>JAWWEO010000021.1:19498323-19539764 GCA_035582975.1 Ormyrus labotus | reverse complement strand
CCCCCCCCCCCCCCCCCCCCCCCCCCCCCCCCCCCCCCCCCCCCCCCCCCCCCCCCCCCCCCCCCCCCCCCCGCCAGGAGAAGTCAATTTGCGCACTTTGCCCCGCGAAAGGGGGCGAGTTTTGTTGTTTTTGCTCGATTTAAACGGGGCGCCGGCGGGACGGAGAGATAATGGCGCTTATTTTTGAATTTTCGGGCTTTGAAGGAGGTAACGCGCGCGGAGGAGGGCTTTTGTTCGCGGGGGGAGAGGCCGACGAGTGGCGGTGGGAGTTTTGAAAGGTAAGTGCGGAAAATGCGTAGTAATACGGGGTGGAATAATTGCCTTTTTTCCTCTCGCGGAGCAGCTTTTTTCGACGTCGGGAATATAAAGTCGGCGGACGAATGAAAGGAAACTATGATTATAAATGTAAGGGGATTTTTTTTGGTTTGTTATCTTTTCGCAATGTTGGTTAAGTAATTGTTTAAGTTTTGCAGTTGCTTTGGAAGGGCTTCATTTGTGGGTACGATGAATTTTGGAAGGTAATTATGTTGGACAACTACATTTTCGTACTTTAAGAATAATTACTCATACTACTTTTCTTGGTTTTAATTAAGACATTAATTCATATTTAGTTGTTTTTTGTAACTTTGACTCGATAGGCGGTATATTTATTTTTACTTTAACGTCGCATAAAGATGTAAAATAAATCTGTGATTATTTAACAAATTTAAGCAGCGTTAATACTTTTAGATAATAATTTTTATTGTTTTATTAATTCCACCAAAAAAAAAACTAATATTTGATTAAAGCGTTGACTTTCAAACATGATCTTAAGCCACTTAATTTTTTAAATAATAATTGCAATTATTTCATCACAAATCTGGAGGTTTTAGAATTTCTAAAAAAATGACAATCTCAAAAAGAAAACGTACTGAACTTAAAATGTCGAGAGCAGTGATATTTAATCCACGTCTCGGTAAACTGTCTACTATCACTGTCAATAATGTCATTATCAAAATTTCAGAATTATCAGATTAACGAGACTCTTCAGTCAAGGGCGACATTACTTTTATCTCGAGGCGCTGATAATCTTTTGAACTGGTGAATAATTTTCATCGAAAAACTGATTAAACTTTCCATTTGTTTATTCAATTTAATCAGATCTACGTTGAGGCGGCTTCTACAAGTGCAAAGTCTACTTCTAGCTGAAAAGCCGAGAAGACAATCCCCCAATCGGACGGCAGTAAATTGCCAACGAAAGTCTTAAGAGCGATTTCAATTATTCCGAGATTTTTCGAGATTCTTTCTCGACGATCGGATCGGAATATAGATTGAAATATTACGTCCGTTTTATCGGCTGGAACGGAATATAATTGCAATAATAAAAGGCAGCTTGTGTAATTCGCGTTCGCGGCAGGCAGTCAATTTTACGAAATTGCAGAAATCAATATAAAGCCAGTTTCCGTTCCTAAACTATTCATGGAGGGGGCATTAGTTTAAGCTACTAACCTATGCATGAGGAAATAATTCAATTGAAGATGCCGGAGCAATAAATGGACGAATCTGCATTTCAACCCGAATGACGTTTGTTGCCAATATAACGCGAGCAAATCGAAAAGCCGCGGAGAGGCGACGATATCTTGTTGCCAATATCATATCGTTGTTGACAGGCGAAATTGCTTGTAATTCGAGAGCGTCGAAACAAAAAAAATGAGGAAGTAGTTTTCGAGGTAATTAGATGCGCGATTTACGGTTAATCGGTGATAATGTAAACGGACGTTTTTTTTGTAAATTGAGTGGAAATTATTGTTTTTACGCTCGCGCGAATTGTCGACATAACAATTTATGTCCAATTTGCTAGATAAATATTAATCGATTTTTTCATTTTAGATAACGTTTCCACTTTCGAAGACGTTTATTCTTTGCTTTAACCAGTTTCATTATTCAATTTTGATTTATAAACTTACAATAGTTATAAATAAAAAAGGCTTGTTAGATGTTTTTATCCTTCAAAAGCGACACATTTTCTTCAATTACGGAGCTAAGTAACAAAATCTAAATTATCAATTAGAGAATAAGGTTAAAATTCAATGTAAACACAAAACATAAATAAATAGTTCAGAAAAGATAAGTGGGACGACTGAAACGCAAAATCACCGACTCCGTCTCTCTCGATAAACGCTTTCCTCAAAACATTATAAAATTATTATCAGCGTATCCCGGTTTTTCAAATCAGTGACCCAAAACGCTCTATAAGTTTCAAGTTCACGGTCGTCGCGCCGAGCGTCCGCGTCCTCGATCAAAGTCATCATCCCACAATTAAAAAAAACACCTCGAGCGCGATATCAGTCCTCCTCGCTTTTCGTCTACTCTCCGCGGCTCCCCCACCTGGCACCGAGACATATCCCAGGAATCTCGACGGGAGCAAAAAGTAGGATACGATGCACAACCCCCCGCTCGTCGTCTCCCGCGGAGCGAGCGCCTTTTACGCAACGAGAGCTGCTTCTCTCTCCCGGCAGTGTCCCAGCTCCTCTTCTTACGAGCGCTGGAATCGCGCAAAGGGGCTTCTCTCGAATTCCCCCCCGCGGCCGAGACCGCAAAAAGCACACACCGTCTCTATAAGACACTTTCGATTGACCCGCCGCTGATTTAGAGCTCTGCTGCTCGGGAAATTTTACGCGAGGAATTTTTACGCGTCTTTGTCGAGGACTTTGATGCGACGCGCAGGAAGCTGCGCTTTCGAGGCGATGGGTTTTATCGCGCGACGACAATGGAGTTTACGAGCGGGGAGATAGAGAGGGAGAAAACTGCCTTTTTCGGAGAGGGATATTACATCAAAGCTCACCGCGACGTTCGCCGATTTTGACGGGCGGATTTTGAGGGCCGGCACACGGCTGCTCCGGCGAATTTTTTTGAGAGCCCGCTGCAGGTGGGGGAGTTTAATTAGAGGCGCTTGATGGCTTTTTGACTCGGGTGGAAAAAGGACAGGAAATTTTTCGGCGACGGGCGCGATTAATCGTTTTACCAGTTGGTACTTTGATAGAAACAAGTTGGAATTGGTATATTTGAAGTATCGTTGCAAGCTGAAGTATTAAAATTGTTTAAAAAAACGATTTAACAATACTGTATCAAATCGGGTATTTTAAAATATTCGAGAATAATATTTAATGCTTCGAATCGTACTTAAAGTACATACTGCAAGTAAGTCGAAAAAAAAACATCATCCAGGAATTATTTGAAAACATTCAAGAATAACATTTAATGTTTTTAATTATATACTTAAAATACAAACTGCGTGCAAACGCGTTAAAAAAACAGAGCTTCCACAAGTAGCAAAACTATTATTCTACACGTTTTCTGAAAGCACATTCACTCGTCAGCTTATATTTATAAAAGACCGAAAAACACGATTACCGCTTACCCAAAGGTCGATTCGCCATTTCGCATTCAAATTAAACTTTTACATCATAGTTACGCTCGCGTTACAAAAAGTAAAAAGCCATTGTCTCGAACAACAAAAAAAAAAAGAAAAAGAAAAAGAAGAAGAAGCGAAGAGCGCGTCCATGTATTAAACATTCCCGACGTTCATTAACGAACGTGACACTTTGCTTTAATCCATAGAAACAATTACAATTGTAAAGCGTGTACCGCCGGCCGCAGGATCCTCCTCGCGGTCTTACGACACGAAGCGCGGCTTCGTATTTTAATTGCCGATGACGACTTCGGCTCCGCATTATTAAAATATATATTATTTAACCGCCGCCGACTCGATGTATATATAAAAGCCCCGATGTAAGGGAGAGCTCGCAACTATTTCGAGTGGAAAGTTTATATATTACGATAGACGTTTGCCGCGTTATGCAACGAGCGAATTTTAAATTTCGCCGAGATTCCTTAACGAGCGGAATATTTATGAACGGCAAATAAAACAAACAAACTTCCTGAAAAAAAAAAAAAAAGATGGGACCCAAAACTCGAAGTCGGGATTGTCGTTCTTTCCGGCGCATTTCCAATGTACGACGCATCGCCATTTCGTTTGAATACGCACGCGGCGAACCAGGATTTTCCGTAAGAGCCCAGTTTCGCGCCGCATTGGTTAACTCGGGGGGTGGTGCAAATCGACAGTCAATAATATCGGCAGAAAACTTTTTTAACGCCCCGCGGAACAATATAATAAATTGAAAGCCTCTCCAGCCGCTGCGTCGTTTGTTTTTCGCCGAGAGCCGAGACCGCCTCTGCGTGCTCCCGTAATTTATTTTACGTCGCGAAACTTCTTCGAAATCACCCCGAGAGCGCATTGAATCGGCGCGCGCGCGACGTTCCGTGATCCGACATGTAGGAGGGACTTAATTGAACTGTCAGAGAGTGTGGCGCGAGCCAATGGAACGCGCGTGCCTGCCGCCTCTTTTTCTTTTTTTTTTTTTTAAACGATTTGTTTTGCATCCGCGAGAGGAGATGGATTCGAAAAAGTGCGCGCGCGCGTCTCGGGAAGAAGGGCGTTTTCGCGCGACGAGCGGGGGATCGATTTGTATTGTTCGACCGCGTCGTATTTTTGTTTACGTTTAGAGCGGCGCTCGTGCCACTGAGGAGAAATTGAAGACGAGCCGCTCTCGATGATTATCATTGTTTTAATTCGTCGTGGCGAGTTTGCGCGAGTTGCGTGCGCGCTTGCGGCACGTACGCTCTTTGCAAAGGATTTTTTTGATGTTTTCTTTTGAACTTTTATCCCGAAATTCGTTTCGGCGCTGAAATTGTCATTGAAATTCTGCGATCCCGTTATTTTGCCGTCGCGACAAATAAATCGCGCGTTTGAACGATATCGATTTGCGACACGATAGATTCTTCGAATGATTTCAATGTTCTTTTGTTTTTAAATTTGGCCAAAAATTCAATTTGACGAATTTCCCACTACCGTTGCGAATGTTCAATCGAAAAATAACGAAACGCACACTCTGCACTCGTCTTTCTCTTAAGGTATTTAACAAAAAATGAAATGTCAAACAGCTCCTTTAATCATCGGTCCCGTAATTAATTAGAAAGATAACTCTTTAAATAGCCCTCGCCAAAGTAGGACGCGCGCATCGTTAAATACCCCAGAAAAGAAATTCGAAACGTCAAAAGATCCTCAGCGCGAGTCGAACGTCGCGAACTCGGTAACCCTCTCCCCCTCGGCAAGAAAAAAAAAAAAAAAAAACGGTGCCCGCGATAATCAGCCCGATGATCTCTCCGGCGAGCTTTGCGTCCGAATACAAAGTATACACATATCCCCGGGCGCGCGATAAGATTGCGCGAGCAGCGCAGCGGCGCGCGTGGCCTCTCAACTTTTTGGAGCAAAAAGCAGCCGCGGCCGCGGCCGGACAAACCGGTTGTCGGTGCGCGGCAACTTTTAACCTCCTCTCTCTCTCTCCCGAAAACCTCGGCGCGGTGCGAAAAAAAAATGAAAAGAGGAACATTCGCTCCCCTCGGAAGCTCCTCCCGCGCCGAGGTATAATATAGGCAAAACAAACAAGTGGTGTACAGCCATACCTAATTACGTAAATCCTCTCCGGTGCGAGTGCGGCGGTGTTGTGCGTCGGCTCGCGTGCGCGTCGTCTGCCTGCGGTAGCACTCTCGACACTCCGATACGGGGGCTATCGGCTTTCGGGTGGCGGTGATGAACTACTCCTCTCCGGGCCGGCGACTCCTGCCTTTTTTTTTTTGCCGAGGGAAAAAAAAATAGCGCACTTTAGTCTCTCCGAGCACTTGTTTCTCTCTCTCTGCCTCTCGAGCCGCGGACGATTTCAGGAGAATCTCCGACGTTAAGAAAGCCGGCCGACGACGTTCCGCGGCCGTGCACGTGGACTGTGCGCGTCCTCGTAGTTTTTCCGCGAATCGCCCAGCCCGCGGGAAAGAGAGAAATTGTCGACTCTCGTCGAAGGCGACGATACGACTACTTTCACGCTCTCTCTCTCTCGCGTTATAGAATCCCCGAAAAACCGGCGGGGAAAAAAAAACTTTCACTCCTGAAATCGGCCGCGAAGCTCGGAGGTCGGCGTCGTTGATCGAAAAAAAAAAAAAAAACAACACCCACCCTCGCAGCTGATTTCCCGTCTCGAAACTCGGCCGAGATCTCGTGTCTCGTATTATGTATATCTCGTCCGTCGAAGAGCGAAGCAGCAGGCAGAGAGACAGATAGAGAGAGAGAGCAGCAGCCAGTCAGCAGGAGCAGAAGCACGCGACTGGCGGCCTCGTCCGAAAAGCGCGCGCGGCTGCTCGGCTGCTCGGCTGCGCGGTGCGGCCGGCTGGCGGGGGAGCGGACAAGGACGGAGTCGCGGCGCGCCGTGCACGTCGGAGAGAGAGGACGAAGCCGTGCCGCGCGCCGATTCGTCGCCCACCTCGATTCCGGCCCGGTGGCGTGATCGCGCGCTCCGGAGGCTCGACCGGCCCTACTACCTACTCCCAAGGCGGCTGCGGCTGCGGCGGCGGCGGCTTACGTCGCCTGATCGCCGCGCGAGACGACGACGCGCCGAGCGGAGAGAGAGAGAGAGAGAGAGGGAGAGGGAGCGAGAAAGCCACGCGACTCGAGGCGCGTTCCTTGAATGGCTGATTCACCTGGAGATGAATTGTTTACTGCTGCTGCTGCGGCGGCGGCGCTCGAGATGCGCCAGATGGAACGTTCGTTTCGGGAGCGCTCGGTTTTTTTCGCGGAATCGCTCGGCGAGGCCTCTTTCGGAGTGACGGATGGGTTTTCGGTTTTCGGGCGCTCTCGGTGTATACGGTTTTCGGGATCGCCGACGCGGTTCGACGCGCGGTGGAGGAAGTTGAAATGACGTTAAGTAGAGCGTTAATGACGAAAGCTAGACGCGAGGCATCGGTCGAGTTCGAACGCGCGGATGTATCACCTGCGCGCGTCTCGCGGAGATTTATGAATTTTTTGAGGCTTTGCGACTTGTAAAAGAATTGCATAGCTCTTGAAAGTTCGAAAATTGAATTCTGCACTTTTAAAAGTTGATCCGATCGAATATTTGTAATAGAATATGTATAACCGTTACGCGGCATGCCGATCTCTATTTTTAAATTAGCAGAGATTGCGGATTAAAACGGTTTAAACTTTTTTCTAATACTAAACGCGTATAAAAGCACAGCGACCGAAGCAATGAAACTTTCCAAATTAGCAGTACACTTAAAACGACGCTTATATATATATATACTTATTAACAAAATCTGTCTGGTTTAAAAGCTATTCTTAGAAGCTGCCTTCGTGCTCTCTATCAAGGCGACTCTTTTAAGGCATTTTAAGGGCTAAGTACAGAGGATCAAAGCCGCTAATTGCAATCATCTCCGCCTCCTTACAACGAGAACGTCATTTTTCTTACTTAGAAAAATGTATACGAAATAAAAATTCTCCGAGAAACGACCTCCGCGTAAAAAAGTTAACGAATGACTGATCGAGCCCTGGAACATTCCTCGCATAATAATGCCGATATCGAGCCAATACCCAGTCGGTACCGCTCCGTTATAAAGCAAAATAAATGACGAATGATAATCGGCGCGGGACGGGAATTATTGTAATGAAAAATTACATGATTGATAATCTACTTTGCGAGAGCGCTGCGTGCGAGTTCGTAACGCATCGAGCCTCGTTTATTACAGCGGACGAAGGATATATATATATATATATTTTGTTTCGACTGAAAACGCACGTCGCTCTCGTCGCGCGAACAAAAAAGTCGAAATTACAAAAGACTAAAAATTCTTTTTTACGACTCGTCGTTGCGCTCTGACCCTTAATTACGTAAGTTTATTGTGCACCGCGCTATTACGGAAGCGCAGAAGGATGTTTTAATATTATGCCTCTGGGTGTACTCGGTGATTTTGCAACCGATGCTAAAAGTTTATATACGCCGAGGCTTCGCGGGTCGTTCGCAGGTGCACTTCCGCCGCTAAACAAATCGAAAATCATCTGGACGAGTTAAGAGTACACAATTTTTGCTTGCCCAAGGCTGTTGTCCTGTTTGTCATTGTTTCACGTATTTCAATTATATCTGCGATCGTGGCATTTCGAGCGATTTGTAAAAGAAAAGTTTTTATTTTTAAACTGCCCGCGGTGCTAAAAATATTTGAACAATATAATCCCGAGTACGTGAGAGATTAGCGAAGAAGAGTTGTTGTTTTTTTTTTTTTTTAATTTCGCGTATAAATATATATACTCTGCAATAAAGCATTCAAATTACTCTGCGGGGATATAAAGAAGACGTAACTCATGAATTCTTTCTGGGCACCGATAAGAATCTAAAATGTATATCGGGCGATTATTCAAAAAAAACTGAACCGTCAAAGCTGAGAGAAATGCTTTATCTCTCGCAATAAGCATAAACACGAGTCTTCCGTTAAACTGCAAGATAAGTTAATGTATAGAAATGAGTTCTCTTTAATCAAGTCGTTGCTCCCGAATTGTTCTCGATAGTGTATAAAAAAATCTCCGGCTCTGTTTCTCGAGCGAAAACAAATTGTTACGACGATAAAGAAACTCACGTCGACCGAAACGATGTTTTAAATGAGTTAAGGTCACTTAAGTTTATAAATTGGAGCCTTTTATTCTTTCTTTAATCAGCGGCCTCTCTCTTACTCATTCAATATAAATTAATCTCTCGCCACATTATGAAAAATTACAAAGTACAAAATGTTCCAGGTTCGATTTGACACGTGCGATTGACGGTGAATGTAAGTAATGCCAGATATAATTCAATCTCCTTTCTCTCTCTTTATCCGGCGAAAGTCGGGAGGACAGCGTAAAAACCGAGCGCAAGGGAGAGAAGGCGGAGAGAAGAGCACATCTCTCCCTTTTATCAGCTGACTAGCCTGCCCCTCAAAAGACATAATCAGTCCGAAGGAATTCCAAGCTCCCTTCTCCTTAATTACAGTAATAACGGTAATTTCCCACCGCCGCGCCGCGAGGAAATTTCGATCCGCAATTTAGGCAAATGAAGTTCCGTATATATATATATATAAATTTCGTTCGGCGTGCAGCGACTCCCGGGCGCGCTCGGGGAACATAATAAAAATTGATAATCGTCGCCGCGGCTCCGACGGCTGTTTTTTTTTTTTTTTTTTTTTCGGGCTCCGGAATTACGATTACGGCTGTTGGCAGTGCGAGCTGATCGATTGCAAGGAGCGCCCGAGATTTTACGAGAGGTTACTCGCGCTCGGGCGAAGGAGTTGAACGCCGGAGGTTCGAAAAAAAAAAAAAAAGAAAAAGAAACTCGCAAAAGTCTTTTGTAATTCAATGTCTTTCCGAGAACTGCTATTAAAAGAAGCGTGCAGCTTTTGATGATACGTTCTGGGCAAAAAGTTCGGGAAAAAGAGCGAAGCGGTCATTTTTCATTGCATGAATATTCCAACGATATCGTAAAGCAGGAATATTGTAATTTTATTATACGCATTACTAAATTTGTAGTACTAAGGAAAGCTTTGTATCCAGGTTGCTGGGTATGAAGCTAGGTTTCTTATAATGACTGGGTAATGGCTGAACAATCACCGCATTGTGGTTGGATCGAATAATGGTCCAATAATGGATGGATATTGGCTGGATAATGGTTCAATAATGGATGGATATTGGTTGGGTAATGATCGGATAATGGTTGTAAAATGGTCGAATATCGGTTGAATACTGGCTGGATAATCAGATAATCTAATTGACCATATAATTACAGTTTTTTAAGCTTCTGCAATTACTGGTAATGTCTAATAAAAGCACGATTCGAACGATTTTTTTGCGAGATTACTCACCCGTCTCAACCAGCGCGTCGTCGCACGAGTAAGTTTCCATATCCGTAAATACAGTACGTCAACGAGTTTTTAGAAGCACTATTTTTCACTTTAAACACAATCTTTTTCATCGGATCGGTTCATCAACTGCGCATACAAACCAGAGCCTCCATAACCAGCCGCTAATTTGCTCTCGTTGCAAACCTCCCGAAATGAAAAAAAAAAAAAAAAAATCATCCCGTACAAAAGCCTACAAAAGCTGTACGCGTATTATACATCATCGCAATCGACTACAGTCAATTCCAGCGCCGTTGTATACACACACTCGGCGATTCCTCATTCAAGCGAAACACCAAAAGTTATATATATATACCAGTGATTCCGAACCCTCGACTCGCTCTTAGCGGACCTCCCCAGAGACGCTTCCTTCCATCTCTGACGCAAAGGTCGCTCCCGAGAAGTCTTCTCCCTTCTGCCGAACGACAATAATTATAAAGAAAAAAAAAAAACAATAAGCAGCCGTTCCCGCGGCGTAATTGCTAATTCAAAACGGGACGGGGAGGCGCGGCGAGCGAGGCGCAGCGAGCGGATATTAGCTCTCCTTTTTAAAAGACTCCCGCTTCCGCGAAAAACTCTTCTTGCGCTAACGACTCGAGGGTGGGGGGAGGGACCTGAAAAACGGGGATTCGAGGAAGCGAGCGATAAAGCTATCGGTATACGATTTTTCCGTTGACACTGGGCTCTTTTTTTTTTTTTTCTTTCTTTCGTCGATAAGAGGCGGCATTGACAGCCGATGCCTTAGATGCTCTTTGATCCTGGACGTGGGATATTTTGCGTCGAAGCGCGAAAGCGATGAGTCAGATATACAAGGCGAACAGCGGATTCGTTCTCTCCGACCGGCGAAATTGTCAACCGGCGAGAATAGCCGGCGATGGGAGCCGAGGTGAGTCAGATACTCTAGCCGGTCATTTTAATTCGAAATCGCTAAAACTCTCCGCGCGGCTAATATATAATTCACGCTGCCGAGCGTTTGCTTTTCCTCGTGCAGCGGCGGATCGCCGAATGGTTTGCTTTGCGCTGCTGCGCTGAAAAACGATAAGAGAGCGACGCGCGCGAGATCGCGGATTATAAAAAAATTTGCAAAATTTCTTGAGATTTCGTTGGTGATTTTTTTTTTTTTTTTGTCTTTCTTTAATTTTGGAAAGGATCTCGTTAGGCGTTTGACTTGTGTTACCGGGCTGATTGCCAATCAAAAAGTGCTGATCATCAGAATTTTCGAAGAGCAAACTTTGAGCGGTGTACTTTGCAGCCTCGAAGGTTTAATGAACCGCGCTGCAGGGTAAAGAGGGGCGTTAAAAAATAAGAAAAATCGGTCTATTACCGGGGAATATTACCGTACGTCGACGCGTTTTTTTTTTTTTATAAAAATATATACGCGTTCGTAAGGCAGAATTTTAGTTTTGGTAAACAAAGCATTTGGAAAAAGAAACGGAGAGCCTTTTAAATCTGCGTTACTGAAGTGAAATTGACAAAAAACTAGAAATGACCACAGTATAGGAAGATTGCTTTTGAGAAGCTCTTTATTTTCAGCAATATTTAAGATAAAAAAAACGTCAAACATCTTTTATTTCACTTATATATTTTGTTCACTAAAACACAAAAAAAAAAAAACATTTAATTATAAAGGATAATTTCCTCTCTCTGTCAAGGATAAGATTTAAACATAAACTCTCCACCAGAGTCAATTCCCGCACAATAAAACGAAAAAAAAAAATGAAGACCCATCCGACTAAGCATCGCACGCAGTCCCCGATGCCCGCAAAGCGCAAACAGCGCGCCGCGGTTTATCCTCAATCATGCAACAATAAAGAAAAGCATAGCCCGTCGATTTGCTCCATTCCGCCCCGTCGAAAATCACGCTCCCCGTTGGCTTTAAACTCGCTCCGAGCATGGCCAAACACACGCGCACAAACACGCGCGGGGGCAGAGTGCGTCGCTTGAAAAATTTATGAAGACATCCATTAAGCTTGCACCCTCCTTGTCCAACCCTACGCAGCACCACTCGCTCCCGTCATCTCGCGGAGAGCAAAAAAAAAAAAAAAAGAGAGAAAAAAAAGAGAAAAAAAAAACGTAAGAAGGAATAGCGGCACCGTCGGATATATATATATTCCACACCTCGGGAACGGAGCACACACAGGCCGCCGCTATCGGCGATCTTAATCCGCAGAGCGTCGGGAATACGACTGAACGATAATCCCGAGCTGCGTAGTCGCGCGGCGGCGACGGCGGCGAAAATTCACTCCTACACCCGGGCCCTACTGCGATTGGCCGCCCCTCATTATCGTCTTATCTCCTCCGCCGTGGCCCCCCCGCGCACATACGCGCCTCTGTGTTTTATATACCCGAACTCGTGCCAAGAGCCGCGGCTCCGCGAGGATCGATCCGCCCAGCTCTCTCTCGAGAGAGAGACGACGACGACGACGAAGCGCCCGAAGCCGAGAAGGATTCGCGATGATTTTTCAAGGCTTCGAACCAGACGTACATAATAGTACAAGGGCCCCGCCGCCGATTTTTCAGCGAGCTTTTATCTTCGGAGGTTAATGGATGGACGGGGCGAAATTCATGAGAGCGAGCCGGCTGCTGCATGAATTATGCGCGCGAGGAGCGAGAGGGACGGACGGGGGCGGGAAGCAAACAGAGAGAGAGAGAGAGAGCGGAGCGCCGCTTATTGTGTGATTATGAAACGGTTAATAAAAGAAATCGCTTTGCGCGACGAGCCTTTTTTTCATTCGATTAGAGCGGCGGGCTATTCCGCCAAGGGTTTAATTTCGCTGTGATTATGGTGATTTGGAAACTGACGCTTAGGTCGATACGGTTCGTGTAAAGATAGTCTTTGCTTATGAAAGTCAGATGTTAATGTCATTTACGAGATTCGCCGGGGTCGTTGCTCGAATGTATATATCATAATAATTCTATATATTTTATTACAAGTCAGCCGAGTTATAAATCAAAGCGAGATAATCTGAGTTAAATATCAAAACGTCTTCGAGCGTATATATCGCAGGAGGCGATATTGTATATATATAAAAGTAAATCTCGAGAAAGACGGGCGGGAAAGGAAGATATCCGGTTTTAAAGAGCCTCGTCCATCAGAGCTGTGCCCGGTCATAGGGGCTGATTTATAAGGGCAACAACGTAATTCCGAACCCTCGAGAGGTCAATCCCGGGATAATTTTTTTCCATCAACGAGGAGATCTCGGGTAACAAAACTGCGCAGCGGATCGCTTTGGCTTTAAACACAGAAACTCCATCCTAAAGCGCCGTCGAGCCGTCCGCGTTTGGTCTCTTCTCCCCGTCGGGCCTCGGCGCAACCCTCATCTCCACTCGCAATTATTGCTCCGGCTCCATAAAGGGTTAACGCGGGCCGTTAACGAAGCGAAAAGCGCGCGCCTAGATCAGAGGAAAAAGGCAGCAGCTCTCTCTCTCTCTCTTTCTCTCTCTCGGCGGCGGCGGCGGCGCGGTAAAGAAAAGCCGCGCGAAGAATCCAGGCCCGGAGGAAAGCAGGAGAGCGTGAAAAGCCGTAAAGCAGAGCAGGAAAACTATAAAATCCCCCAAAGACGACTCGGCCGAAGTACTTGGGAGAGACGTGAAACTAGCCGGGAGAGAAAGAGAGAGAGAGAGAGGGAAACAATGCCCCGACGGTGTGGTACACCGTTAAAAGGGGGAGAAAAATAAAGGAGACAGAGAATTCGAGGAAAAGAGCGAGGCTCCCCCCTTCCCTCTCTCTCTCGAGGATCGCCGGGCACTAATAAGGAAGCTCGGGCGGAGAGAGGCCCGTGGGCAAAAGGGAGCGAGAGAGCCTGCAGGAGACGAGGAAAATGATATAGTGGGCTCGGGCCGCTCCGTAATGAGCGCAGACTCGAGGGCTGCTGCCGGCGGCGATCAGTCTGCACACCATTTTTCATTCCTTTATACGCCCGGACGACGACGACGACGACGACGACTACTCGTTCTGTTTACGGCTCTCTCCGCGCGTTGCGCGTTCGCGCCCGGATTTTATTTCCGAATATCGGCGGAGCTCTCGATGTACGTTTTTTTTATATCGCTTTTTGTTTCGCCGCGCGAGCCTCCGCGGAGGCCGGGAAAAGGAGGCGGGAGGAGGATCCCTTTTTCTTTGGAAAGCTTTTTCGAGGGAGAGAAAGCGAGGCGGGAAATTTTCGTTCTTTGCCGCCGGAAGTGCCGTGGGTTTTTATAGTTCGAGCAAAACAGACCGATTCCACGTAGGGTGGCTGAAGCAAATGAAAAAAAAAAAAAAAAAAACAAAGAACCGAAGAACCGGTGGAAGTGCGAGGCAATAACGACAAGGTCGAAGCGAAAAACGAGAGACCCGCTACCCATTTATTAATGCAGCTGAAAGGGAATGTATACCTTTTCGACAGTTGCAAAACGGATAAAAGCACTGCCGAGGTATTCAAAACTGGATATCGCAATTAGACTCACAATGAAAAGAGAATTTGACAAAATAGAGAGATATTTGTCTGCGGCAGTCGTGGAATTTGAGTGTTTAATCGATAAAAATTCAGAGAATTAAGCCAATTATACAGAATAGAAATGCGAGGAGAACAGCAATGGATGCAAGTTGTGAAAATCTAAATATTTTCATGAGTACATGCTTTAAATAATTCTTCCGAAAAGCGCACACTTTTTTCAAATATGCTGGATTTTATGTATTTCGGAGCGCTTTTTTTTTTTTTTAGTAAATTTCGTTTTCAAGTAAAAATTACTACGAAGACCCCATAAAAACAGTGGCTTCTCGCATTCATCTCGGAAAACACGAAAAAAAAAACGTTCGTTTCCTCATACACCTAAGATTTACAATCAACAACAGGCACTTCCTCCAAAAGAGAAATCCCTCGCCTCATCATCCACCGCTAAACAAGCAACGGTATTAATGGGAGCCCTCCGAAAAGCCGCCTCTCGACGTCCCGAAAGAACCATATCATCCGACGCATATGGGCAGCCTCGTTACGCTAATTAAAAAAACGCGGCATCTGCAGCGTCGGCCGCTTCGGCTGTCGGAAGCGATATCGACGACGCGGACGGTGAACGATTGCGTTCACGGCCGATTACTACTTACGGGCGGTTTCGCCTTGGCCGCCGGGAAAACGCGCGCCGCCGCGCAGCAGCTCTTTTGTTTACGCGCATTATAATGCCGCAGCTCTCTCCTTTTTGCCGGGGTGAGTTTTTTTTTTCTTCGCTTTTTCGTACCAAAGTACAGGTTCTCACGCGTATGGCTGCCGTGCGAGCGAAATGATATAATGAGCGCGATTAAGAAGCTGGATATTGAGAAGGATATGTTGGACGTCGATTGAAATTCAAGTGCATTAAGGTCGATCGGGTTTTGGTTTTTGTTGCGGGATGCTGGAACGTTGTGGGTTAGCCGGGGGCTTTCTAAAGGGTTGGCAATGAATTTTTGAATTGTTCAAGGAGACCGAAATAACGCAGGCGTCTTTGTAAACAACGAGTCCGATTAATTAAAAATGTTATCTAATAGTAATATGTTAATTTTTCAGTGGGCGCAAGAAATTATATTGCATAAATTCCTTGCGCACCGGCCTGTCAATTAGTATAAGCTTTCGAGTTATGCATGCTGATTAGTTAGAAAAAAAAAAAATTGATCCCGCGCGCGTTATTGGGACTTTCACGTCAAATTAAGATATTGCAGAAATCTGAGAAAATTTAAAAATGTCCATTAAGCTTTTTAATTGGGGGTTCACTTGCGCTAAGGTGAACACGTTTGTATTAATTATACCTGGGAAACGTAAAACCTGATTAGGAATTACAGTTAACTGAAAAGAATATTGAAATTTAAATTCGTTCCTGTATTACTCTTATATTTTTAATAATACTAAAAATGTAGTAATAAACATTCTTATTTTTTATATCAAGAAAAATTATTCTCATTATTTCCTGTAACATAAAATGTTTCTAAAGATATTTCAATTGCTGATTTGCAAACCAACAAATAATAATAATTTATATTAATAAAATTTTGAATTAAATAATCTATTTTATCTGCAGATGGGACAAGAACCGAAGACAGTTATCTACTTTACCAACGCATGGCGCAGCTATTCCGATGGCGGCAGCACTTTCTAAACCTCTGCATCCTTTCGTCTGCTTTTGCTTTATAGTCGCAAATTGTCACGCGTCAGTGACCGCAGCATCAAAACAAAACATACATCGGGAGCAGTAGAAGTGGACGAAAAAAAATCCCAGGATAAACATAACACCTTGTTATTACTGCTGCATCAAGTTCAAGACTTTCGCAAGCGGCGACTAGACGGCCTCTATTCCGCAGCTCTCATTACATAAATAGCACGCCCGACGAATATGAAAAAAGTGAGAGGTATGTAACCAAAGTGATTTCCGTCTGTCAAAAGATGTCTACTCCTTACGTAACTGTACGCTAATCTTGGTCTTTAACCCTGAATGTTGCTGGGAAGTCGACAATTTCAAAAGCGACAGAGATGTAGCCTGGAGTTACCTGCGAGGAGGCTTGTTGATTATGAGAAACATTGGCTTCGAATAAGTGTGCACTGAGCTTTTAGCCATGAAACTGAGGTAAAATTGGTACAAAGTTATAAATTAGTGAACTGTGGGATTTAAAGAAAAAGGCAAGGTTCATTTTGCAATGCCAAGAAGGTATTTAGTATTCTCAATGCTTAGGATAATAAAGTAAGCAAGAGTTGCAACAGCGGGTCACGGTTTAAACAGTGCCTTTGAATAATTTTATTGTTTTTAAAAGAAAGCTGACATCATAGAGTGATTTTTAACAGAAATATGGAAAGATAAATTAAATTGTCCAATGCATAATACAAAAAAAAAATAAATTGATAAGAAGATTCTAGTCACATTCGTTCATAATTTCAAGTCTACGCTCAAGAATTACATTAGTAATAAATATCAACGAGCATAATAAAAAGTACTGAAACCAACTGTAATAAATACCTACCAGTAATCACCTAAACCTCAACATTTCAAAATGTTACTAACACTGCTAAGTGTTAATTTCAGCTCATGTTAAATAAAGGACGAAAAAAAGTGTAAAAAGGAAGCAAAGAAAACGCACAAATTGAATGATGCACCCGAAAGAGGAGCGTGTCCTGGACGCGAACCAGTGGCGAGTGGAGGCTCAATCGGTGATCAACGACGTGCGCGAACACGTCAGGGACCTGCGGATCTGCGACGTCTCGAGGCTGCGGAGCAGCAACCACGCGATCTTCCTGAACCTCACGACCCTCGAGGGCCTGGAGTTCTGCGTGCGCCTCTCGCCGCAGGGCTTCGACATCGTCGGCAACCAGCACGACTGCGACGATAATGCCCGCGAGGGCGACGACGCCGAGTACTACGAGACTATTTACGGACTGCTGGACTCGATAAGCCCGCAGTACAGGAACTCCTTCGGGAACAGCCTGCTGGATAGGCTGCAGCAGCTGAGGCAGGCCTGAGGAGGTGTAAATAAAAGAGAGATTGTATTTTTATCGTAAGCGTTGTGAATTTGGATTTTTTTATTTCAAAGTATGCTTGGATTTTAGCTGTATTTACAGCAGAGATTAAAATCATAATGCTTTTAACATTATGTAAAAACTGTACATTTCTACGAGAAAAAGAGAAAATTGGTAATAATTTTTATAGTAAATAGTAATTTTATTATGTTTTTAACTTGTATATTTTTAAATTAATATAAAATAAATGAAATGTAAACATAAGTGTGCCATTTTTTATTTCTAAAGAGCATTTCAAGGAAACGTTAAGTTTAAGAGTGTGATAAATTGATTTCAATTGTTAAAGTGAAAATCGACGCACGTTGATTTTCACTTTATAAACGTTGACGCACACAAAGTGTAAGTCAGCTTTCTACATCGGAAAAACTACGTGCAATAAGATCTAGCTATTACGTCATACAGACTATCGTGCATACCGACATATCATATCTGCCATTCCAAATAATTACCGTTCCTTAATTATTCATCATTTTAAAATTAGAAAGCCAACCTCTCAAACCTCTCCCGATCTATAGAAACTTTTTCAGCTCGAAAGCTTGCTCCAATGAAGAAATGATCGTCGGAGATGACTGCGAGCGGCGATCAATTATTATTCATCCGCGCAATTTGAATCCGACGTTATCAGTGCGTGAATTCTTCATGAGTGGCGAAGGCCGAGTCGCCATAAAAATTTTCGATGGATTCATCCGAGCGACACGATCGCATTAGAGAATGGATCAGCGCTTGAACTCGGCTCGACAAAAGTAGCTTGCACATACACAGACACCTCGCTCAATGTTAATGAGCGGCGCACTTGAGAAATCAATATTGCAGTCCGTGACACGTATTGAAAATGTAGTTACTTCTTATGAATATGCCCCGCAATCTATAGAGAAATCTCGACTTACTTGTTCCTGCTTACGTTTTCTGCATCTATATGTATAGGAAGCTGTAACTCGGCTTCAGCGGCTCCATATCAATCAGCGAGTCCATTGAATTTTCGAGCGTTTTTGTTTCTATTCAAAAAGGAATTTTCTAAGCGATTTTGTCTGACGCACTTCTTTTTCGTTTAAACGTAAATTATCACTAGTCATGCGTAATAAGTTACTTTTACTTACGTATCACCTTTGTTACGGGCAAATCATGAATTTTAATTTAACACGCAAAGCTCATAATTGCTACTCATCATCTTAACGTGATGCGTAATATCAAAACGCCAAGATAAATCTTGAAAAAAAAATTGGCATGGAAATTGCTGAGCAAATAGTTCTGAATCAAGTAAATAGAATGTCGAAGAAATCGTGCATATAATTATCGAGCGAATTTTCCTCGCCACTTATCTTCCTCTTTTCGACACACTTCTCATTCCATGCGATTAAACCTCATTATTAAAAACTCGCTTCCTCAAACTCGCCGCGAACCCATCCAAATCCCAGCTAAATCCGTCCCCCGAAAGCTCCCAGCACAATTCTATCACCGCTCACCGCCAACATTGTGCATTAATCGAGCGGGATTTGGCGACTCAAAGTAGGAAATTCAGCGCGATCGCCTTGGCGATTTTCCCGCTCGCTGCACCTGCCAGATGTTCCTCCCCTCTCCCCAGCGACATCTAGAACGATATTCCGAGAGAGGAAAAAAAATGACTGATGCTCATCGACGTGGCGCTGCGCGCGTTGCGTAATCTAATGATGCGGCGAATATGCGCCGGCACGTGAACCGAACCGAGCTGAAATGCGCGGCCACGTGGAGGAGCTTTGATGAAATAAGAGCTGCGGAGCTTTTTGCGTTGAGGGCTTTGTAAATATAGATTTATGTGCGTTCGGGGAGCTCACCAGCAGTTCGCGCGAATCTGCCTTTTCTTTTTTTTTTTTTACATTTTACAGTTTCTTGCCCGATCGCGATTGCGAGCAGGAAATTCAAATGGAATTGCTCGGAGTTTTTCTGGAAGAGGAAGTCGAGGTGGTTCGAGATAACAGCGAAATTAAAAGACTTTTTAAGTTTGTTAATAAATGCAAAGTGAGAATTTATGTTAATCAAGTTTCATGCTTGGGTATACGAATTCAAAATACTTTAATTAGTTAGTGCTAAATCATAAGTTTAATTTCAAAATTTTCCGTTAAATTAACATAATAAAATTCGCTTTCCGCAATGTTTATAGCCAACTAAACTGTTTGACAACAAAGTGGGAAAAAAAAACCTGAAGTGGACGAAATTGCTCTCATAAGTATCCAATTTCAATTCAAAAGCATCGCAGCTATTTTTACAAAAGCTCGCGAAATATAAAACACTGCGCCTGTAAGTTAGGCGCGACCGCGATTTGCAGCGCGCGACTCGAAAAAAGAACGCAGAAGCACGTGATGCCTTCGAAAATTAAGCCCCGCGCAATTTACGTTCGAAAAACGACGCGCAACTCCTATACTCGCGTCGTCGCGCGTCATAGAACTACCTACGATGCATTAGTTCGGCTTTACGCCACGCGACGGAGGGGAAAATTTTGGGAGCCCGAAGCTAGGAATTCTTCGAAAAAAAATGACCGATCGATATCCAGCGCCTTTATGAAGAATTTATATACGCCGCTCGTAAATTCCATTACGCGCGAAAATAGAACCGAGGTATAGAGTGCTCTTTCTTTTGTAACCGCTGAGGCGGAGACGGATTGCAGCGAGACGTATAAGAGTAAACTTCGTTCGGGACAAGTTTGACTTGGGAATTTATTGAAATATCGCTATTGTTACGATTTGTCATTTTTCATATAGACACAAAGGAGCGAGTCGTTTGCGTTTATTTTTGTTGCAATATTCGAATGTGGGATGGGTCTACTCGTTGCGACTTGGTTATTATTCTGGCTTACTCTGCATTTTAGCACAATGCCGTTTGTTATCATAACTATATAAAGTTTTGGAATCTTCAAGTGTTTCTAGTACTCGAAGTTACGGATGTGGCACATGTCAAAAGAATTTCAATGCACCAGTTTAACCTTTTCAACTCAAATCGCTTACGTCCGCTTCTGTAACTATTTTAATTATCATTGAATTATATGAAGTAACGTTACTTCACTTTTATTCATTAATCAATGCTTATTTTTTTATATCTCAGTTTTCAAAATGAATTTTTTTGAAACATCAGAATTGACTTAAAAAGAATTCATTTGGAATTGTTTTGCCGTCTGGATATACAATATACAAATAGTTTTTACTAAATATAGATGAAATGCAAAGTATAATAAATTAATAGATTAATTCATGAGATTAATTATTATTATAATATTCATAGTAATTCAAATTTTTAATCTATAAACAGTTGTAACTCAATAACTCAATACCTAGCAAAAATAATACAATTCTAAATAGCTACACAGCAAATTGAAAAAAAACAGTTCAATTTCATCTCGCAATTTCCACATCTTAAATTCCCATAAAGATCCACTTCGTTCCCTAAGCTAAATTCCTCGAAACCAGCTTAAAATCAGACATCCTCATTGAAAGCTCGAATTTCCCCGCTCGGGACACTCCGAGTTCTGGAATCTGGAGCAGAGACGATCGGCCCCGCGTGAGTCAATGTCTGTTTCTGAAAAATTGCACCCCGCCGCATGGCGGGGGAAAAAACATAATTCGATCGCGCGGCCAACAATGCGCGAGTGTTATGTATAGTATATCGCCGAGTGCGATACTCGAGAACGGTACGCCTCAATTCCTCCTCTTTTGCGCGCGATTTTCCAATGCCAAGGTTCGGGAAAAAGAGGCTTTATATAAAAAAAGCACGGCAAATTCGAGCCAACTGGCTTTTCGACGCTTTAAAAGGAGGTTCGCTCGGTTGCGGAGGAGAGGATGTTTTTAGGTTAGAGTTGGTTTTGAGTGAAAAAGAAGGTTGATATATAGATGGGTCATATTGAAATGCAGGAAAGTTTTTGTTATAAAAATACTGTCCTGGCGTCGTATTCTCGGGCTTGAGCAATTTTTGGAATTTTTTCAAAGTTTTAATTGGCTCGATGCTTTTATTAAACATTTAGTCAAGAAAAGAGGAATTGCAGTTTTATAAGTTGGACGTTGTAAAAGAAAGCTTTTCCTTGTAACCGAATTTAAAATCAAAGCTATAAAGTATAAGTGCTACATTGTAAGAATCTTTTGCTTATTTTTAAAAAATGCTTCTTTTCATGCATGTAGTTTCGCCTTTAACCATCAGCAATGAATTCAATTGGAAAGCTTCGTTATTTATAGCTTTTTAACTTATCGTAAAAAAATCCACTTGAACTTCAAAATTACATAATGATATAAGTAATTTTAGACAAATGGCTTTTACATTCGCGCATTATATCATAGACTTTAAAGTGTTTTGGTTTATTTATATAAGTTCATATTTACGTTTTTTAGAACTAAAAATCTTTTATTCATAGCGCGTACAATAAGTAGTAGTTTTAAGAGTCTCGTATATGGAAATTTATTTCAGATATTCACAGTGCATAACATTTAAGTTAAAAAATGATTCTTTAAACAATCATAAGTAATTTGTAATATAAATATTACAAAAAACACACGTTGAGTTAATTTATTCCAGATTTAAACGTTAGAAATTCGACTCACTTTTTAAAATATAAAACTTTGATAAACAAAATAACGTGGACACTTTGAAATATGTTAAATATTTTTAAATGACCCTAATTAGGAACAATTCATAAATAGTTCTTACTCATGATGCAACACATCTAATTTACGTACTCTCAACTTAAAAAATTCTTTCAATAATCGTCGGATGCTCGCAAACATATAAAATCGCCTCTTTCTCCAATAGAAATCGTAAAATCTCTGATTAGAAAATTAGATCGCGGGCGATATCGTGACTCACGGAATTCGTAGAATTGGGCCACTTTTCAAATTCTGTCCATTTCTCTTTCATTTAGCTCCACTTGGATATTATACATTCCACTCGATAAAAAAAAAATGCAGGTCGTTCATGATAACGCGGAGTCCGTGTATTTATTATTCGTTCTAGAAACTTTTTAAAACGCGCTCAACACTCGCCGTGTTTACTAAAGACAAAAGTACGGTTGACCATTAAACTCGGGCTGGTCATTCGTGTTCCTTTTACGGTCATTTAATTTTTACGACGCGCGCCAGTAAGTAAGTAGTAATGAGTAACCGAGTGACACACATGTGCCAGCGGCATATTTATATAATTTTCATAAAAGCATGGACTCATAGTCAAGCAATTTTGCCGGCGTAAATATAGCCCGGGCAAGAAGCGTATTTAACGCGTTCGGTTTATCGAGCATAATTCAAATAAGGAATTAGAGGTGAATGAAAATTTGTATCGTCGAAGAATTCTGAAAAGGTGAAAGTCATTTGAATCCGTAGCCGCTCGCGTGGAACGCATTATTTCGAAAAGCAAGCGGCGAGGAAATCGATAAGAATTCTTTCAAGTTCTGATGCGTTTAATTCTCTTAAGGGCTTTAAAGATAATTACTAAAAAGTCGCAAACCACGTCCAGTGGCTAATTGGAGAAACTAGTTTTTAAGGTTTCAACGGCTGTCTCGTTTTGTGTCCTTTAAAAATGCCGATATTTTCGAGAGCTTAATTTGCTTAACTTCGAGCATTTCTGCCACAAACTGGACTATCTGCAGGTTAATCTGGCCGCGTACGATAACAGAGGGGACTTTTATAATCCCAGCTGGACTGCTATAGAACTTTTCTTGTAATCTTACAAAGATTAGGTCTGATAGGTACAAGAAAGATTAGGATTTATTCTTAACAGAAATTTATTAGTGCACGGCAATTCTTAGGACTACACTGAGCAAAAGTTTATCTTGAAAGTGGTACGATTCTTTTCTTTATGCAATATATGATATCTAAAATTGCGGTTTTTAAGTGCCTTTAAAAATAAGGTTTCTACGATAATTCTTTTGCGCAGTTTTTTCGTATTTTAAAAATCGAATATTGGGTAAGTATTTATTTTATAGTTAAGTTTAAGTAAAAATCAAACATCTTATTAGACTTACCGAGCTCAAGAAGAATTCTAATTACAGTGTAGTAGCAAAAACTTATCATTATGTTTATACTCACGCTACTGAATCGTTACTAAAAAGCATCAATTAAATTATGCAACATTGTACAATTGCTACCAATGTTTGAAAACGAAGCTTTCAAACTTTTTAACTATATTTTCTAAACCAGAAGGAATGAACGCTTATAAAAAACAAAATTCAATGCATAACTTAAACCATCTCGCATAAATCTCCATGCAAACGAGTCTTGAAAACTTGATAAATCCCTTCGAGTCCGACTAAAACCCTTTGCAGCAAACGTCCACAAAATACATTACGCCTCGGTTGCAGGGCAATAAAAACGAAAGTCCGCTATCACATTCCAATGCTGCGGAGCTCCTTTTCTCTCCTCCCGGTATTCTACCTCGCGCGCGTAATCTACGTCTTTCTCGCGCGCGCGCGCGCGAGAGAGAGAGAGAGAGGGGGAGAGGGTCGACTCGCACACTGCTCGCGGGCGAGCGAGACAGACGAAGACGGCGCGGTTAGAGCTCTTCCTCATCGTCGCTGCTGGTTGGCAGTGAGTAGTTGACTGCTCGTCGCTGCGCTGGCTTGCAGTGCGTCGTCTCTTCGCCGTGGGTATATTGTGCGCGAGATATATTCGGCACCCACGCAGTGTACGTCCTTAGCCTCCAGCAGCAGTGAGAAGACACACCCGTGTCGCGCGCCGAGAGGAACAAAACGAAAGCAAGCGCGAGAGTGACTCAGTGGCTGCCACCGCCGCCGCCGCCGCCGCCGCCGCGGGTGCGGAGAGTGATTCTGTGTTTTGGAGCGCTGACAGCAGCAGTGAGTGCCAGAGCAGAGGGATTGGCATGTTCTGCTGGCGCAAACACTCCACAGGAACAGCTACTCCTGGAGCGGCGAATAGTTCGACCTTTCGGTGCGTGCAATTGTCTAGCGTTGAGAGAGAAAGAGAGAGAGAGAGAGAGAGAGATAGAGAAAGAAAGGGAGTTTGTTGTCAAGCTCCTGGGCGAGAGAGAGACCGTCGCTCTGCGCCGTTATGTGTACACACACATGAGCGGGGATCTTTCTGGATCGCCAGGTGCGGGTGTCGGAGACGATCGATTCGACATAGGGCTCAGCTGATGTAGCCCTTCGAATACTGGTATTGGGGTTCTGAGTGTGTCTCCGATGGTGGTGACCTTTCAGAGGATGATCGATGGGTTTTCCAGGTGCTTGGCTATCAGTCGAGTGGACTATTTGGTCTTTCCAAAATCCTCTTAAGTGTTTTGGTGTGTGATCTGGTTTTTCGAGAGATTAGTGATTGAAACTAGTTATCAGGATCGTTACTTGAGAGGAATTTTGTCATAGATCAATCTTTTCATTTAAATTGTCTATTAAACTGCTTTCTGCTTATATTGACTTTGAAGCAACTTGTTAACTTTTTTATTGATAAATAATAATTTTTAATACAAAAGATTAATTAAATTCAGTATATTATTATAATCAATCTTTAATTTACTTGTTTTAATTCAAGTTTATAATATATAAGAGACTTTAATGTTAGATATTGTAGATTTTACAAAGTATTTAATTTCTTAAACTTAATTTAAGAATACATTGTAATACTACTATATTCATTTTACAAAAAATTTCATTCAACTTTACATAATTATAATAAAGTGTATACAAATGATGAAAACCAAAACTAGATATTTAGTAACAAGTTTCTTGACTCAGGAAAGTTATGAATGAGTTATCCTATAATTATATAAAAGCAATTATATTCAGAATCACATGAGTCACTGTATTGAATAAAAAGATGTACTTCAAACTAAGACTTATCATTAGTTTTTTGCCATCCAGATGGTCTTATCAACTGCCTTCATTGACATATGCGTCAAATCTATTTAGCATGAGTCACTTGTAACAATCTTAGTCTGCTACAGCAGTGACAAGGATTCAACTGTGCCGATAGTTTAGCACAACTAACAATGCTTATTGCTATTGTTCAAGATGATCCAATGATAAATAAATTATCGATCACTTTTATTCACTTCATTGCTATTTATCTTTACGTTAACATTTTTTCCTTGCATTGAATAAAAAAACTAATTTACTGTTGATAGCTGTCCATCATGTTATAAATTCTGTGATAAGATATAAAACTGATAAAATAACAGAATGGTTCAGGTTGAATAAAAGAAAGCTATGAGGTCATTTATATTTTAAACAGTTTTTGTCAATAAATAACTATTAATAGAAAAGTAAACATTTTTTAGTGAGGAAGGAAAAGCACTTTGCTTTTATAAATATACATTTAAAATCTATTTTTAAGATAAATGATTTAAAAGAAAGTGTATTATAGAAGCAAAGCATTAAAAAAGTTCTACCTATTTTAAATAATTTCATCAATACCACTAATCTTTCCTTTGTTCTATTTACATGTTCTAATTGTCAGCCAATAATAAATTTGTGTTCTTTTCAGGTTCATGAAAACGCATAACAAATGCTAAACGGAGAGAAATCAACTTTCCAACAAGGGAGGTATGGCTAGCTTGACAGTGGCAACGTCAAGCAAGAACAGCTCTCGCAGTGCATCCCCCAACAGAGCTAACATACCTGGCTCGCACAGTCAGCAGCAACAGGTCACAGGCAGTTCTGATCACACACCTAAGTCGCGGAATGCAAGCGCGACGTAAGTCGTTTTTCTCTCCCTCATCGTGATTATTTTTATTATCTCAAACGTCTCATCAGGCGTGCAGTACTCAGGAATTCTCATTGTGAAATAGCTCTACCCAGTGAAACCTGATGAACGAGTTGTGTTTCTAAGTATACAAAGGATTAAGTTCTGTTTGAGTGAGCAATACACTGAAAAAAAAATAATCATATTTTAATTACATTTATTTCTGCTGAAAAAATACTGAAATAATTTCAGAAGCAAAGTAGAATTATTTAAATTATAAATATCAAGTATTGATTCTTATAAATACTAAAATAATACATTTTTCAGTTTTACTATAATTTCTGTCTAATGAGCTGCATTTATTTTAAAGCAAGTAGAAATTATTTGAAATCGATTTTGGTGATTTTTTGGCGTGCAGAAACGTTGATTACTTTTTCTAATTTTCAAGTCCATGCTAATAATTTTCACGTTATATTTTATTTACGCCCATTAAATAAAATTGATTATAAAAAAAAAAACTGATATTTTGTAATGAGATTATATTTTTAATTTACACCAATTAAACGTACCTTTCACATTAAATGGGAGGAAGCAATTACGATCAATTTAAAATTTACGTCTGCTGTTTATAGCTGATCAATACATTAATTTTTCTATTGGATTTAATTAAAGAACAATAGTCTTTTAAACTGAGAACGTTTGCAGAATACTTGTGAGTCAGGAAACAGACAGTAGACTATTTCTACAAACGGAAAAAGGATTTAAAAATCCTACGACTCCACAGTTCAAATCAAAGTTGTATTTTCTAAAATAATTTTACTGCAAACTGTATACGTAACAATCCAGTTCATTTTCTTAATTCGCTCCATTATTCAAAATTACATAATTTTCTAAACGCTCGCCGAATACATGTTATCTACTTTAACCATCCGAAATGTCCTAAACATTAGGTGGCAGTCGCAGGTATTACAACACACGTACGAAAACGTGACATGTATAAGTCGTAATCAACAACACGGATTATAGTAGCTCGAGTTTACCTTGCGCTGAACCTCTGATAAAAGTACACCAGCTGAATTCTTGAAAATTCGGGAGCTAAATTATAAAAAAAAACTTGTTTTTGGTTAATATTATAATTTAAGTTCAGTTAATTCTGTTCAGTTTCAGTTCAGACAATTCTGAAAATTAAAAGAATAGACTGAAATCCATTTTTTCAGATTGCGCAGACTTTGGAATCCATTAAATTTTGATACGAGCGAAAAATCATAATAGTAATTATCAGAACGTAAAATTTGTTTACAAAAGGTTTCAAAATAAAATAAATTTTTTATAACACCAAATTCGCGGAGGCAGCATATTGTATATGTAAAAGATAAAATATATCTAATTAAAAATGGCTACATGACTCACTGAAATTTAATTTCCCGCCAAAGTTTGATTAAAAAATACAATCGTCCGTTATCGCCCTCCGTCAATAAGAAGCCGCGCGCATTTAAAAACAAACATTACGGCATTAGCGTACAATCAAAAAAGCACGCCGCGCAGAAAAAAAAAAAAATCTCGCGCCGCGGCAGAAATTTTCCAAACGCGCGTCAGCCACTCCGGCAACCCGTGCAATTGCCTATTAAACCTCACTCCCCACATCCTCCTCGAAGCTTCGCCGATCCTTCAATCTCTTAAACTAAGCCGGCGGTGCAAGGTGCAAGAAGGCGCCGATTGTCGCGGCAGTGTGAATAGGCGATTGGCACTAACGGCGAGTCTCGCTTTGTGTGTTGTTACAGCCAACAGCAGCAGCAGCAGCAGCAGCAGCATCATCATCAGGCAGCAGCAGGAGACGGCAGCGTCGGGGGCGGCGTTATGAAGAGCGGCGCCGGGGCCGGCAGCAGGCAGAGATCGCCCGGCGCCATGGCCCGGGCCCCGGAGGGCATCGACGAGGCCCAGGCCAACGTCTCCTTCGGCACCGAGGCAGAGGAGTTCGCACAGATTGGCATTCATCCGACCACCGATGACGAGACCGTGAGTGCTCTTTTCTTGGGGACTGGCTGCTCTGCAGTCGCTTCGAACTTACTGGGGAAAAAAAATTGGAAATTATTGTCTGTAGGCTTGGTTGGATTTTTATTAAAAGTAATTAAAGTTATAAGAGTAGTAAATCATTCGAAGTGATTTTAAAAATTAGAAATATTATTAAATTCTGATACAATAACATGCTTCGTATAATTAAACTTAACATTTAAACCAGCTGAGTAAAAATGATTGTATCTTTTTTCCGGGTATAGTTAATGAGTAATTTTTTTTTTCAATGTAAATTATTATTCACAAGAGAATAATAATTTTTTTAAACGTTTAAAAAGCTTCTATGAATCAGTATTAAAAGTAAACCGCGAATAATCGATTAGGTATGGACGACTATTTAATGAATTTTACTTCTAACCCTTACGATTAATTCTTCTTCTGCTTTTAAAATATTTTTTCTATTTAAAATCTAATTAAATGTGTACAATATTTTTTCTGTTTTTAGAGTTCATAAAGCTAATTTAGTAAAATCTTTTACTTTTTATTTAAATATATAGATTTGTTTTTTTTATCAAGAAAAAAAAAATTGTTTTCGTCACAGAATTCATTAACCCAAAGCATCCTAATTGATCGTCATCGATTAGAAACAAATAGTTTAACACTTCATTGCCTCTGAACATGATAATCAGAATCATTATAATCCAGAGTCATAAACACGTTCGTTTAAATTAGAAACGCTGAAAATTACACGTCGAAGAAAAAAAAAAGCGTGCTCACGACCTTCGGAAAACTTACTGTGTCAATGGTTTTATTGATTTCGTACTTTCACCCGAAGAACCGATTGGAACAACTTGTACTTGATTGGACGTTAATAGATTAAAGTAGCATATATATATACTCTTTTTTTATTTCGGTGTATATGTCGCTCAAGAACGAAGACTGTTGATGTAATTGAGGGCGGATTTCAGTTGGAAATGGAATGTAAAATGTGTTACTTTTGAGTACACTTAAAACTACGTGCGGAAGATGTTGCAAAATGCACTCTTACGTTTTATTGCGGGTATTACGTTTTTAATCAAGTAATAACTTTGTTATTCGAATAAATGCCAAGTTTATGTTTATCTTTTCATGTAGCGAAATTAATAAATCATTTTTTTCCGCGTGAAGAACTTTTTACATTTTAAAGGATAAATTCAGTTTTATGACTCAATAAAAGTAATCTTAAATCGAATTTATATAGTATTTCTTAAAAGACTTTAATAAATTCATAATAAAATGCTAAATTAATTATTTTGTTAGAAAATTAATTTTTTTTAACAAAGATTTACCGAGCATATTTATTTTTTAATATAAAAAATAAAACATGTTTACATATATTTTTCACGTTGCATGCAATTTTTTTAACCTTGAAAACTTAATTTTACTGCAAAAAAACCGAACATTTTTTTTATAAAATTTTAGTAGCAGAATCTTTCTATTACAATTTAATATTATTAAAAATTTATTTTAAAATTATCGATAAAGTAGACAATTTTATAATTCTACTAATTTACTACTACACATTTTATTTGCAATAAAGCTTTAAATCCTCCTCTATACGGTATTACAGCATGGAAATCTTTACGATAAGCAGATTTTTTTATTACAATGGCCAATACCACGCATCTATAAATAATTTTTATAGCGCAAGGGAAATTTTATAAAAATATTCAAGTATCGAACTGTACATCATTATTAAAAAACGCCGTAACAAATATTACTATCTACTGCTCATCATTCGTCGCATTAATACGTTTAACCTGCGTGAACCCTGAACTCGATAATAATTAATTTACAATTTCGCTAATGTGGTTACTTTAGGGAACAAATTTCCTCTCAAATTACTCCCTTTTCATCATAGGTGTGTGTCTAACGTCTTTACATTTACGGAGAAAAATTCTTTGGCAAGCATGAGTATATTCTTTGTATTAATGGACAGCTGGATTGTGAGCATCGTAAAATACTTTAATAAATTTATTACCAAACACGTCAAAGTTATAAAAATGCTATAATAATTAAGTATAGTTATTTTTCTTTTACTAAAGGAGGCATTAAATTTTCACGTGCATAAAGAATTTTCCTCTGTATTTAAGAAACGTTATTTTTCTCTTCAACTATTTTTTCCGATAATTCATTTGCAACCTTCAAAGTCCAAGTTCTCCTAATCCCTATCATTCGAAAATTGTAAAAAAAAAAAAAATCCGTGCATATAAATGTACAAAAATAACTTCCAACGATAAGGTGACGCAAACCGAAACCTCCTCTGATCCCGGCGAAAAAAAATCTGTTTCAGCAGGACGCGTCGTTCCACGCGGTGCAGCACTCATCGTTCATGTCGAACGGTTCGTCGGAGCTAATCGGCGACGACGTGGACGCGAACGGTGCCAGGGTGCGCCAGGCGATCGAGCACATCCAGAACAAGATCGCCAAGACGCGCGAACTCATCAGGACCGAGCAGACCACCAGGGACGGTGAGATCTTTTTTTTTAAGTCGTTTTTAGGAGAGTTTTTCCTGATTAGATTTGTTTAATTAATTGGAAACTTAATGGAGCGAGATAATATGTGCCTCTTGGAACTTCCAGGGTGAACGAAGCTAATTTAATTATTTCCTTGGAAAGCTGGTAATTTTAATATTAGATAAGAAGTCGATACTTAGTTGTGGGAATTAACATACGATTATAATTCCACGGTATTTTAGAATTGATGATAAATTTTGATTTAATAATGAGCAGGCTGGATTTTTTAAAAAATGAAATAAACTTTCTTGGAATATACGAGAAGCTTACTTTTATACGTTTAATTAAGATTAACGATTTAAACTGATAATTCAAGGCTCATGCGGAGCAATAAATGGGCGGTTGCGCTTTTACTAATGAGAAAATGAGACTTACTACAATTAAGTCTATTCAATTCTATCTATTAAAAATATATAGTTAATTCTCGTAGAATTTATGGATGTTTAATTAAATAAGTTTTTACGATAGTAGCTTGTTTCATTATTCATTATAATAAGTTCAATGATCTAGTAGTTGTCGATTTTAAAATCTTATTGATATATACAAATGAAAATTATGAAAGAATAGCCATGACTTACAGTATTATTTTAAGCCGTCTCATATCATCGCTAGTCAGCAAATTTTCTACAAATATATTCAATAGCGAAACATTCACACGAAGCGAAGGTTTATTTTAAATCATTTTAAATTGTGAGAAAATAGCATGGTAATATTTAATGTATAAAATTAGTTGCGGCATTTTTTTATATAATTCAGTGCGCTGTAAATAAATAATTAATAAAAATTTATCACTTTCATAACTTATAATTTGTTACTATAAGTGAAATGTAAAATTAACTTACTATAACAGGATTAAAATTTTATCATTATAATGATAAAAGTTCAATATTAAGATAAAGCTATAAACAAGCAATTACGAATTCCAATATCAAAAAAAGTTAATTTAAATTGAAAAGTCAAGAGTATCATAAGTTTCCATTTTCCATTCCAGAGAATGTCAACGAGTATCTGAAACTGGCGGCAAACGCCGACAAGCAGCAACGTACACGGATAAAAACGGTATTCGAGAAGAAGAACCAGAAATCAGCGCACAACATTCTTCAACTACAGAAGAAGCTCGACAGCTACTCGAAGAAGCTGAGGAACTACGAGATGAATGGTGCACAAGTATCCCATCGGCAGCCTCGCGAAGTTCTGCGCGACATGGGACAGGGGTTGAAGTACGTTCAGGAATTCACGAGTTACCCGACTTGGGTCTTTGCATGAAATGTGCCGCTTAAGTCTCCCCCCTTTTCTTTAAAAGTAGATTATCCATTTTTTGTGTTTTTACAATTCTCTTGTGGTCCGCTTAGAATAGAGGTAATAGTTGAATTAATAACGAGGACCACAATGGAATTGGGAATGTTAAATCGATGAAATAAAAAATCAATAGCTTAATTGTTTTTAGAGAGCTTTCGATAGTTATTTCATGCGAATTCCCAATAGTATATTTTATTTATGTTATTTAATTTGATGCTTTACTGTTCTATTTAGAAATGTGGGTGGTAATATTCGTGATGGTATAACTGGATTTTCAGGGTAAGTAAAGTATGATGTTAAATATTGACATACTTTTGCTTACACTACTTGTTTCGATTAAGAAACGTTGAAATTAAATTCAAAGTTAAAGAGTAAATTTAGATTGTTTATTTATGTAAAAGTGATATTCGTTCATTTAAAATAATTTTTCTCTTGTAAATGTTTAATGATTTCTCTAAAATTATGTAAAATTGTGAATGGTGTAACATACACATAATTTTGATTTACAGAAGCGTCATGTCGAAACCGAGAGAGTTCGCTCACCTAATTAAAAATAAATTCGGCAGTGCTGATAATATAAACAGTATATCACGTGAGTACGGCGGTCACGCACCTCTCTTTAAGTTTATTATCCTCGCCTTTTTTCTTTTTCAAGAGATATTTTATGTAATTGTATCGTCGCAACTTGCCTCGCATAAAAGGAAAAGTGACAAAAATTATACAAATTGGCACTTTCACATAATTGAAAGGAAAGCGAAAAAAGAACACTTTGCTCACTGCGTTCACAAGTCATATCCGCAATTGTAATTAGCACTCACTGCAACCTAACACTTTTTATCGTTGTTTTTTGCGCTGTTGTGTGATAGTCAGCGGTAGCGAAAAAAAAGGAAACCAACGAGACAATGCAGCGACACGCTTGAAAAGACTTCACTTTCCTTCTAACTTGATTTTTGTTTCACGCACTTTTACACACTAATACTTAGTTTTTACTTAAGCTTTCAAAAATTTGCTGTGGAATACAGCCTCCAATACAAGAAACAGAAAAGATTGTTTTGAAGATTGAAATTCATAATAGAAACATTTTCTTTTATACAAATGTAGTAATAGGTTATTTATGGATGGCCGAAAGAGAAGTTTTTTCTTTTCGTGATCAAATTTTGTGCAAAATGAAATTGAACGCAATTAGTAACTATTTTTAATAAGAATCAAAATTTATTTTGCGTAATAAACATTTCAGAAATTATAATGCGAGACCGCTGCGTCGACATAATAATTTTATATCAACTGAAAAAGAATTACTTTTAGTACCTCCAATGCCCAGTTTTTTTAAATTTTCTAATAATAGTTATGTATTCGTTTTACAAAAGAATATTTTACAATTAGTTTTCAAAACCGTGTCAATCAGGTTTCCTTAAAATAAACTTAATTTTTCAGTGTCCTTGATTGACACCGACCGAACCGATATGATTTGTAGATACAATTATAAAAAGCTAAGAACGAATCTGATCTCTGTATTTCTTTCAAGCCCGAGGCTCTCTAACACATGTAGTCCTCTCTATCTCTCTGTTGGGTGTGTATTGGATAAGCGCTGTAATTCTAACAGGCGAACCCTCTCTGTGCTCTGACCGCAGATGGCTCGACATTTTATGTAAACGATACACCGCGTGCAACAGGTAACAACGGCGACAGTGGCAGCGTCGAGGATGAGAACGGCAAGGCTCACCACGGCTCGGCGACTCTACCTGGACACTGTAGCCTGAGTTCGAACCACAGCACTGGTGGAGCAGGAGCGACTGGGGCGACCGGAAGCGGCGGAGCCCAGGCCACGATCAAATTCCCCTCGGAGGAGGGCTCCGAGTGCTCAAGCGTGACGAGCGAAAGCGGACCCGGCAGCAGGGGACAAACACATACCTGTCACGACACCAGCCGACCTTGCAATCTCAAGTCCATTTATAACGAATTACAGGAGCATCGGGAGACAATAGAACGCGTGAGAGAGAAAATGGAAGCCTTTAAGGTTCGTTGGCAGATTTTTTTTATATTCAATTGGAAACATTTAATCTAATTTGAATTTTTAAAAGCATAGTTTAAAATGTTTATTTTATTATTTTTGATAAATTTATTAGCCTCGTGTGATACAATAATATATGCATGATTTTATTCAAATGAAACTTCTAAGATTATATATTTAAGTAGATTTAATTCAAGTCTGAAACGGTTGTCAACGTCAGTTTTCTTTTACATTTTACAGTCTATACAACAGGAAGTTAGTTATCTCTCACATGCTCTGCAAGAGGAACGATTTCGCTCGGAACGTCTCGAAGAGCAGATAAATGACCTGACGGAGCTGCATCAAAACGAGGTTGAGAACTTGAAGCAGACCATAACGGACATGGAGGAAAAGGTCCAGTATCAGAGCGAAGACAGACTGAGAGACATACACGAGATGCTGGAGAGCTGCCAGACGAAGATTTGGAAGATGGAGCACCAACAGCAGCAACACCAGCAATATGTCACCCTCGAGGGCCTTGACAACAGCAATGCCAGAGCTTTAGTCGTCAAGCTCATAAACGTCGTACTGACCGTTTTGCAAGTTATTCTATTGTTAGTCGCCACTTGTGCCGGTATCATGATGCCCTTCCTTCGGACGAGGTAAGGATTTTAATTGTTTATACTTCATTTTTTTTTCAACCACTTTTTCTATAAAGTTTTATGACTTTAAATGTAAATGTCAACTTTAAATTGCTATCATTATTAGTGCGTTTTGGATTATTTAATAGTTTTATCGCTATAAAACTTAATCATTTAATTTTAAATTTTTTTATATAAGAAAAACGCACTAATGAGGTTGTAAAGTGATGTTTTATTTTTATTGCATGAAATTGGTGTTAGTATTATAGATACCTTAAATGTATTGTTGTTTTGTTCAAAAAGAAAGTGTGCACTATTATAAAAAATATTCTTAAGTAATTAATTAATTGATTAAATTCAAAATGTAGAACATATTCATATTATTTTAAAACTTTCTACATATTTAAAACTAATAAAGTATTTACACAGTTTATCATTTTGCAATTAAGTATTTGTCTAAATTCTTAAAAAATGAACATTTCGCCTTTTCTTTTCCGTCTTTATTGCGACACATTAGACTCATGATCATCATTACGTTCTTATGTTTTATGATTTGCACGCATTTCTCATTCTTTATATTTTGCCGTTTTGTCGGTGTTCTTCGCCGGGTTTGTTTCAGCTGTACTAAGCCCCATTGTTTCATGTGCAGGGTGCGCATACTGACGACAACGCTCGTCGTCCTGGGCATAGTCTTCGTGCTGAAGCAGTGGCCCGAGGTGCACGACGTTGGCAGTCACCTAATGCGCCATTTAAAACAGACCCTCGCTGTCAAGTAGCATTCCTCGTTGTTGACCCACGGCGATGATAATAAATCGACGACGAAGGAAGGAGAGAAAGAGAAAGAGAGAGAGAGAGAGAGCGAGCAGATACGAGCCTTTTTTTCATTATTTGTATCAACGAGATGCTTGCGCTTTGTATGCTTCTACTCTCTCTTTCTTTTCCAATATCCATCGGGCTTCACTGCACACAGAGATTATATATACGTAGATCGTCATTTGAAAATTTTGTGATTAGCTAATTGATACACGTACGTATAAGTATACGTGTATGTATGACTGCGTCGGAGGAGAACAGGTTTCCTTACTTTGAAATATAATTTTATATCTAAAATTCTGATAAATGTAAGCGATGATTCATTGATTTATTGTATGAAAAGAAATGCTCAAAGGACTTTAACTTTTTAATTATTTTTCAGCTTTGGAATGGTGAAATTTGAAAACATTCATTAAATTAGGAACATTAAATTGCTCATATTGTCTTGGAGCCAGAATTAAAAGCAATGAAAGATTAATTATTGTGAATAATTAATTATCGTACAAAACTGTTAATAAGTCAATAGAATTTTTATCAATTCCAAAGTATATATCCGAGACAAAGTGGGCATTTTTTGAGTCCTAATAAATTAAAAATTAACGTGTATTTACTTTAAAGTAAGGAAATTTATCCATTGCTGAAAATGAGCTTTCCAAGTATATATACTGGATATCATAAGTTATAGCAATTGCAGAATGTTGGACGATGGATAATAAGGGATAGTTTAAGAACGAGTCGAGCTCGAATTTGTTAAGAGGATAGAATCGCTGAATTTTTTACCGTTGTATATTTAAATAAATTTTTTATTTAACCTTTATCTTCTTTGTCTTGTAGATGTAATTTTTTATTTATTATTCAATCAAATAGACGTTTATATATTTTTATATGATATTGCTTTATTATTAGTGGCTCATTAAAGTCTAGGTTCTTTTTTTCTGCAAAATAGTGATTAAGGCGATAAAATAAAAATGAGACTTTTCTTTTTTATAACCTGTCCTCGTATGACAACAATTGTGCTAAATGATTTTCTGAATAATTAACATTCTTGTAAATGTTTAAATTAATCTGATTTCGTTTGAATGAGCTTGACGTAAATTTAAGTAATGACAATATTGATTATATGTGATGTCATTTGAGAAATGAGGCACATGAAATTTGCGAATATTACCTTAGATCCATAAAAGTTTAGTTTAAAATCAAACATTACGTTTAGTCTTATAGTAATAATTATAAAAGTTATGTTTAATAAAGCAACTATGTTGCATTATATTCTTCAATTAAGAAGTAATTCCTGAGATTTATTTTCATTACCTTCGATATGTAAGTTTTCGGTAAGGAAAAAGAAAGGAAAGTCACATTTTCAAAGTTACATAAACGAAGTCCAGTTAGCAAACCGCAGACAGCAATCATAAATTTTATAAACGACTCTAAACTCTAACAAGAGCAAATTCAGCAAAACGGAAAAAAAACTGCAAACGCATCCGTCGCATCGAGTAGAATCAATTACAAAGAGGCGCAAAAGAATTCTAAGCGAACGATAAAAGTTAATCGTCCAGGCACTAGCATATAAGGCAATGGTGTAAAAAAAAGAAATAAGCCACCCGCAATACAAATACACACAGAAACTCACATGCATACATATATCTCTGCACTTCCTTCGTTAGATCATATCGTGTAAAATATAAGATATAATAAATGGCTTTAGAATTTGTGTCCAGTTAAAAGTCATGAGGCGTCGTCATAATTATCTTCATTATCGTCGTAATTTTTGGATAATTGTAAAACTTCATTTATTTATACCAGGATTAAGGAGCAGAATGTTCGAAAAGATGCATAACTGCGTAAGCAAAAAATATGTGTAGACAGTAAACTAGGAAAAATTACGGAATCGTGCAAGTCGAAAAAATGGAACTTTTTCTAGCGAGATGGAGGATCAAATTTAGAGTTAATTTATACTTTGTGATATCATTCTATTTATTGGGATTACAGGGATTGACAAATGAAAATTATTTTCGTTAAGAAAACGATCGAAAAGTATTTTTCTTTGTTTACTGTGTGCAATTCATGAGTTCTAGAAAACAGGCGAATAATTCAAAAAAGAAAGAGACAATGACATGAGAAAAAGACTGATAACTGATCAGCTGGTTGGCGAGCTAATCGAGCAGCTTTTTTTTATTTATTTTTCGAACGAAATTCATCTCAATAAACGTTTTTAGCCACGACGAGGAGTATTCTTTTTGGCATATGTGACACAGTACAAACATTCCCAGTATTTTAGCAAAAGACAAAACATAAAATTGTACTAAAATTTAGCAAGATAATAAGCAGAAAAAGGATCAATGAATGTACACCGAAATACCGTTTATTCTAATTCACTCACCTTACTAATAACTCACGAATCGCGACAAAATACAATCTTCGCTGAATACCGAATAACTATTTTCTACGTTTATAAAATGAGACGATAACGTAAAGAAATTGCTGCATTTTTAAGATTAAGAGCAGAGAAGCAATTGTTATTACGTTAGAAGCTTGTTGCAACAACGTTGAGCTAGTGAAGCGTATTTGAGAGAAACATTTTTGAAGAGGGTGTAAATTACATTGTCTGATAATATTAAAGTTAATTATTTCATTAATTAATAGGTTACTTTAATTTACATATACTATTTATCAAAAATTAAGTTAATAAAACAAAATAACATCGATTTCATTAAGGTTTTTACACCCTCTTAATTAGTTCAGTGTTGGAAACGTAAAAAGCAAAATATGATTCAATATGTAAGATTAAAAATTATCATAATTTAAATAACATCGTGTATAAAAGTTAATTCAAAATTTAATCTAATTTATCTTTAAATATTTACATGTGTCTAATAAGTATTTATAAAATCGCACGGTTTCATAATTAATACAAATTTGCCTTTGGAGGGAACAATTATATGTGTAAAATATTAAGATATTTTCCACGTAAGTCTGTATAGTGCAAATGCGTTTTAATATCTGTGCAATTTTATTTCTAATATAATTTTATTTATATTAATGCTGTAATTTTATTTCTATAATTTTATTTAAATTAATGCAGATAAAATTAAAACTTATATCCAACACTGATCTACATTGGTTTAATAAATGTGTAAAATGCAATTTATCCCTATATGAGTTACTCGATTCTGATGCATCATACGTTACATTTGTGTTTTCTCAAAATGAAAAAAGCTAAAAATTTATTTATAAGCGAGAAATTAATTTTAAGATCGTATAATAAAATTAACTATAGATGCGAATGAAATTGAAATTATAGCTGCGACGGTGTTGACTTCGTCGCTAAATTAATCGCTTGCACTTTCCGTCGATATTGTATAGTTCACCCCTTTTTTCGTAAATGAACGAAAGGTTCCACCAATGGAAAAATCTCAATTGTGAAAGAGAAAAAACGAATAATTGTTCCTATAGTAATTTAATTTGTGACAAAACCCTTCTATACATCATGCTCTCTGTCTCTGACTCTCTCGAACGTTGAATACAATTGTTGTGCGGCTGTTTATGAAAAAGACGATCCAATCAAATGATTGTGTTTTAGCATTATTCTCCCTTTAACGTTTGATATGTATCATATTTGATACGAAAAAGAATTTTTTCTGTGAAAAACGTGATTAAGATTTTACGATAAAATTGTACTGGCAGAAGCCTTTGATAAAAGTGAATCAGTTCTTTTAATATACATATATAATAATAAAATTAATTTTGATAACTTCAAGTTTTTTGGTGCTTTTAATATAGATCTATTAAAATTTTAGAAAGATTATATTGTGTTTTATGGGATAGTCAATACGTAACTTTTGATAATTTCAATATTTTCTTAACTTCGTGAATAATTATTTTATTCTAAATCTGTACTTTAACAAAACCTGCTCAAATAAGTTTCTTAAAAGTTAAAAATGTTTAATGTACGACTGAAAAAGAATGTTGAACAGTCTGTTACCAATAATTTTAATAAGATAATTGTGGTTTTAAATGACTGACTCAAATCAATAATTAATGTAAAAACACTTCAATCCTCAGTAAAGACTTGTTTGAATTTTATATAAAGCTGTTTTACGTGGCAATGATATGTAGTGTTAAAGGGTTGATTTTAAAAATCGATTGAAAATTTTAATTTTGTTTACTCGTTGCATCACGAAGTATCGTTCACTCGCGTTAAAAGTTGACATTAAAATTTGAATGGATCGTCTATTAGTAGACAAGTCATCTTTATATTTTTAACTGTCAAATCCATCACTAATTTCATTCTTACTACCGCGAGCTATGCTTAGTTGTACGTCATTTTTTGGGATCAATGAGTAATATATGTGTATACGATCGTAATTTATTCTTACCTGCCAATTGTGTATAATTATTCATTTGTCCTTGCAAAAAAGGGATCTAATAAATATATTTTGTTAGTGGCTTGCAAGTTTTTAAAAGCAATCAATGAAAAGAAATATTATTTCTCTTGGAGAAAAGATACAATGGAGCAGTGTTGGGCGTACCATATTTTTTTTCTAATTTATTCTAGTGTTTTACAATATTTTTTATAATTTGTTATTCAACTTGACAAATAACGCGAAAGTTTGTACAAATTTTTACCCAGCGACTTCTAACGTTTCTTAATTTTCTAACGAATGAATGATTGTTCACGCGCATTCTACTTTTATTACTTAACAAATTAAACAAATGTATACATCAATCTCGCCCAACTCTGCAGCTCGAGTCGAAAAGTCCAAGCAAACGCTCGGACGGATGAAAAAAGGCAAATCGCTGCGCGTCTTATCAAATATACACATACCTACATTATCGTATGATCGAGCATTGAATGTAAATAGGAGAACAAATTTTGTATCCGCGCGTTGTGCGCGAAATGTACATATATTACAAAGCAAGGCATTAAACGAAAGAATAAAATGAAAAAAAAATGAAGAGCGATGACTATACAAGTTTATAAGCGAGAAAAGTGAGCGCAAACTGCCATGTGTGCTTCGTCGGTGAAACGATATTGTGATGTATTTAAATAAATAAGATAAACGATAGCTTATTAACGATGAAAACGAGGTTGTGCAAGTTGGCTATATATTATTCTTCGAAGCCGATGGCAGTGTTAGCGTCTCCTATCGTAGCCAATTGACACTTTTTAGGTCTTGCGTACGCTCGCTCGAATAGAGCATTAAGATTATTAATTGCAATGGTAGACGCGATTCACGCATTGACACACATCAACACACACATTACACGTTTTACGGTGCTTTTTTGGTGATGTGCAGTCGGGGCCCCTTACATTTCGCTTCTGTAAGCAGTTTTTTAAGATTATAACGACGAGAGAAACATTTGATTAAGTGTAAGTTAATTTGTTTTGAATATTATGTTTGCGTAATGGTGATTACAGTAAGTTGTATGTAATCATTTTGTTATAAATTCAAAAATACTGTTTCACGAATCATCGAAAGAATATTAAGGATTATTACAAATGTATATAAACGTATATTGTAAAACGATTATTCGTATGATGCACACCAAGCTTTTGTCAAAAAATATATATATCGCCTCTTTAAACATCCTTCGATGACAACGATGGACGTATTTTGTACTTTGTATAATTCATCTGAATCGCGCTATGGCTTGTTTAGTTTGATTCTCATTCTTTTTTATAATAATAAAATAAGCCTTTTACATAAATGTATTGGGATAATGTGTATAAATTTACGCGATTGCTATAACAAACGTGCACTTACTTTTATGAGAGTAAGTAAAAGGAAAATAAGGGGCCCTGCATAGATACCAGTAATCGTAGTTTACGGTAGAGTTTATAATAGAGTAATTTTGTGCGGCGATGTTTGATCGGCGTCCGAAAAAACTGTTCGATCGCTTTATGCGCACTTCTGGAGTATTTTAACGAAGTATATATATATATGAAAAAAAAAGAGAGACATGCAGAAAGATATGAAATTAAAGCATAGATTGACTTTCGTAAAAGAAAAATAAATAAAATAATGGCAGGTGCAATCAAATGTTACTGCCGAGCTATAAACTATAAATATATAGAGATATACGCACGTTATCTTTAGCGTTCGGTTCAAAAATTTCGCGTATGTTATTCGAATAAATATTGTCACAAATAAATGCGAATTTTTAGAAAATTGTTCGTGTATTTTTTACCCTCACTT
>JAWWEO010000021.1:19426591-19498223 GCA_035582975.1 Ormyrus labotus | reverse complement strand
TCGGCTAGGAGCCCTTCCTGCAGGCTGTTGGTTGGGAAGACGTTTTACAGGGAGGGTTTTCTCGGTTGGATGTTACAGTTCGATTAAATAGGGAAAAAATTATGCTCCTTAACACTTTTGCTTCCGAACTGAAAATTATAAGGCGGCGACTCTCGCCGCGCGCTCCTGAAATATATAATTGTCATTCGCATAATTTATTTTCACTTTTAGAAATCTAGAAAGTGGCTTTCTCGTAAATTAATGTTTATTGCACTCGCGCACGAGCGCCTGCATTGTGATTAAAAATTATTTAACAACCCGGCCAAAGTAAGCGTGTACAGTCTCTTATCTCTCTCTCTCTCTCTTGCGAGCAGCGCAATTTGCTTTTATAAATCTGATGAAATTCAGCGTTTCTGCGGCGATACGTAGGAAACTATTTTGCCTTTCCTTTCGCCGCGCGTGGAATCCGAACGAAAGTCCGCGCCGCGTCGAAAATCCAGGTGTACATCTACAAATTGCATTGTGTCGTCGCGCATTCATACACCTCTTCGACTTCCATATTCGTCGCTTTCCTTCCGCCTCTAATCCTGTCTCTCTATCCTCGGAAAGAAACTCTCTCTCTCTCTTCCTCGGCGAGCGGCCACTCGGCGAATATATAATCTCTCCGTACGTTATAATAAGCCGGCGATCCCGTTTCTCTCCCTCGAGGGCCATTCAAAAATTCCCGCGCAAACAAGCCAAAAGCGAGAGAGAGAGAGAGAAAGAAACGACTCTCGCTCTCGAGTAAAAAGCGGGCCAAGAGTCGGTGCCTCAGGTGCACCGCCGGGCACAAAAGCAGGCGTTAAATCCGCCGGTTAATCTTTGCAATTCTTCGAGGGGCTCCTCGCCTTTTTGCCCCCTTATAGTCTCTCTCTCTCTCCCTCCGCGCCTCTCGTTCGTCTCAATTAAGACCGACACGGCCTATTGATTTCTACCCCCCCTCCCACTCCTCTCTCTCGTTTCGCGCGCGCTTTTTCTTCGGGCTCGAGCGCGTTTTATAAACACGCGATGGATGAACTCGGCGTTGAGTCCCTCTCTCTCTCTCTCGCGGTAGGCGAGTTGAAAAAACAAACGCGTGACTCCGGTTTTAGAGAGAGGATTGCTCGCTCGCTCGCTTACTTACTTGCCGAGGAAGTCCCTCGCCGGGGAGGGAGAGTTCGTATTTCGGTTTTGAACTTAATATTTCGGTGAAGTTGTACGAAAAGCCTCTTTACGAAACGTACGAGGCAACGTCGAGTGAACGCAATCGCAAAATTTTTAAACCGACGTATACACACGCGAAAATAAAGAGCTCGTCTAGCGGCGAACCTTATAAATACGTATCGCCTATTTATACGGGCGATTATTTTTAGCCGTCGGCCCAAACGTTTTTTATCCCCGCGCCTAAGCGAAACGTCGATACAAAGAGACGAGCTACCACGCTCCATTATAATAATAACAAAAACCCGCGCACGTTATCCTTCCAGAATTTTCAAAAAAAAAAAAAAAGCCGTTACGTCGAATATATTCAAAGGAAGATTTCGCGAGCCTCTCCCAGACGGGCGCAGATGTCGGTCTTTCTGGAGAGGAGGGGGGAAAGGGACTTTACGAGAGGCGCGTCGGCGCTTTATTTTTAAACGGCGCGCGTTTTCTCGTTGCGCCTTAATGACGCGCGGAATTTTCGGGGAGGGGGGGGGGTAATTGGGAAGAGCGTCGGGCGCTCTTTCCTTCCTCGACTCCCGAATGGGAGCAGCGGGGTAATTGAATGTGAATTTATAATCGCCGACGGTTATTGTTCGACTGGGTCGGGAAAGTTGATATCGACCGTTAACGAGAGCGACTCTCGGACGAGCCGCGTAAATCGATACTTTTCCCATGTGTGTTTAATAAAACTTTGTATCAAAGCTTTACCGTTACCCCGCTTTTAATTTCGCGCGTTTTCTATTTTCGGTATATATATTATTCGCTTCTCGCCTCGGTTTATTTCATTGAAAAATAAGCTCCGTTTCCCCGCGGTATTTTTCAATGTTTCGCTATTTACATAACTTTGTAATACTCGAGATGAAACTTTTTACGAAAACACACACACCTCCGCCTTTTTCAGCGCGCATAAAGCGCGAATTTAAAATTTAAATTACGTTCCGCAAAATAAAGGACGGCGGAATGGCTCTGCTCCGTTAAGCGGGGGAATCAAAAATCCTCGCAATAAACAAACCGCATAATCCCTCTGATAATTCTTCTCGCATTTTCCTCCGGTCTCTCCCTCTTCGCTCGTTCGTCTTCTCCCATTCATTACGCTGGCCTCTCTGCCCCTCCCCCTCCCCCCTCCCCTAAGCCTCTTTATTCTCGGTCCCCTCCTTCGGCTCTTTATCGCTCTTCCTCCTTTTTTTTTTGTTCCTCGTCCTTTTTTTTCCGCGGTGCGAAATTAAAGAGCACCCAGCTCTTTCTCTCTCTCTCTCTCCCGGCAGTTTATTTGCGCCGGGACCTTCGAAATACAAATTATACGCGCTGTACATGTGAATTACTTCGCGGAAAATGTCTGAAGTTTTCGTCCTTCCTTCCGCGCCTTTTTTTGCGCGCAGCTTCGCGGAAGTTCAAGCGAGAGAGAGAGAGAGAGAGAGAGAGAGTAAGATATATACACATATATATATATGCCAAAGCGGCACGGCTTTTGTTTCGAGAACTGAGATATGTCATTCGAAGGAACGGACGCGCGAGAGTAACGTTATTTAAGTTTTGAACTTTCAGGATGCCGCGCCAAGATTTTGTTGCGTTCGCTGCTCTCCTGCATTGCAAGGAAAAGCATTGTTTTAAAACAGTATCACATTAATTTTAGCATAACTTATTGCCGATTCATTCGCTAATTCTCCCGTGCCTCCCTAAAGGAAGAAACTCCCGCACCGAAAGTCAACCGAAACGCAATCGAATCAATGCACGAATCTCCCTTCGAAACCCTCCCGCCGAAAAAAAAAAAAAGCTCTCGCGTCAGCTGCGCAATTTCCGCAAAAAGTCAGAGCTCGAATGTCGACAAGCCGGCTGACGCCGCGCCTCCCCATTATCATATCGCGATAAGGGCACCAGAAGTTGACGCGCGCGCTGGCCTCAACTTTCGCGCGCGATAACCGCCGCCGATTCCCGTATATCGCGACGCGCGCAGCAGCTCTTCTCTCTTTTTAACGACCTCTGGCCGTCGCGCGACTTGGCCCGCAGTTTTTGCGGCCTGCGAAATTTCAGATCGAAAGGTAAATTTAATATATAACGCCCAGCTGGAATTGAATGTGGACCTTTTTGTTTGGCTTTCTGGGAGTTTTATTGTTAGGGATTTTTTGTGCATTTTAGTTTCGCTAAAAGGATCGTAAACTCTTTGAAAAATAAATCAATCTGAATTTTTTATTGCGGGGAGAGAAAAGTCGGGGAGGGGAGGGCAAAAGTTTGCTTTATTGTGAAAAATGTCGAGACGGAGGTAATTCGCTTGCTTTTAGCGCAGAGCGAAATTTATACACCCCGATTTTTTTCCCCGGGAGCCCTTATATCATTGAAAAACTTGAAAAGCCGCGCCCCGATTTACCCCGTCGAAATTATCCGCCAACGAAATGTACTCCTCCCGTCGTCCTCCAGACATCCGTCAGCTTAATAAAACGCAAAGCAGCGCGCCTCGATATCCTTAAATCCATTATAGACGCGACGGGAAAAAATATATTCACCCCGTATTATAATACCTCGAACACTCGGCCCCCCGAAAATCCACCTCGCCGCAGAGAATGCATAAGAAGCCTCTCGTTGGGAGTAGGGATGAGGAGAGAAGTGAAAGAAAAAAAAAAAAAAAAACGTTGCGTCTTTCTCTGTGCAGCGCCTTAAAGATCCGTCGCCGACGAGAATCTCGTCTGACCCGACAAAGGCCCGGGGAAAAGAAGAAGCGGCCCGCGTCTGAAAGGAAGAAAACGGAGGCGAAAGATAAAAACACCCCACAAAGACACAGTTTCGCGCGCGCCTCTGGAGCCAAGATAAGAAGAATAAAAGGTGAATGAAGGCCGGCGGAGCAGCGCGGAGAGAGCGCCACTGTTGGAAATAATTTTAGTTTCGGGATGCTCGACTCGGGGCGCTCGCCGAGTGCCTGAAATAAAGCCGCGCGGCGATGTTTTCGCCGAGCGCGCGAGGCGAGGGCGCTTTTTCGAGTGCTGCAATTTTTAAGGGGGGGGGGGGGTATTCCGCCGTGGAGGAAGAATCGCGCTTTTAACTCGGAGGTTTTCGAGGCTTTTTTTTTGTTTCGCGACGGTTTGCTTTGTAAACAGGAGTAGAGATATGTCGATTTGCTTTGAATCTTTTCAATTTTGAAGGCGTTTATTGTTCCGTCTAAACTAGCCTTTAGAGTTAACTTTGCTTATTTGCTTTTCGCCATTCTACAGTATACTCGAGTACTCGTTTTCATTTTCACCGAAAGCAAATAAATCGGTTGTTAGTAAATAAATAACGGAAAAAATTTCACAGCCACGCGGCTCTCCACTGCGATCAATCGCCGGTACGCGCAGTGCCGAGCCGCCGAAGTCCCCCCCCGTAAAAATTGCAAATCCCTTCCCCCAGTGCTCCCCCGTTCGGCCGCCGTCTTGGGGACGATGCCCAGCTCTGGCTGAAGATGTCGGCTCCCCGGTCGCTGGCTCCAGATCACCACTTCTCGCTCGTAACCCTCGCGGCCGCGCCATGCAGAAGCACACAGCGGCGGGGCTGCGGGCCTCGCCGGCCTGCCCGGCCCAGCGGGCCCCGGTCCGCCGCTGGAACAGCTTCCACGGCGGCAACTACGCCACGGAGGCCGCCCTCCAGCAGCAGCAGCAGCAGCAGCAGCAGCAGTACCTGCCGGGTCAGCAGGCCCCGGGCATCATGTACCAGGAGGCCTACCTCGGCTCCAGGGCGGCCCCCAGGCTGCCCAGGGCCGTGCAGGCTCTGAGGAGCGAGAGCGTCGACAGGGCCCACCCCGCCAGGGCCCAGCCGCCGCCGCCGCCGGCATTTCCCAGGAGGAGGTTCTCGGTTTGGTAGGTAGACTTTTTTTGGGACTCTATAAGTGTGCGAGTGGAGGAATTTTCTCTTCCGAAATTTCAGATGCTAATTTTGTTTTAACTGTTTATCGAGAAATATACATTGCGGCGCTGAAACGGATGTTGCAAAATCAATGAAATTATTGCACAGTAATTGAAGTAAGTTATTTGCTGCGATATTGTAACGTAGCTGCAGGTGGTCCGACGTTTTTGCTGATAAATTATTCATACAGTATTTCCTAAGATGTAATCTCAATAATTTCAAAAGCCAACTTTTCAACAAGTTTTATATAATTTACGACGTTACCTCGTCCAAACCGAATTCAATTTACTGTTTACTCCATTCGCCAAGTACGAAGAAACTTAAATCCGGCAATCCCCGCACAAAAATAGGTCGAGAAAAGCTTCAATTACCGGAGCAAAAGATCCTTCCCGCCACCCTCAAATCATCCACTTCTCTGCCCCCACTTTCACCGCCGAATTTCCTCGGCAAACTATCGCGCGCGCGGCATTTTCATTCCCCCTCCGCCGAAACGACTCACCGTAAAAAAGCCCTGAAAAACACACCGGCAGTCGTTCGCTCGGCGATTCCGTTTTTCAAGAGCTGCGGTCGTCTGGACTCTGATAATGCCCTTCGGTGCGGTCGCCGCGATCCGATTGCTTCCTGCGATTAATGAGGGGTGGAGATATTATTCCCTCTCGTTTTTTGCGCCGTTGAAAGTTCGCGAGCGTCGCCCCGGGCGGCGAGGCTTTTTAGCTTGACACTTGGCCGCGCGCTTTGCAGAAATTGAAAAAGTTTCGATCGAAGGACAGTTTTTGGAAGGAATTCTTGCAAAAAGAAATTGAAATCTTCCTCTTCAATTGCGATTATTTCGGAAAGCATTTCTTTTCCTACGTACAAGTCGAACGAAAGTTTATAAACGACAGAAAAGCTCTCGAGTGCGGATTTTATTGGGATCTTTTTTTCGTCCCGAGAGAAGTGCCGCGATATTTTTTGACGAAGTCTAATTTAAAAGCCATAAAGCTAATCGCATCCCTTTGTCGAAAAGCTGATCGGGAAGGTCGTAAACTCAATCGCAAAAGCCATCACTCTCCTCTCGCGGCTAATTTATTTACAAGCCCTCATTGAATAATACCCAGCGGCGGCCAGAAAAGTTTTCAGGCTCTCTCTCTCTCGATTCGATTCCTCGGCGCATTACAAAAGCAATCAGGCTCTTCATTAATCAAGCGTATCCAGCGACTGCAGCTTACCATAAACATCAGTCAGCCCGGCTGCGCATAAATCAAAATTCCCTCTCTCTCTCTCTCTCTCCAATCAACGATCCAGAAGTAATTTACATAGCTCCGCGCGGTGTGCACCGAGGAAAAGAAGTACGGCGCATCTGCCTACCGTGAAAGAGCCGGGGAAGGAAAAAAAAAAGAAGAGAGGAGAGAGGAAGATGTGCCGATTGCGCGGCAGAGAGGGTCAACAGCCTTCCTCTCTCTCCTCCCCCCTCCCCCTCCTCTCTCTCTCTGTCTCCTCAATAACAGCCTTGCCGCTCAGCTGATTTCCGAGGCGAGCCGCCGCGATCACTGCAATTCCGCGCATCCATCTCTTCCTTGTTTCTCTCCTCGAGCTGGCGCTCGTGCTTTTCTCAGACGAGCCTCCTGGCGCTTTTCTGGTTCGCGGAAGGTCGCTGAGAAATTTTCCAAATGGCCACGATTAAAGCTGCATTTGCTGTATGATAATTCAAGGTTCATTCCTTGCTGGATCGTTGGACTCTGGCTGAAATGTAAGGATGAAAAAGGGTTTGCATTGAAATCGTTCGCATTTGCTTTTGTTGGGGTACGTGAATTTTGTTTGAAAATTTCTGCCGTGAAAAATAGTAAACTTTATTCTCCGTTGGGTCTTAAAAATTGTATGAATATTAACAGCACGTGCGTCTATAAACAAGATTTTACGTCCAAGTTATAGCGGAGCTCAAAAGTTCGCGCGAAAAAATGATAAACGAGAGAGGAAAATAAAATAAAGAACAAAATTTACATCCAATTTTATTAAAATCGCGGGTCGAGAAGCATCTTTTTTTATAGTAAAAAGCCTTCTTCTACATTCCAATTTTACCCCCGTTGACGTTTTTCCGTGTTTTAACCAAAAATTTTTGTGCGCCCGGCTGCCACTCAAACGTTCTTCGCGCGAATTTAATCCCCTCCGAAAACGCGCGAAAAATAGCTCTCTCCTAATTTTTTTGCATTTTCCATCTCGCATTCTTTTTGCTCACGCTTTTTTCCGGACACGACTTTTAATGTTATTCCTAATTAAATGAAAATTTTTTACAACTTTGCAAATCTCTACAAATTGTGTTTTGTTTTAATCATTTTAGTATTTTTTTTATCAAATATTGGCAATTACTATTATACTAATCCTTTCAGTCAAGTCGCACTTTTCCTAATAAGAATCCTGCACAGATAGCATTTTTCAATAAAAATTACGAGTACGGCACCCATAAACGTGGGACGGTTGACTTGGGTGTAAGAATTTACGCTTTTCTCGATAAATAATTAAAGTGCCATCCGTTAATTAGTACGTCAAGTAAATTTTACCGAACGTTCCGTAATTTTTTTCAGTCAGTTGTTTTTACTGAAAGGATCACAATTTTTACCGATCTGTTCCATAATTTTACGGTAGTATACATCAATTTTACTCAATAGAACGTAAATTTTACCGAACAGATAGGTGACAGTAGGCATTGGAAGTTGAGGTTAGGTAGTTCGTATTATCGTAACTAAATACTAAAGTAAAGTATTTTTGATTATTTACTAATTTTTATTATTAATTACATGTTTAAATTTATATACTTAAGGTTGATACCTGAAGTATATCATTTAGAAACTTGCGCACGTAATATCTTATTTACGGCTGCTCAGGAGATCCGTAATTTTTACGAGACAGTCAGTAAAATTTTCTGCGCGGTGTCGTATTAATTAATGAACAAAATGTCACATGATCCCACGATTACGATTCGTCTCGTAATTTTAATACGGGTTTTTTTTCGTAAACTTTAATGAAAAATTCTATCAGCGTGCCCTTTAAAAAAGCCCATTTCCATACAAATCAGACGTCCAAATAATTCGCACGAACCCCCTTAACTCCCCAATAAAGTCCGATTCCCTTTTTCGCATCCCGCCGCACGTTGAAAAAAAAAGCGCTCGCAACGGCATCGGAATCGATCGTCCTCTTCGGCTTGCTATCCTACCGGCCTTCCTCGAGTTTCCTTCGACGTCGTCGTATTTCTTTGTTTCTCTCTAATGCTTTCTCTCCTCGCTCCTCTGGCGATATTCGCCTCGATTGAAAGCCGCCGCGGCGGTGCCTCTCTCGCTGCGCATACGCCGCGGAAGAGCCACTGGAGCGCGGTCCGCGTCGAGGGATTGACGTAATACAGGGGACTTGTGTATGCGTCGCCGGAGGCGACGATTGATTTTTCGATTATATTTAGGCGTTTAGGGGACGAAAATATAGGTGAAGCCTGCCGAGGAAAATCGGCCTCTTGTACTGTTGATCAGATGGAAACGCGGCCGGATTTGCACAAACTGTAGTCTGCACGGGCCGCTGCATTTTCGAGTGTTTGTTTTTAGGTATGATTTATTTTCTTGTTCGTTCATTGAATCGAAGGAATTATTAAGTGGTTCTGTGAAGAATTGAATACCAAAGTAGAGATGGCAAAGGTTTTTCTGAAAATTACCATGTGTTCTGTAATGTCACCACGTGTCTTTTCTTCACTCTGGGAGAGTAGGAAGATCTCTATTTTACTACCTTGCAGAATGCAATTTTTGCTAAAATACTGGAGCAGAGGTCAAATGAAAATATAAGACTTCCATTAAAACGATCCCACACGTAATTTATTTGTATGCCATATGAAAATTCTGTGTACAGAAATTAAGCTTCTGGTCTCATAATCTAACCAAAGCTTGTCGAATTTCTACCAAAAGAAATTAATTCAAAGATATTACATCCATTTTTCAATTCACAGCAAAGATAAATAGAAAAACACTAATTTCCTTATTCGATTTTGCAGTTTTGGTAAACGGACCGGCGGCAGTGCGAGGAGGCCGAATGAGTGCTTCGTGCTCGAACCCTCCGAGATGATAGCCGTAAGTACTTAATATTTGAAATCTAATTTCCAATTCAACCCTCGTACCTTCAAGTATTTTCCATTCGAGCGGAATGATTGAAATATCCGACGGAATAATATTAAAACAAAATTCGAGCGTAGACACGAGAGTTGGAATATTCCTCGTTGTTTCGTGGTTTTTGCTTAATTTTCTTTTAACGGAAATAAAGGCAAAATTGCGCGCGCACAAAGACGGGCAAACATAGCCGCTGCGCTTTTTTGAGGCAACAGTCAATAACAGATTTTTAAATAAACACGATTCGCGCCAACTTGCAGTTAAAAAACACCCTGTATTGATTGACGTTTTCATTATCCTCGACGTTAGAGCCAATAATATTTCTTTTCAATGTTTTAATAAGACTATACAACTGTTTTGAACAGTGATTGAAATTAAAATAGACACAAAAGTAAATTTATTTTCTATACAAATTCGTAAATTTTCAATTAGTATTTTTCATTATTTTTGAAAATTCTAATATCAATTGCATATTAGTTCTATCATTAACATATTAGTATAGCATTATTACGAATGGGTACATATAAAGGACAATATTGTAATTTTGAAAGTTGATCTACAATTATTCCACACTCGATACGAACTACTTACCACTACCCCAACATAAAAGCTCCATTTTAAAATTTCATAAGATTTCTATTCCCCCAATTTTCTGCGAGTCCACAAACCATCATCAATTACCATCACCAAAAATCGAATTCCCAAAGGCCTGTCTCCACCGCCAATCTAGAAATCTCATCAAAGCAAAATGATTCAGTCACATCTCTCGGCATAATTTGCGGGAGTAGGATGGTAAGCGGGTGCGGAGGGGAGGTCACGGGTTGACAGTAGAGGCCGGAGCTTCTGGCACAGGCAAACCCATGCAGTCCGCCTTTAAAAGCATTATAGAGGAATGTCTGTCAATTACCCCGTATAGCCCTCTCTCTCTCTCTCTCTGTCTCTCCGGCACTCTGGTTCTCCTCCGCTCTGACGGTTAATCGATACGCGCCGCCTTCCCCCTCCCTCCGGCGCCGAGGGACTCCCTCCCCCCACTCCTCCACTCGGCTCCTCATTCCAAAGGGGGAGTCGGACGCGTGCGGCTCTCTTGGCGCACTTGGCGAAAATCGAATGCGAATGTACACAAGTGCGTGGCTGCGTTTTCCAGAGCCGCCGCGCGCACCAGCTGCGTTTGTTCATTCATGCAGATCGCGCGAGAGAGAGAGAGAGAGAGAGAGAGAGAGTGGTCAGAGGGAGGGAGCGACGACGGAGCGGAGGAGCTGCCGGCCTCTGACGGACGCAACCTCAAGCGGACGATAAAAGTTGCATGTACCGACGCCGGCGATGTGTACATATACTTTTACTCTCTCTTTGCGCGCGCTGCGCGAGGTTTCGCGAGGTGTGTGCCGCGGGAGATGAAGTTAAAATTTCGACCCTTTTTTTTCTTTTATTTTTCGGTGGGAGTTTGATTAACGAGTTTTCGGGCGGCGGTCTTCGGCGTACGGAAATCTTGATTGCTGATGAAATTAAAGCGCTGCGTGGCGATCGTCAATATTGAATTATTCAATTTCAATAGGAAAAAAAAAATTTACTGATATTTTTAGTACCGTTATTTTTGTCTCCGTTAGAATCGAGTTAATCTTTTATAACGCAAAATTCGCTTGCGAAAAATTAATAAACGAGGGAGGTGATAAGTAATAAAACTCTATACCAACTTATTCGATACACGAGTCAATTTTAATACATTGATTTCCTTCTCAAACTCGGCTGGGACCAGCATATCGTTCAGCCGAAAACAGCTTCTCCACAACGTCATTAAATTAAAATACCGCGAAATAAAAAAGCTCGCCCAAAGTTCCGCGTACATTAATGAACCCGTCGTCGCGAATCGGCACGCGCCAATATAAAATCCCTCGAGCTCCGGCGAACGAAAGTCCGCGCACGCGAATCCACAGCCCTGCGGCTTTTCCGCAGCCGAGGAATCGCTTAGAAACGAATCCCCGCCGTAAATAAAAGAGCCGAGATTAGAAAGGCAACCCAATTTCGGCGCGTGCGGAACTCGTGCTCCTTCGGAAGCGTGTCACGCGAGGAGAGAGAGAGAGAGAGAGGAGCCGCGGCGTCGCGTGATCGCGCCGATATCGCTCCGGTATATTAGTCCGCTGACCGGGGCAAAGTCGATGCGCCGAACGAAGATTAAAGTGCAGCAGCTGTCGCTTTCTTTAAGCGATTTACCGTTGCCGGGCGACGCGAAGCTTATGTGTATATATACGTCCGATGCTTTTAGGGTAAAAGCCGGGGCAGGGCGAGCGCGAGGCGAAATTTAGGACGATTGGCTTATGTATATATGCTTGTGGATTTGTGGATTTTCTGCGTTGTGGATATATTTTCAAATGCATCGGATAAATTTTTCCGGCAAAAAGCGTCTAATCGAAGATCGCTTCGTTGAACTTTAAAGCTTCTTTCGAGCGTAAAATTTAAATGAATCTTAAATTTCAATTTTATACGGCAATAAAAATTAATTGAAATTTTCTCGGAGCTGCCCTGTTTATATTATCCAGACGGGTGCTTTATAATTTTCTTTTTTTCGTGCGCAGCGAGCGTAAATACTTTAATTGCTCTCGGTGCGCGACGGAGTTCGTCCGCGCTTCTGCAATTGCCGCTCGAGAACCCGAACGGGCTATATACGCCGCGACAATACAATTGCGATTTAGCAATAACGATTTGCTCTTCCGCGTACGCGAGAGCCCGGCTCCTTTATTTCTCATTGTGACGCTCGAGCCTGATTATATTTAGAATGTTCTGTCGTTCGGCGACTATATATTGCAATGGACAATCAAATTATGAAATTTTCGATTTTTACGGGCCTCGAAATAACACGTTGCGTTCTTTTTGTTTATTCCGCGCTGTAATGCCTGGTGTACGCAATAAGCTCCGAAACGTTTGTTCAAACGTCCTTTTCTAAAAATGATTTTACAAATATCGAAGAATTCATTCCACCTTAATTGGCAAAGAGAAACATTTTCAAGACGCTCTTCTCGTCCATTCCCCAACCTCTCTCGCCCCCTTGACGATAAAAAAATATCTCTCCCTCTTAAATTCGTCGAAAACAAAAGAGCAACACCGGCTCGAGAGCAGCTTGAAAAGCGGAGCTCGGTTACATCACCGACTCGGCCGTGCCGCGCGAATTGCGCGTTACCCAATCGGCAACCCTTCTCCCTCGCGCGCCTCGCAAAAGCAAACAGCCCGCCGCAGCGGCGCAGGACGAAAACGTGACTCCGAAAAATGAAAAGCCACGTGAGTGACTTGGGGATTATCGCTCGGGTCCTGCGCGGCGGCTTTTGTTTCGCGCGGAAAGTCGTTTCGAAGGTCGCGCGCGCGGCCGACGCGTAATCGGGTTTACGAGGCCGATAAAAAGCGGGCGGCACTTCCGAGCGCGCGCCAAAACCTTCTGGATTGATTCGGGCTGTAAATCCGCTCCGGGGAATTCGATTTTATAAGCGAGGTGTAAGGCCGAGGCTCCGACGCGGAAGGGAATCGAGGGGCTTTCGGGAGGCTTTGAGCTTTTAATTGATCGCTCGACGGAAAGTTTGCCGAGAGAGCCTGCTTTTGACGCGCGCACTTGACGAATTTCCCGAGCTAACGCGGCGACGACGACGTTGACGTTCTCGACGGAGCTGAGAATTTTTTAATTTTACGAAGTTGCTCGTATATTGGAGACAAATCGTTGGAATTTCGGCTTGTATCGCAAGGCATAACTTTCGAATTTTGTAATTGATTAAATTTGACTTTTAATACCATTGGGCAAAAATGCTCTTGTCGGTTGCTCTTAATAGATTTATCGAATGGCAACGATCACCGGGGAATCGATTGAAAAGCGAAGTTTGAATTAATTTCACAAACTCGAAAACTTAATCGATTCTCCGATCACGGTAGGAAAACCGGCACAAAACTAAGCCGACCTCGCTCCTCGAGACGCGAAAACCCCCCGCTGTTTACAGTAATTTAACTGTTCGAACAGGAGCAGATAAAGTTCTTGACCTATATATATATATATAACGAAGCAGATCGAGCGCCGGGCACAGAGCGGCGCAACTTGTTTTTGTGTATTTCGCCTTTGTGCGCTCCGCGATTTGATGCATCGGGTTCGCTATCGCTCCTAACTCTTCCTTTTTCTTCTTTCGTGCCTCTCCCCGCTCTTTATCTGCTGCTCCCTTTTCCGCGAGATTAGATTGGCCGGGTTTTCAATTGCGCGCGAAACTCGCTCTCTCTCTCTCTCCGCGCGCGGAGCAAATTTCAAGCGATGCGTACACGTTAATTCTGCTCTTATTGACTCTTTCCGCGGACGGTTTCCATTAGATTTTAATTCAATTTGCCGATTAAACTTGCCGATTGATCCTGGAGCTCTGTTCGGTATACGAATAGGGGCGAAGGCTGATCGAGTGCTTTGGGCTTTGCTCGAAAAGTAATCTTAAATTAATTAAGTTCCCTCGCGGATATGACGATCAGCTCAAGGGTGCTGATCGAAATGCTAAGTCGCTCGCCGGAGAAACTTTCAGAAAGCTTGGATTTCAATTCGAACGTTGAGTCGAAGTAGAAACTATTAAAATTGAGGCTGTGATACCACATAAAAAGTAATAGTACATTTTATCAATGACAAAGCTTTAAAAAAAAATAGATGTTCCACTACGAAAAGAAACTATAGCAAATTTCCAGTATTACAAGTCGTTCATCCGAAATAAAAAGTAAACGACCGGTGAAACTTCCTCCGACCGAAGCGCCACAGAGCCGAAAATAAATCGACAACGAATCCCAACCCAGCCATCGACATAAATTCATTACCCCAAAGCAAACACTTCGCGAGCTCGTCGATCGAACTTCGCGCGACCCAACCGCACCCTCAGCCCCGACTGCAGAAGCCGATATATTTTCGTCCAGGCTCGTTATCCCTCGCTTTCGTCTGCTCTCGCGCACCTTCCCTCCGATTTTAAAAATTCAGGCTCTCCCCCGAGTTCCGAAATCCGCGCCGGCGGGTGGGAAGGTGTGTCCTTAAAATAGTCGCTCGATGCGGTATACGTCCTTCGCGCGACGACGTCGAGGTTTTACGGCGTTTCGGGGATATCGATTCGCCTCCTCCTGCCGGTCTCGCGGTTTAACGGCCGGTGACAGCGATTTTGGCCGAGAGCGACGGTTCTCGTTACGGAGGAAGGAGTTTTAGGACCGACGGGGGGGTGGGGGATAATATAACGCGCGACGTCGTACGACGGCTATCGGCGCGAGGCTGTTTTGCATAATTTTCGACGATTCGACGGTTCGACATACTGATTTCGGAACGTGAAGATTCGGTTTTGCTTGAAACTTAAATCGCAGAGCTTTGGAATTCACGAGGATTTTCGTGAGGAAAAGCTAAAGTAACGAATAAATTTTATTGTTCAAGATCAAAGTTAAGATTTTTCGAATTAACAAAATTTTTTACCTTCGTTTGAATCTTACAGTTGTTCAACAACGAGCAGTCACTCGATTAGCGAACCCCGCGCGGAAAAGCCAGCTGGAACAGTTCCCACGCGAGGCGAGTTACAAAAGGATTCATAAGTTAATTCTCGAGGCGACTAAAAGGAAAGAGAGAGAGAGAGGAGGAGGCCCCGAAGAAAGTAAATCGAATCACGCGAAACATGAATCACGGCGGGTACACAAGCCTATATATATATACGCCGTTCCGAGAAGCTCCGCAGCCCACCGAGTGAAAGCATTTAATAACCCGGACGAACGGCCCAGATAAGGGTAAATGAGTCAAAGTACTCCGCGCCCCAGGGATCAAGACCGAGTGGCGGGGGGGATTACTCAGCTTCCTGCAAAAATTGCGGATTTCTCGCGGTAATTAATCCCCGTCCGCTCTGGATTTTGCTGGCTCGACGTCTCTCTCTCTCTCTGGTCTTTGAAGAGTTTAGATTCTTGACAGTTTGTTCGAGGATCGGAGGATTGTGATTTTTTGAATCTGGGGTATAATTTGTTGGTGTGGATTTGCGGCTTCGGGAATAAAAGTGTCGCGGCAGGAGGTGGAGAAAGGTCGATAAAGCAGGCAAACGCTGGACGAGTGCTGTCGCTGTTAACGACCTTCTTCACTACGTCAGCGTCCTGTTTTACCGGCGTTTCTAATTCGTTGCGATTTTCGTCATTTTTCTGCATTTTGTGATGCTTATTATTATTCCGTAAAACAAACCTAAAAAAATTGATCGAACTATGCGTTTTTCATTGAAAAGGTACATCAGAATTTTTTACTATTTGATTATGAATTGATTCGATTGAAAATTCAATCGTTCCTTTTTCGTGAAAAACGTCGAATCACAGACGGATTACGAAAACTAATTATCGTCGCTTTTTTCGCCGAAGCGCTAAAAAGGATTAACCCCAATGTTCAGAACGAAACTTCAAATAAACCAAATCCGCAAAGTTCAACTGAAAAAACTCGAGCGCAAAAACCTAACCGAAGTGCAATTATATCAAATTAACATAGCCAGGGCAGGAAGTCTAATTTTAAAACAACACCGAATGCAAAGCTCGCTCCGAAAACGTTCACTTCCTCGGGGCATCAATTAAAATAATCAAGCCACAGCTGAGAGCGAAGCAGCTCGCGACGCATAAAACTCCTCGCCAATAACTCCCTCTCCTCTCTCCCCCGAGAGATCTTCTCGGCTTCGGTCATTCATTCGGGCCGAGAGAGATCGAGGCGCTGAAAACGCGCTTTTGCTTTTTGTGAATGGCGCGCGGCGTCGGACGTTATCGGGTCAGACCGGACGACCGGCTCCAGACGTCGTCGCGATAATGAGAGCGAGGCCTTTTTTTTCTTTTTTTTTTCGTCGACGCTTCCGTTTCGTCAAAGTGGGCATTTTGTTAATGGGGAAATCGAGGAGAGAATCGCGTATTTCCGGGGGAGCTTCTTCGTTCGCGGACTCGATCGACTTTTGCTTTTTAACGACCGACGACGAAGGACGTGCTGTATTTATAGGTGGATCGCGCGAGAAGCTCTTCGAACGCGGGAGTCTCGAGATCCGCGGATTTTTTTTTTTTTCGAGCTATTTTCGAGGGGGAAGATCGATCGATCCGGATGAATGTTTCAACGCACTTTTCCACTGCTTCGGTTCGTTGAACCGCCGTTTTCACCAAGTGTCCTCTTACGTTTACGAATCCGCAACGAAATTACAGCGCTCCAACCGCGCTTCTACCCGCGCTGATAAATAAACAAATAAACCCGGAATTTACCGCCGGCGGAAGCGAGAGCTTGTTTTTCCAAACGGTTAATGCCCGCGGAGACACCATCATTCACGGGATTAGGGAAGTGCTCGAGCGTCTCCGCGGGGCGACTCCTCCTCGACTCGGGGAGGATTTGCAAGCGTTATATATACCTGATCGAGAGGCGTAGCGAATGACAACTCCTCCCGGCTCGGCTGAACTTCCGAAAACTTTCGCTTTTTTCAGGCTCTCTCCCGACCCGAGAGAGTTTTTCGAGTGCAGGGAACACACTTGACCTTGACGCGTCTAAGGCTGTGAGTTCGTTGGGGCAAGAGGAATCGACCCGGTGCTTATTTATAGACAGTTTTTTCACGCTGATAATATTTGGAGGAGACCTTTGTGTCGTGCGTATTTATAAATTAAATATCAAACAAGGCATCTGTGTCATTATTATTATTAAGTACACTAATAAACATAAAATGGAACGCGGTAAATCTATTTTGGTCTTAAAAAAAAAAAAAAAAAAAGAATTAAGTAGATCAGTAGCTCAATAAAGCGCTAAAAATAGCGGAATCACGTTGTTTAAACAAGCAGCAAAAAAAAAAACCGCCGGTGTCGCGCGCATATCCAATATACCATCCAGCCCCCGAAAACCGTCTCGCTCCTCGCCTAATTACCGGCTCTCTCTCTCTCTCCCCCGGCGTCCGAAATCAACGACTCTATCCCTCGACGAGCGTTCGCCAATTATCTCGGAATTGAAACAGGACGTCTTTATTGCTCCACCCTCGTGTGTGTATAACGAGTCCGTGCAGCTCCACAGATATCCGAGAGAGAGAGCATTTCACAGACGAGATCCACCGCGTCGCGCGCGCTCGGACCGAAAATAAATTCCGAGGAGGAGGCACACACGTGTTTCTCAGAGGCTCTCTCGGGGGGCCGCCGAGACGCGGAGCGAGAGAGAGAGAGAGAGAGAGCTGGCTTTATTTATTTGCCCGCGGCTCTCTCTCTCTCTCTCTCTCTAGCCGAGCCGCTGCGCTTTTTCTCGCTTGCCGGGACGACGGCCTTTTTTTCTTTGACGAAAATAGGAGGTGGAAGCGTGCTCCTTTCGATCGAAAGTATATACGAGGGAGGGACACAAGTCGATTAGTATGGCTTTTAATTAATTTTCACGGAAAAGACATCCGAAGAGCGCGCAACGCGTCGATGTGAAAAAGAATCCATTAATAAGAAGCTCACGCGGAATATATATCCGCCTGCTTAAAATAAACACTATCGGTCGCCTTTCGAACGCTCGTGCGTTCACGCAGCGAGTTTCATCAATCATTGCAAGCGCGCATACATATCGCGCATTTGACAACCATATATATATACCTAACCCCCTCGCGTTTATTCCCCAAAGGCCTCGTCGTCGTCGGGGGTTAGAAACGTATGGCCGGTTTAGAATCAACTCCGAGCTAAATAATGGAACAACTGTCAACTCTCTCTCTCCGTTGAGCCGCGAAGAATTGGCTCAAGCGAGCCTCGAATAATTCCCCCGATACTTTTGCGAATTCGGGCGATTCGCTTAATCAAAAGTGCGATTACCAGCTGAATCCTGAGATTATGCGAAAAAGCCGGAAAGAGGAAAGCAAACCCTCCTCCTCCCGTTCTTCCCGTCGTCGGCGAATCTCCCTTCCGCACGTTGCACGTCGCATAAGTTCTCTCTCTCTCTGTCTCTCGCAGCTCTCTTCGGGGAAAACACGTGTGCGCAGCGTACGTCGGCGGGGGTCACGTGACCGGCTCGCCGCGTGTCCCCACCGACGAGCTCTTTGTTTTCTCGTTTCCGAGTCTCCTCTCCTCTCTCTCTCTCTCTCTCTCTCGCTCGCTCGGGGCGCTGCTCGGCAGAGTCGACGACGATATTTCCAGTTAACGCTCGGATCTCAGCCGCGAGTGACCTCCTCCTCCGCTCGGCTCGAAATAATCCCGTGATACATTCTCTCTCGGTTCTCGCGGAGAGAGAGAGAGAGAGAGAGCTCCGTCCTCTCCCGGCCCGCGTCGGTGGTGTCTGCAGGCGAGTTATGTAATTAGTGCGACCTGTGTGCTCCGAAGGGAAGTGCGTGTCGGCATGAGTTTCGGGGGAGTTTGAGGCTGATATAGAATGCTGAAACACCAGCGGAGAACGGCCGCGGCGGCGGCGGCTGCGGCCTCCGTCAGGCCCAGTCGGGGCGCTCAGCTGGTGCTCAGGAGGAAGAGGAGGGGCAGATCCGTGTCCAGGAGCTGGCCCGGCACGCCCAGCACTTTGTCCGTCGTCTCCAACACCTCGTCCGAGGTAAAGTCGGTGATGTTTCGGGGTTGGAAGGGGGAGTATTTTGATGCGGGGTCTTACCTCCGGTAGGGAGTCGACTGCGTTTTGTTTCGGGGTGATTTTTTTTTTTTTTTTTTTTTTATTAAAATCGGTTGATATTTAGTACGAAAATTTTACCTGGTGAGTAACAATAAGATTACAAAATCGAGCTTCAACGATGAGCCCTGCAAATAATAATTATCAGATCAGATAAGATTAAATTTTCCTCAAAAGAAGCCTAACGTTTCTTTACAGCGTCTTTTTATGCCTTATCAAAGAAAAAAAAAACGGTTACACTCGGCGCATGAACTGATAGAGGTACATTCAAGTGTAACAATGATGCAGTTGTTCCGCCGTGTTTAACTGTCAAATGTGTCGGAGGATACACGTGTCTAAGACTTCGTTAAACTTTAATTATCTCATGACGTTCTCTTAATTACGGGCTTCTTTCAAGTACCTCTTACGCAAAGATTAATTAGGCGCTGTTCGCTGCCTTGAATTTGATATCTGCTCCTCTAATTATAATGTTTATTGAATTCGTAAGCGAGAAATAGCTTTCTAACGTTCGAAAAGCTCGAGAGGAATCCGGGTGTTTTACTTTGGGAGTTGAGAACTATTTAAATCTGATATCAATATTATTCTTAGTGTATTTATAAGATTCGATGCGCTTCTCGTGGAAATCTTGATTAAAGCCTTTTTATCTGAGATTGCAGTTTCGTTTGGTATAAACGAAGCAACGGTTTTTTGTTTGTCTTGAAAATCAGAAAAGTTTTAGATGGAAGCTTAGAACTCGACCAAGACCGCAGCTTTCTTCATTCAATAAGTTCTGTAATCTTTTTCAAGCAAAAAGCTCGAACTTAAAATTAAACTGAAACTCTCCCATCTCTTTTCTAACGTTAAGCCATTAATTGAAAAAAATCTCCTTTTATCCCGGCGGAAATCTAAAAATATACTGCTCTCGATATTTTGCAAATGTAAAAAATGTATAAATTCAAGCGTTTTATTTTTCCTATAAATCTACCGAGTTTAGGTAACAATATTGATGACATCGATAAGAGCAGCGGACAGATAAATAAATCCGAGGAAATGAATTCGGAAAAGCGTCGCCATACATCATGAGGATCGTATATCGAACGCGAAAATAAAACTATTTTTTGTTTTTATCGTTATTTACAATCTGCGTCCCAATAATTTGTCGTTCTTTTTGAAAAAGTCGATACTCGCAAGCGTTAAAACGGATCTGACATCGGCCATTTATTTTCCCTCGTTGAATTTCGTTGCGAAAACGACGGGATTACTTACTCATCAAGTTGTTATATATGGATGGATTCTCAATGTAAAAGTAGCCGCCGACTTATTTTCGAGCTCGAATACAATAATATTTTCAAGGCTCATTGAATTTTTCGTAAAAATTATTATCTTCCTACCGGATTATTGCACATCAGAAGCAGCGTACAAATGGACCAGTTTTACGAGGACAAGTATATTATCGTCGTAATTAAAAAAATTAAAATTCAAAGACGTTAAGCATAAAATTCATTACACGTAGAACTCGTTAATTAGCACCAAGCAAATCACTTAAATTCTATCTTTTGCTTAGAATAGCTGAAAAGCAGGCGGTATTAAAACGAGGAGCGAAGTAAATGAGCCAAAATATCTACATAATCCCCTGAGGCTCGACTCGCTATTAATGCGCTAAGATAACAGAATTCTCCTAAAATGTAACGACAGACATCATTACGCTTCCAAACCAGCTCGTAAACATCTATATACCTTCCAAGATTAGCCTCGGATTTCGCAAAGTCTTTCATAAAATTCCGCCTAATTTGCAGTCGCAGTCCGGATAATGCGAACCTTAATGGCCGCTAAAAATAGACGGAAAAAAGCTGATATTTCGCGGTTAAAGGCCTCATTGCGAGCGCAAAAACGGGAAAGTGAAATTGGCCCCCGGATTTAGATAAACGACTGGGCTGAAGGGGTCTTCCTTTTTTGTGGCTATTGACGCCTGAATCATTTTTCGATGCGCGACTCGCTTGGAATGAAAACAATGAGCCTGAATGGACGGAGGACGCAAGGCGTACTTCATTATTTTAATGAGCTAGGGAGCTTACGCGGTTTGAATGGAGTCGACCTGTTGCTGAAATATTTATGTTAGGAAAAGTTTGATTTGCGCGTTCGGCGGCGGCATAAATCTATAGAACTGGAATTTACGGAATGAAATTTCAAGCAGCCACTTTGCATTTCTCGCGGAAAAGAAGTGTCATACGAATAAAGTAATAAACGCGGCGTCGAGTTGAGTTATATAAATAATTTATATCTCCTCGCTGGATTCTTTTTATTACGAACGAAGCTGCATTTGCATTCGAGCGAGAAAGTAGTAAAAAGATCCTTTTTCAGCATTCAACGGCATTCTGACGGCGTTAAAAGTAAATAATTTCCAGACGGGAGAGCCAAGTTTGTAGAAATTATTTACTGTCGCGCCTAAAAATCGAGGTTAACATGCCAATATCATAAAATCAACTATTTCCGAAAGCCGTCCAGTACTTTCTAAATCCCAATTCGCGCCGTGCATATACGCACATTCCCGTCCAGACGAACCGCAGCTTCTCTCGCCTCTCAAGAAACTTTCTGCAAAGCTCCGAAAAAATTTTTTCCTCCTTTTCGAACGTCGTTTCTTTCTCTCGCTGCGAGCGAGCAATTAAATCAAGCCGCGAATTCCCGAGCGATAAGTATAAGTTTACGAAAGGATTTGTTTACAATTATACCCGGCAGCAGATATAATAATTATTCAGAAAATCGAGGGCCCCCCGATTGATCGATCGATCGATCGATCGATTATAAAACTCACCGCTGAAAAATTCCTCTTTATCGCAATTGCGGAGCGACATTAAAATAAAACCCGCGCGCATTACCAATATACCCGCGGAATGCGTCGGCATTCCGCGGCTCGAGGAAAAAAAGCGCGCCGTAAAATATTACTCAGCCCCCCGATGAATAATGCCACTTTCTCGGCCCTGAAAAACTGTCGCGCGCCACGATATATATAACAGAAACGTCTAATCGTCGCTTGTCGCCGAGATTCTTTTTAGGCGTTGGATTGCGCTCTCGATTTTCGCGCGACGAGACGCGAAGGTCAAGGACGGGGAGACGAATTCGAGAACTCCGCCGGGAGGGGGGGGGGGCCTTCCGATATATTTTATTATTCGGCCGAGTCTCGGACTCTTCGGTTTCTCCGTCGCCGATCAAAGTCGCTGATTTCGCTTTTGTTTATAGACCGGCGATTTTTCGGGGCGTCCGAGAGTAGATTTTCTCCGGAGGGAAGGTCTTTTCTTCGGGGCGACCTTTTTCGGATGGTTTGAGGGGTTGAGTAGGCTTCGCTCGTCGTGCTTCGCGGAACGAAAGGATTATCTATAACCCGAATCGCGCGATTTTTTTTTTTTCATTTTTGTCCCCGCGGAGTAAAACGAGCCGGTAACGCCTTTTATATCGCTTTTTTATCGCGAGGTAAAAACGCAGTTTTACTATATAATACGCAAAATCCATTTGCGCCGAGGCTCAATAACACTAAACAAAATGTTTACAATTTCGCAAACGGAATTCCCTGCGCCGAACGACTCGCAAATCGCTTTTCATACACAGCCGGCAGGCAGGCGGATGCCGATAACTCCGACGCTTGAAAAAGTTCGCGAAACAGCAGAGAGAGAGAGAGAGACACGTATCACAGTTACGGGGAGGACGAACGAAGCGGAAGAAAAAAAAAAAAAAAGAGAGCGAGACGGTTTAATGAAACAAGGACGAGGAATAATAATCTTTTGCATCACGTTTCAGGTTGCACAACGGCTTGTTTACTCGTTGCGTCACGTTGCGCTCGCGCTCTTTTTCTTTCCTTCATTTCTTTTTTTTTTTGATCGCCGCCCCGCGCCGTTTTCCTTCGCCTGGCAGTCGCGCGTGCGGCTGGCCGCGGCTTTTCCTCCTGGATTTTTACGAACTCGAGGGGGGGTGATAAGCGACGGGAGGGGTAGAGATCTCGTTTCGCGAATTGATAACAGGCGGTTCCGGATTATTTTTAGGAACGAATTAAGTCACCGTTTTTTTGAGGGAAACGAGCGAGCTTTTGCGGTCGGAAGGAACGTCTCTCTCTCTCTCTCTTTTTTTCTTTTCTCGGGAATATGATGTGTTCGCGCAAAGGAGATAAGCGACGCGCGTCGCGAAATTATTTAAAAAGTCATCAGAATTCTCATTACGCGAGAGCCGCCGCTTATTCTCGTTTCAGTTGCGCCGCGGGAATTATAATATTATTGTTCTTGATTGCTGACGTTATTATCATTATTTCACTTGCCCAACTTCGCGACGCTTATATCCGTCGGAGTTAATGAAAGTAACGAATTACGCGTGTGCTAATAAACTCGGAAAATTTTTTTTTCAAAATGACACCTTCGACCTTTCTTCTAACGTTCCGCTTGTAATAAAATTGACCTGCTGGACATTGCACGCCCAATTTTGGAGACAAAACGCGTTTCTATATACTTTCGCGTTCCAACCGAAGAGCGGAAAATCGCCACCTCGAAATGCGCTTTTGAAAAAGGTCAAAAACGCCCGGCTGAAAAGCGGCTCTCTCCCGGCGCGACAAATCGCCTCGCGTCCAATAAACATAAAGAACAAAAAAGCCCGGCAGAGCGCGCTCTGACAAACAAGAGGAGGAAGAAGCGAGACCGAGTTGTGGGAGTCGAGCTCCCGTTCCGAATATCCAGCTCGCTTTGAGAGAGCGAGAGAGAGAGAGAGACGCGTGAATCAGTGTATCAGCCGGAAGTCCGGCCCACGAGTTCCGGCCTCGGAATCGTCGCTCTCTTCCCCTCTTTTACCCCCCCCCCCCCTGCCTCTATTCGCTTTTTCCGAGTTTCGGCTGTTATCGAGGAGGTAAGGACAATGCCGGGTACTGTCGCCGAGAGAGAGAGGATTTTCTTTGCTTTCTCGCGTTTCGGCTTCCGCTGACTTCTCCTCGGGTTGGATTTCACAGGATATGGGATAAGAGAGAGACGACGCGGCGTTCGCGTCGCCGCCGCGAAAGGAATTTTTCACGACGAATTTCGAGTCGCGATTCTTTTTTTTTTTCTCTCTGTTGTTTGTTGCCGCGAGGCTGCTTTTATATATTGGCAATTGCGACACTTGCCGCGGCTGTCCAGTTTGATAAATCGCTATCGCGCTCTCTCTCTCTCGCGCTTTTGTTTTCTTTGGAGGCTGCGCGGGATTGTTCATCGGCGATAGCGATTTCCTCTCTTTTTGTCATTGTCGTAGGAACTAGGTTTTATTTTTATGGTTTTTCATCGAAATTTGTATCTCGCTCGAACTTGTAATAATTTCAAGCGATTCCAACGAATTTCGGACGAAAGTAAAACGGGATTTTTCAGTTTGGATCGACGTCTACGCCAATCAGTACTTTTCATTTTGTTTTAATTACTTCTTCCTTCTGAATAAACGATAATGCCACAAAAAAAAAAAAAAAAAAAAAATCACAGCTCCCACCGTAATCGAAACAGTCGCAGCAGCAACGATCCGTCCCCCAAAACCCGTCAATTCAATAACTTATCAATCAGCGCCGCGTCGCCCAACAGTCGCGCAAACGTCCGTACATTTAAATCGCCGGTCCTCGCCGTTCATTGCGCGCGCGGGGAGGCCTGCCTATAAATATAAAGCAAAGGTCCTCTCTCGGCGGCGGCGTGTGCGCAGACGTCCGTCGCGCAACGTCGACGCGTATAAACCCTTTTTCAAACGACGTATAGATTCGGCGACGAACCGCGGCTTCTATTCTTCTGGGGGGGGAGGGGGGGCGGATGGGTTTATTGAACCGTTGCGAGTTTTGCGAGGCGAGGGGGGACATTGTTGCGATTGGCTTTTTTGTCCGCGCGGCGTCGCTATGCAAATGATCGAGTTAATTAAGCTTGTGCGCGCGGCGCTGCTTCGTGCAATTGGAGGATGAAAGGAGGTCTAGGATTTGCGATTGCGCTTCTCAGACGGGCCTTTTGTGATTGCGGCATCGGGATGGTTGGATCTCGTTGGGAAATTTTAACGGGACCTACGGGGCTTTCTTTTCGTTCGACAAGTTTAATTTACGGATTATGTATTTATGTATATACATACACTAAGAGAAATTTTACCAAACAGTATAGTATAATTTCTTACAAAGTATAGTATTTTTTTTTGAGTTTTGACAGTCCCTGTTGGTTTTACTAGACAGTACGGTGATTTTTACAAGATTATTTGAAACTTTTACTATATATTTCTTCTCTCAGTTTATGTCAACTATCCCTTCTTAAAAAAGTGATGAGCGGCCATGTTGAAGCACTTAAAGGCTTGATTTGATTGGTCATTATAGTTCGAATGTCAGAATTATGAATTCTTTCAATTTTTAAAACCGAATATTGATTTTTAGATGTAAAAAAATATATAACTAAATCTTAATAGTTTTTACAATGCTGCATAATGAAAAATATTCGAATAAATTTTGAATTCATAACCTCAAAATTGAAAATTGAATTTTCTACATGGCAGTAATGAATTATAGATAAATGAAATTTCAAAAAATATGTTTGACATTCGCATAAGAAATAAATTTCTAATATTTGCAATAAAACTAGAGCGCGCGGAGCGCGCCTGAATGTCGCTTGTAAACTAAAATATCTGTGTCGTAAAATAAACGTGGAAAATAACGAACAGGTCCGAGAGCGAAACCCCAAAAACATCTTTCGTTCAAAGTTTCAAAAGCGAAAACCCACTATACAGGCTGAACTTTCTCTCTTACAGATCGATTATCCAGAAGTGCACAGCGGCAGAATGCATCGACCTCCGCAGCCCCATCCCATCAGCGACCATCGGCAGGTCAATTTGGTCTTCGAGGACACGGTAAGTTCATTAAGTTAGAAACCAAAGATCCTCTCCCCCCCGTTGTCCTACATTTCGTGCCCCGACGATTTCCGCTTTCTACATAACTTCGTTCTCCCGTCGTCCAATCCTCCAGTTTCCGACGTATTCCCGAAATCCCCCTCCAGCGACGACTGAACCTCTAATTTTCCACAAAAACAAAAACAAAAAAAAAAAAAAATACAACCCATCCTCCTCCTCCTCCTCCGAAATGCAATCTCCAACGCGAGCAACATCCAGAGTTATACGCTTTCCTCCTCACCGATCCGTCACTGACACTTCTCCTCTCCTCGTTCTATCTCTCGATTTCGCTCCGCTGCACTCCATGAACGCGCGGCGTGGATTTGCGAGTCTTTTTTTCTTCCCCTTACCGTCGCCGTCAAAGTTTATATACACTCCCGGCAGGTGATCGATCTCTCTCTCTCTCTCTCTTTATCTCTCTCTGCCCGCTCGCTTTGATCCTCGAGGCGGCTGCTTCCGATAAGGTATTGGAGGCAGGTTACACGGAGAGCTGCGCTTTTATGCCGGGGTTTAGAGTCGAGCTGCACTTTTGGTTTTCGAACGCCGCCTAGTCTTCGGTTAAATGGCAACGGTACAGTGTTTATCGAAGATTTTAAGCTACGAAAGATTGTGGATTTTTATTGAGATTTAAGTCGACGTTCGGCATGCCGAAAGTGATAACGACGATGCTCGTTTAAATCTTTCGACTTCGCGGGGCGCGCATCTATTTAGAAGCCGCGGCGGCTTTAAAAATAAACGCTTTCGATCGATTTTTATCCGCAGAGTCAAAACGGACCTACAAGCTTATCAGAGCGAAAAATCGCCGCTAGAAAAAAGTGTACGGCCATTCGATTCTATTGACGCGGCGGGTATATTTTCGGTGCCGCGTCGCTCTCTCTCGGCGAAGCGTAAAATTGCTCTCGCTGAGAGCGAAACTTTACACGCGTATCGCTTCCAAAAGTGAAAAGTCATTGTTTCCTTGATTAAAAATCTAATCCACACTGCAGCGCGGAAGAGGCATCGAGCGCGCAAAACAAAAATCTCCAAAGGGAAGCCAATACGTTTCGGTTTTATCAGCACCGAGGCAGCCGTCGGCTTAGAAATTCGCCGTGGAAAGAGCCGGCAAAAGCCCAGCCCCCGACGAGCGAACCGTATTTAACGCAAACGAAGCATCACGAGAGAAAAAAAGCTCGTCGATCCCGCGCTTTGAAAATTCCGCGAACTCGATGTTTCGTTAGGCGCGGCGAGAAGAAAAAAAAAGGAGCCAACAAAGCAATCTCTCTCCCGCCAAAGCAGCGGGGCCGAGCCGCTAGAAAGAGAAAAGCGAGCAAGTCGAGCTTGACCCGCGAGGACACAATGAGTCTCTCTCTCTCGACGTTCCGCTCGTGTGCCTCGTCGCGTCTCCGGAAGGAGAGAGAGAGAGAGCCACAGGTGGCGCGCCTTTTTCCAAAACCGAGCCCGCGGTGGGAATTTTCCGCCGGCGGCGCGAGCGAGAGGCTTCTGTCGGGTGCAGGGCGAGGATATTGTCTCGAATGAAGCTCGAGGGATTAGTTATTCAAATTTTGGGCGGTGGGCGGGTTTTTTCTCTTCGCTTGCGGATATAGATTCTTCTTTGAGGAAGAGACGACGATGGGAAGTAATTTTTTTAGTGGCTTTTCTACAAAGAGCGACTTTTAATGTTTACGATGGAGGATTTATAATCAGCCTCGTATTGATTTTGCGTTTGTCAATTTTTTGAAGAACCTCAGTCGTTCTGGAACTTGTAAGAGACCCTTTACGGATCATTTGCTTCGGAAATAAAACAAGCGTAGAAAATTGTACCTTGCCTTTCGTTTTACTAATAAACGACATTATAACACCATCGATTCCCTTTGGTATAATCAATTATCAATCTCGTAACACAGCTTCTCTTTCAGTCACTTTACGAGCGCACAAAATGTCCACCTACCATTTTTCTTTAATTTTATCAAGCAAACCCTTCCTTTAAAAAGAAAAAAAAAACCACCACCACCTCCAAGTGTTTACCAGTGCATCTCCTCAGCCCTAAACGTCCCTATAAATCATCAAATTCTCCAAGCCACTTTCGAAGGCCAAACAACGACGTTCCGCGGCTCGGCGAAACGTCTCTATTTTGAAAGGAAGCCACCTGCTCCTTTTGCATCTCTCTCTCTCTCTCTCCTGAGTGCATCGCCGAAAAATAAACGGGAAAAAAAGGCCGCCTTTTACGAGGCTCTCCCGCCGAGGAGGGGATCTTTAACGACTGTTTACCGGCTCTCGCGATCCGCCGCAGGAAAGTGCCTTCGTCCCCCCCTCCCCGCCCACACCTCGTATAACCTTCTCTGGCTCTTTCGGATATTGCACTTCCTACCGGCGCTCCCCCTTCGTTTTTCTTCGTCGCCGATGTCGTCGCTCGCCGACGACGTCGCTTCGTATCCGCGTCGAGGCGCGTCGAGTTTACGTTCGATATACGCCCCGCTTGGGGGGGAGAGGCGAGCTTCGGGTGGTGGCTGTGTTTCGAAATTTTGACGGGTTCGAGGATGGTTGGAGCGCTGGAAATGTCATTTGCGCGGGGAAGTCGAGGTTCGGTCTTTTAAGGTTCGGGATAACGTTTGTCTGGAAAAATTATTGGAAGAAAACTGCGATTAAAAGCAAAAAGCTCGCAAGTTTAATTTATCATTCTTGGAAACTTACATAAGACCGCTTTATAAAAGTAAATCTAGTGTGCGTTTAAATCTTACATAAAAAGTATACAACCCGCGAATAGAATTTTACCATAAACTTTCTGTCCACCTCCATCCTCGCCTCTTTCGACATAAAAATTACAATATAAAGCCGCAAAAGTATAAGGCAAACGCGCAAGAAAAACAAAGGCTTTTACGTCAGCGACCCGTTGCGTACTTATACCGCCACTTTTACTTATTTACTTCAACGCTAAATTCCAGAGAGCTTTTCGTCGAGCAAAAAAAAAAAAAACGCCCGAGCCATTGTGCGAGCAAACAATTCCGCTCGTTTGCACGATCGTCTTTTCTCGTCCGCCCGGCGAAATAACGCCAAGTTCATCTTGACGTCAATGTTAATGCCAATTACCATTATTGCGCCGTTCGCCGGCTCTTAACGCGGTGTAAATGCCGTTTTTACGACTCCGAGGAACAATGGCCAGATAAGCGGCGCGGCGCGCGAAAAGCCCCCGAATAGAATTTCTAATGCAATCGCGCCCGGATAGCTTCGGACGACTTCCAAAACCCAAAGTCCCGCCAAACCGAACCTGCGCGGTATACACCCCGGCCTTTCGTAAATTATTAAGAAAGCCAGTTCTCCGCCTTCCGTAAACCGGATCTTTATTACATTTTTCCCCGTCGACCCGCGCGCCGCCTCATCTCTTTTGCACGGATAATAAAATGCGCCCGGCGCTAAAATAAATTCTAGCCCCTTTGTTGCCTCTCTCTCTCTCTCTCTCTCTCCGCACGAAATTCTTCGCCGACCCGGTGCCAGAAATGAATTTTTTCTCTCCGCGTGTATTACGTTCCTTTTTACGAGACGAGAGAGGAGAACGCACCCTTTTCAATATTGAATTGCGCCTGTGGAGATGGGAGCTTTGTCCGTTTCCGCGGGACGCTCAATTACGCGTCGGGAGGAAGAAAAAAAAAAAAGAAAAGTGCGCGCGCGCATCCTCCAGTTGCACTTTGAATGCGCGCCGAGCTGGCTGACGCGGCTGGCTTCCTTCGAATTCGAGCCTTTGAGTGAGCTTTCGAGCGCTCGGCCCTTCGGGGCTGCTTTCCGAGCTGCGACGCGACGACGCGTCGTTTTTCATTAAGCGCGAAACGGGACGTAAGGGAAAATTAATTGTTTGGAGTATTTTTGAATTTTGAAGAGAGACTCTTCGAAGCAAGGGTGCTTGAGATATTTGTTAATGCCTTTCGTTTTGATTAGCTCTTTTGCAATGCTTGACAATTTTAAAAACGTCTAATCTGTCTTCCATACGTTCGTTCCTTATGCACCTGCTGTATACATAAATATACATAATTAATTTGTATAGTTATCATAATATCCTTCAATAATTCTTCCATCTTATACACATATTACTCTTCGCGTCACTCTTTGACATTCCGTGCTGAATAATACCCCATTAAGAGCTAAATTAAAAATCATATTTCGCGGGAAAGACAGTTTTCATTACCCTCGTTTAGCGGTCAGAAAAACGTCTCTCATCTTTCCACTTGAACCCTTTGCCTAAATCGACGTCATCCGAGAGCAGAGCGTAAGTTAATTACATAACGCATAAAATTTGAACCACCATTAAACCTCTACATTGGATCAAAGCGGCATCAATATTGCAGGCGCGAGTCTACCCGAGAACGAATTAAATCAATTTAAATCACCTTTGCTCGAGTCCGAGGAAACCTCGCCTATGTGTGCCCGTTTTAATCGAGCGATCGCCTTCTCCGTATCGGGTCCCATCCCACTTGCTTACACCTTCGCTGTTTCCTCCTGCACCGACGGCCTAAATAAATCGGTGCCGCGGCTTGGGTAATTATTACGCGGATCGTATTTTTTTTTTTTTTATCCGGAGCAGCTGGGCTGAGTGGGAGGAATGACGTTCTTTTGATTTCGCTTCGTTGAGTAGTAAATAGCAGGCGGGAATGTTGGTTTAATGTGCCTTTTGAAGTGTCTGGTATACTGCGTTGGCTTGTTATTTTTAATTAAATCATCGTAAATTAAAGAATTATTTGTGAATGAATGAAAGCTGCGCGAGTAAAAGCTCCTTAAATGAAAGTCACGTAGCTTTCGTTGAAAAGACACGCTTTTCCCACTAAAACGTTTTCGTAATAATACTGGTTTGAGGATCAAAGGCTAAATAATAAAAATTTAATATTTTCTAAACTCTGCAGACTTAAATTACTAAAAACTATTAACGCATCGGCAGTTGATCTTTTCTTACTTCTTGAGTGTAATCATTTTGTAAAAGAAAGAGACTCGCTCTTTCGGGGCTAAGCGTAAGTTCTGCATTCTTAAAGTAAACAACAAGATGCGGTTAAATTTATCCCACCAGCAATTAGTGAGAGAGAGAGAAAAATGTTTGAGTCATCGATCACGAGTCAACACCCCGGCAAAAAAGTAACTTCCCGAGGGTGGATATTCTCGCGCGCGATGACTCACGCGTTTCTGTCCTCTTATCGATCAGTGCTTATACCCCCCCCCAATTCGGCTCATCGAATTATTACTAATACAATTGGCCATCCCGGACTTCCTAACGACTCAATTCTTCGCTCCGCCTCGGCTCGCGTCGTCCTTTATTCGCTCGTCCTTCCTTTTTTTTCTCTCTTTTTTTAAACAAACACCTTTTTCGTGCGGTTACGCGTCGACGTATCGCTTCCATCGGGATGATGAATTTCGCCGAGCGACGGCATTTTATGAGTCACACACACTCGGCTCGCGCTCGAAGTCGACGCGCGTGTGTATCGATTTACTCGGTCATCCTTAAAATGCTTTTGTGGGCAACCTTAATCCCGTGTTTTAGTTCTTTTTTTTTTTTTTTTTTTGAACACTGCAAGTGCTGCCTTGAACTTTTTCTCACCGTAAACTCCGTTTCGAACTTGTTCTTTAAATAATTAAGCCGAGAGGCCTGCTTGGTTATTAAAGAAGTAAAGTTTTTTCGTGAATTTAAGTGTTTCGTGCGGTATAAAAACTCTATGAATTATACTAAATCATGCGATTCAAGACCGCGACTGAATTCCAGAAAGATGAAAGTCCACCGCAATTAAACGTACCGTCTTGAAAGCAGTTTTTAATGGCACCTCGATACGACCCTTAAAATTAAACAATAATCGAGCTTAAAAAACGAAAAAGCAAAGCCAAAAAGGAAGCACGCAAAGAACTTGTCCGCTCGAAGAAGCACACACACCTCCTCGCGGCGATAAAAAAAGAAAAAAAAAAAAAAGACGGACGCGTCCCCCGGTGAACAGTGACTCGCGCTAATCACACTCTCGGCGATGACCAAATTCGGCGGGTGGAGGCCCTTGACACCTCCGGCACAAAAATAAATCCCCCGATCGAATCTCCGATTCCCGTGTCGTCGCCGCAGCGCCGTTCCTTCCTCTCTCTGGCTCTCCTCGACGTACATATTGTATATTCCTCTCGCGAGTGCGCGCGCGGCTCGCCGGTCGGTGCGCGCGGTGTTGTGCATCGCGCGCGGCTGCATCGGGAGCGCGCGGCGGCGCGAGCAACAGTTCTCGAGAGTTCAAGCGCGAGCGAGCGAGCGAGGAGAGGGGGGAAGGGGGTCAGTCTCTCTCTCTCTCTCTCTCTCATTCATGCGCGCGGCTATGTTTTATTTACGCGGAGATCGCGTTGAGCAAGTGAACGTCGAGCCTATTTTTTCTCTCCCGGGTGCCGAGATATGTACGCCCGGAGCGGCACAGGTGGAAAAGGGAGAAAGTGGCTGTCTGGCTTGATTCGGCCGATCGGAATTCGACGCCCCGAGAAATGGGGGGGGGGGGGGGGGAAAGAACTTGACTGCTGGAAAAAGCTCGCTAATTAGTCGGGAAAGTCGACTTCATTTCGAGGTTGTAAGTCCCCCGCGGATTTTTCCTGCGCGTCTTTCCCCTTCCTCCGTTTGAAGCGTATATACAGTAATTTACTCGCTCTGTCATTTACTTGCGGTTTCCTCTGCTCGGCAAAGCCCCTCCTTACGTTCTTTCTATTATCTCTCTTTCTCTCCGCTGTTTATCCCCGAGCATTAGATCTCGTTTTTTGCTCCTTAACGATTTTGCATTCCTCTCCCATAGGAGCCCGATATCGCCGCTTTGAGCAGCAGCGCGTCGAATCGCGTTCTCTCCGCCTGTTTAGCGCTAAAAGTGCATGGGAAAATATTGTTGTCGTTCGCCGCGATAATTTATTTTGTGAATAAACGATATTCCGTTGCGTTTCGACTGTAGAGCCGAGAAAGTCGCCGCTCGAACGCTGCTTTCTTACGTTCAGGCTTGCTTCAAGTTCGTTATTCTTTCACAATGGGCGCGTTTTATTATGTCTGCGCGTAGCGCGGGTTGGAACGTTTACTATATAGATGCTTTGCTCGGTCTATAAAACTCTTATCTGTCGCTAATTCTTGCTCCCGATAGCTTTACACTCAATGGACTTATCTGCAATGTTTGTTTTCGCGCCAGACGCCTGGGATTATCTGAGCGACCGGAATTTTAAACCGAAAATTCACGACGTTTGAATGAAATAATCTCGTAAAGAAGTTCCGAGATACAGAAGTCAAACATTTACCCGCCGCCGCCGCGATAAGCATTGCAATTATTCAAAGAAAAAAAAACAGAGTCGTCCCGACGCAAACGTCGAAGCATTAATTTCCGCAATTAAAGCTAACAATCAGGTACACAGGTCGCCCACATTACTCCATAACCCAAGCAAACGCCCAACACTCCCGAATTTCCTTCGTGAATCCCCCCCCCCCCATCTGTTTTTCTCCTCGTCACTTCCTCCCCGACGTGTATATACGCTCCTGGCCGCGCGAGACACGTTTCGCCGCGCGGCTGCACTCTCCCAACCGAAAACTCGGCGTGCAGCGATGTATATAGCACGAAAGAGAAGGGGGCAGGCAGGCAGGCAGGCAGCTTATTTATCCCGAGAGAGCGCGGCGAGCGCCTTTAGCGGCGCGCTCGCGCCGCGCCAGTGGAATTCGCCCTCTGTGCCGGTGTGCGTGAGAGTCCGTGTGAGAGAGCGGCACCGAGAGAGAGAGAGAGAGAGAGTCGTCGGTAGTAGCGGAGAGCGCGCGCGACCGAGAGCTCCGTTTTTCCTTTGGATCTCTCTGCGGCCGAGCAGCACGGTTTTCTTTCGGCCGCTGTGTTTTTTTTCTTTTCCGCCGCCTGCGCCCGCCCGAGATTGTCGTTCGTCGTGTGTTCCCCTGTTCCGGCGGGGATTATGCGCGCGGCTCCGGGTGCTGCTCTCGCTCCGCAGAAAGGATCGCCCGGAAGGACTTGAGAGCGGCTCTCCTGCGTTGGTTATGCGAGTGCAGTGAAAATCGGGCGTCCGCCGCAGTTCTCTGCTCGGCGATGGATACCTACGGCGGCATGTATCAAGTGAGTGGTGCCTCTCTGCGGTGTGGCTTAAACCACTACCAGTGTACTATCGTTTTGTTGTTAAATGGCCACGGCACAGCGTAGATTCTACGGGGGAGACTGGCGCGTCCGTCCGCGAATGTATAAACGCTCTCTCTTTCTCTCTCGACCATTAATTTTCATGGCCGCCGCCGAACAGGCCCCTCGCGAGAGAGATGCACGTATGTAGTACGCGTTCGCTGGTGCACACATGTGTGTGCGTGCGCGGCCGTTCCATATAGCAGAGCGCTCGCTCGCTTTTTTCTCTCCGCGCTCCTCGAAAAGTCCGCGAGGCACATTCGCGGGCATTTAAAGGAGCACGAGAGCAAGAGAGAAGGACGAAGACGCGGGCGGCGTTGTAGGAGTGGAGTCTCGATGCGTGATGTCATGTCGTATCGTCCTAACCTAATCTCGCGCCTCTCCTCGCTCCCCCCTCCCCCCTTGTCGCAATCACGCCCATTCCTGGTATATTGCCCTCTCGCTCTTGTGTGTATGCACACAGGCACGCACGGAGAGCGCAGAGAGCCGAGCCTTCACCTTCCTGACCCGCACCGTGCAGGCTGGGAAATCTAATTTCCCTGGGTACTCCCGCACTCGGAGGGAGAGAGAGAGAGAGATCTCTCTGTTGTTTGGCTTGGGCTCTCGCGTGCGGCTGCACAGTTTGCCGGATGACCAGTACGCGCTTTTCGGGATGATGGCTTGCAGCTGTCAATTTTCTGTCTCTGTTTTCGTTCATTTGTTCGAGGGTTTTTCCTAGTTTTGAATGACGAGTAGGATGTTTACAAGTTCTTCGAACAACTTTCAGAGCAGCAAGATGTTTAGTTGGGTTTTAACATTCTTTAATTTTCAAAAAAATAGACTTGCTGTTAACTAAATTTTGGTCAAGTGGAAGATTTTTATTTTTATATGTTGTTGAGATGTAAAACATTTAAAATTATTATTTAGATTTTAGTTGTGTTCTTAAAAGTATAACACTAAGAATCTGTTATATATTCATATGCTAATGCAAAACAAATTATCACATGAACTCTAATTTGTAAGCTTTGTTTTGTTATTATTTTTATCTTTAAGGCAGTTGTGTATACTTTTACTATTAAATTTTCTTAATTTACAAGAAAATACATATTTCTAAAGAGAGAATCTAACTTTATTGGTAATGAAAATATTCAAGATCCTGAATACGATGACTCTGCTTCAGAAACCAGTATCAATTGTTGTGTCTCTTTACTCTTTTATTGAGAATGAAAGACCCCAGTAAACACTAAACGATGCCTAGGACAAATTCCATGGTCAGATTCTTTGACTTGCTTTTGCTTTTTCATATTGTTAATTGGACAAGAGTTTTTAATGAGCCTTGAAAAGATTCTAGAACTCACAGCAATTGCAAATTATTGATGTTATTGAAGCTATCAAACTGTTCTTAGAAGCTACAAATTTGCTAGAATCAAATTTTTAAATTTAATGCAAATTAAAATTGCAGGATACACAGATTTAATAGTTTACATTAAGTAGTTAGAAGAAGTGATTTTATCATTGTGGTTTATATACGTTACTTTATAGAAATCATTGACATTTACTTTGTAAAAAATAATTTTTGTCTTATTTGTTACACAGATTATCAGCCAACATATGCAAAATAATTAAGAAACTTTTGTTTAATAGCAATAATGAAAAAATGCTTAAGGGTTACATAAACTATTATCCTCATTAATATTTACAATAATTTAATAAATTTCTGTAAATCTAAACTAATGCAAGGATTAATTTTTGTTATAGTTTTCACAAGGCCTGACAGGCCGGCCAGAGCTCTATCAGAAATCTAACAGAAGCAGTCACTCTAGTGATACAAGTTCAGCATACAGTGGTTCAGATACAATGACGTCTGTCCAGAGCTCCTTAGACGCAGATCCAGATGAGGTTGATCTCTCTGGACTCGTCGAATCCATAGTAGATAGTGATGAGGAAGAAGATCTTGCTGAGAGTATGGATGTGAGTATTCAATTTTTATCTTTAAATCGTCATTTAGGATGCATTGAATTTTGTCTAATACTATTAATTTACTTTGCAGAGTTTGACAGTAAGAGATACAGTAAGAGAATGTCTGGAAAAAGATCCTGTAGAAAGAACGGAAGATGATATTGAGGTTCTATTAGAGTTCACGCAACATCTCAAAGCTTTCACAAACATGACATTGGCAGTGAGAAGAGCACTATGTGCAGTTATGGTATTTGCAGTAGTAGAAAGGGCTGGAATGGTAGTTCTCACTGATGGAGAAGAATTAGACAGCTGGAGCGTTCTTATCAATGGCAATGTAGAAGTTGAATATAGTAACGGTGAAGTTGAACAGCTGCATGTGGGAGACAGTTTTGGTATTCTACCAACAATGGAGAGGCTCTTACACCGTGGTATTATGAGGACAAAGTAAGTTTCAATTGCTTTACTTCTATCGAACTTTCTGTTTTGTCTGTCCAAATAAAAATTCCGTGATATAGTATAATTAATTTATCAAAACTCATACGCATTTTTACTGCATAATAACAACGTTAATAAATTGATATTGCAGCCATGCATATTATATAATTTAATTTATACTTCTACCTATTTATGAATTTTCTAATTTTATCAATTTAGGGTCATATTAACAGTTGGTAAATAAACATTGGAAAAATCAACTTGATGTAAAAAAAAAATATTGCAAGCAATAAAGTAAAATCCAATAAAATCATGATAAAAAATCGAATTGAAACAAACGAACAAAACGAAAGAAAACAGAAAAATATGATTCAGCCCGCAAACAAGTAGCTCATGTTCTTTATACGTTCTCTATGTACACAGGTGCGATGACTGCCAATTTGTTTGCGTCACCCAAGCGGACTACTACAGGATCCAGCACCAGGGCGAGGAGAACACGAGGCGGCACGAGGAAAATGGTCGAGTAATCCTCGTTACCGAACTCCGAGGAGCGCTGGACGGCGGGGCACGACGAGGTCACGTCGTTATTAGAGGCACAGCTGACAGACTCATGCTCCAACTCATTGAAGAGAACAGTATTACGGACCCGACTTACGTCGAGGACTTTCTGCTGACGCACAGGACTTTCGTCGATAATTCGCTTTTCGTTGCGACCCAGCTTCTCGAGTGGTTTGAACAGCCCCACGTTAGGGACAGGGTGGCCAGAGTCGTGTTGCTTTGGGTTAATAACCACTTTACGGACTTCGAAACCGACCCTGCAATGATGGAGTTTCTCGAAGCGTTCGAGGCATGCTTGGAGAGAGAAAAAATGCAGGGACAACAGAGGTACGTAAAAGAACCTTTGAATACTTTTTGATTATTAAACTTTATTTTTCGTAATGATTGGTAATTGTTGTTTTCTTTATAGGTTGCTAAATATCGCTTGCGCGGCTAAAGCGAGGACGCGAAACGTCGTTTTGACGCGGCCGAGTAGAGATGAGGTTCTTCGTTTCAGTATTTTATACGAAAAGGGATACGGTATATTCATTTCTAACGTCGAGAAAAAGTCCAAGGCAGAGGACGTCGGTCTCAAACGTGGTGATCAGATTCTTGAGGTGAATGGGCAGAGCTTCGAGCACGTCAATCACGCGAAAGCCTTGGAAATTCTTAAGGGCTCAACGCATCTTAGCATCACCGTCAAATCCAATCTCTTAGGTAAGAAATTTGTTATTCAGTCCAAGATCTTAGTCCAATTTATAGATACAAAACATCATTTTATAGCATTATAAAAAATATTGGCAATGTTATAAGATTAATTTTTACTGTATCTGTGTATTGAATTTGAAGCATGTATATGTTACTACTTCTGCTATCAGTAAAAGTTGCCTTAATCCAACTAGTAAAGTAGATGCAATAGTATTAACTTCATTTCGATGTTCTATTTGTAGCGTTTAAAGAGATGCTACAAGTGCCAGATAATTCGCCTCGACCACGCAATCGACCAAACAAACCTGAAATGCTTCCGAGACTGCAGACTGATCCGCGAATGAGGTTATCGTCGCATGTTGATCCACTGACACCTGTTAATCCTCTCAATCCAATGGTTGGCGGAGTGCCACTTCTCATTCCAGCCGACAGTAGTAACGTGTCTCCGTGCAAAGATGCGAAGAAGGAACACAAGGGCTTCATGACATTGGGACCTAGAAAGAGGTTTCAAAAAGCTCTTATGAAGATGAACATTTTGCCAAAGAATATGATTAAGTAAGTATTTCTTTATAATAAGAAACCACTTTTACTTTAAAATCTTATTGAATTAAATTTGTCAATTAAACTTTATCACACGCTTTCCAAAAAAATCTTTAAGCGAATAAATAATAAATAAATTCTTTGATTAGTATTTGTTTATCATTGGGTGTGTTATTTACTTGCATTATCATTAAATCAATGAATCAGACTTGTCAATAAGATATTAAAAATGTCCTCTTATCTTTAAAAGGTGAAATCTTTACTTATTGCAAAAAGTATTAAAATTTATAATAATATCAAGTTTACATAATTTTTCTTCGATTTCAGCGACGGCGTACACGCAGACGATCCGCTTGGTCCACCACATACTCCTCCGGGCACCGGTCTTGCCCAGCAATCTTCCAATCTCTACCACTCTCGATCGAACCCCGATCTGACCTCGCTCTACTGTTACGATGATCTCCGCGCATCTGATTATCCGGAACATGTGCTCAAGGTGTACAAAGCCGATCAGACCTGCAAGTACCTACTCGTGAACAAGGAAACAACGGCCCACGAAGTCGTGATGCTCGCGCTGCGAGAATTCAGCATAACAGAGAGTAGCTCCAACTTCTCGCTCGCTGAAGTCAGCGTCGGCGAGGGCGGTATGATCAAGCAGAGACGATTACCTGACCAGTTACAGAATCTCGCTGAAAGGATCGGTTTGAGCTCGAGGTACTATCTGAAGACAAACGGAGTGTCGGAAACTTTGGTTGCTGACGAGCAGGCGCCGGATTTGATCAGAGAGTCGCAGGTACACTTTTTGCAGTTGAATGCGGGCGAAATCGCTATTCAGTTAACTCTTCAGGACTTTAGTATATTTAGGTAAGATATTCGCTTTCTAAAAGAATAATAAACTTGAGAAAGTTAAAAAAATCTAATGATATTTTTGTGTATTTAGACAAATTGAATCTACCGAATATGTGGACGATCTTTTCGAGTTGAAAAGTAAATACGGCGTGCCAATGCTGAGTCAATTCGCCGAGTTAGTTAATCGGGAAATGTTCTGGGTTGTAACGGAAGTCTGTTCAGAACATAATTTTGTCAGACGAAGTAAAATTATTAAGCAATTTATAAAGATAGCTCGTACGTATTTTTATTTTTTTAATTATGGAAATAAGTGATTTATGTAGAATTTTTTATTAATTATTTTCATTGCATATTACAGGGCAATGCAAAGAATGCAAAAATTTCAATTCCATGTTTGCTATTATATCTGGTTTGGGTCACGGAGCAGTTTCCCGACTTCGAACATCTTGGGAAAAGTTACCGAGCAAATATCAGAGGCTTTTCAGCGACTTACAGGAACTTATGGATCCTAGTCGAAACATGAGCAAGTACCGACAGTTAGTTGCTAGCGAACAAACACAGCCTCCAATCGTAAATATTGTTAATTTCTTTTATAACATTATAATTTTGTGTGGATAAATATGAATGAAAATTAACACACTATTATCCTTTTAGATTCCATTTTATCCAGTAGTTAAAAAAGATCTGACTTTCATTCATCTCGGAAACGATTCGAGAGTAGAAGGTTTAGTCAATTTTGAGAAGCTCCGAATGATAGCAAAGGAAGTTCGAACTTTAACAAATATGTGCTCATCTGCTTATGATTTGCTTACAATGTTAGAGCGTGGTGGGCAACCTCCAAGCTCGGCAATGGTAGCTTTGAATCAAATGACCACTGGTAACCAAGGTAAATTAATATGTTTTGACTGATAAAAGGTTTTTATGAAAGCTTGTGTATTTAAGTTAGATAGTATGTAATTTGTGACTGAACAGTCGAACATATGTGTTGCTTTTTGAATTTTGTCTTAAAATCTGATTAAACAGAAATTATATAAATATTTAACAATTATAGGCGGACAAACAGCGACAGTAAAAAGGCGCAAGAAATCAGCTGCTGCTCCAAATCCAAAGAAAATGTTCGAAGAGGCGCAAATGGTGCGAAGAGTCAAGGCGTACCTAGCTAATATGAAGGTCATCACGGACGAAGAGAAGTTGCATCAGCTGTCAGTAGAATGCGAACCACATGCGGGCGCGGTTGCGATGGCTGCTGCTGTGCCATTGGGCGGCTCTCGCGGTAGGAGGCATCCCTCTCCGACACTCTCCACAACCAGCAGCGCGAGTAGCACGAGCGAAGGAAGGAAGAGTATTCAAGGTGAGACTTTCTTTTAATTCACAGACTGACCATGTGTAGGTTTCTAAATTTTTCAGTCTTATCTGAGAATCTTTGAAGAAATCACTTTGTAGTGGTCTTCGTTTTTTCTATAGTAGAATATTGCAGGTTTGCAGTCTCATACAAAAATCATATATGTTATTATTTTCCTTTAATTTTTATATATAAAAATACCCATAGTAAACTTAAAATCTATTAATTCTTGCAGGAACGAAGTTTGGAGCAGCCTCCCCTCAGGCAGTTCGCAAAATGCTGGCATTGTCAGATCCGCATAAAACCCGACCTTATCAGCCAAAACACTGCACTCCTCAGCTGCCAGTGCCAGGACTAGCGCTTCACTCGACGGCTCTCGAGTCGAGTCCTGGTGCGCCGCGTCGCGTCGGTTCGGGCGGCAATCGTGTGCCGATGCACGAACGCTCACACAGCGACACGCCGTCAGGTCTGCCACCACCAGTTGACCTGAGCGCCGAGAGCAGTAGCGTCACGAGTCTGAGCAACCTACAACCGCTCAGGAAGACCCTCACGAGTGGTGAGTTTTGCCTTGTGAAATCGTTGTGTTCGTACTCCTCGGCGTCGTCGTCGTCTCTCTCGCATATTATTATTATTACTATTATATATTATATAGAACGGTGCTTGTGTTATTTATTTTATATTTTGGTTATGAGGAGAGATGTATCGTGTGTTTTCTCTCACTCTCTTTCTCGCTCACTTTCTGTGTCATTCATTGTTTTTTCTCTGCTCCCTGGATCGAAAGTCGTATTGGAGACGACGAAGTGGGAATGGCTTTTCTTCACATTTTTATATGCTTTTTGAATGCATAGAATTCATATTAGACATAATAAACATCATAGATTTAAATAGACAAATTAAAAAATGAATTATAATTTACGAAAAAAAAAACTAACGATAAACCGTTTTCAGAAGAATATTCTATCCAGGGCTAGCCTTTGCTTGTCTCTGTGATCAGCGAATGATTTTTATGCCTCTTGTTTATATTAGTTTTACGTATTCTTATTTACTGCTCACTTCTTTTATTGTCTTTTTCAATTATTAAAGTTAAGATTAACTTTTTTATCTATCGACTGGAGCAAACATGAGGAGAAAGAGAGAAAACGAGAAAAAAAGAATGAACAGTAAAGGGAAAGAGAAAATGAGTGCGTGCGCATGAAAGAGGATAAAAGTAAGTTGAAGGGCAAAAGAGTGCAAGTGGTTTGAAAGAGAGCGCAAAAAGGAAGGAAGAAGGTCCCTTTGTTTTGCACGCTGCACAGCAGTCACGCAATTATTACTCGTGAGTGTTTTTATGTCCTCTCGTTGTTTCATTTTTTTATACCACGCGCGCACGCATTATATATACTCTTGTATACGCCGAAAGCTCGCGCTTTTTATAATTATATACATACTGGAATTCACGTCACGATTTTACTCTTTTTTTACGGTGTGCTCTATTTATACTCGGGGGGATTTTGGTCACTCGTTTCATCGCCAAATCACGCACTTTTGCCTTTTTGTAACGGGATTAATTGGAAGTGGACACGAAAAGTTCGACAATGAAGAACTAAAGTTCATTATTATCATGTACATTAAATACACAATAGCTTCGTAGTAAAATTTGTTCATGCGAATTGGCTATATAGAGTAGTTGCTTTCAAATCACAAACAAAGTACAATATAAATACACAAGTTTAAAGAATACACAATTATAACTTTTTAATAATATAAATTTTTTAATGATATAACGAAAAAATGTTTTATTGATGATCCATTATTCTATACGTAGTGCTTTTGACAAACGCTGGTGTTTTATATGCTTTCTATCTATTTCGATTTCTAACTATATTTCCTTTTTATTACGATTACTGATTATATAAATTTTAAATTTTTAACTAATGCAATTTGTTTTTAAATCTAGCTAGTAAAGTTATATTAGTAGTTGCACTAGATATTAATCTTGAAAAATTTCAACTCACTAGAATCATTAATTCATCATACCTACAAAATATTCATTAACAGTTATTTACTTAATTTTTCTCCTAAAACTTTAGTCAAGTAAGTCTTTGATAAAACTCACTTTTTACTGTACATAAAGTTTCATCAACTAGGTAGTGGATCATCGAAAGAGTCATTTTTTCATAATAGTTCCCACACTAAAATCAAAGAGAGAGAACAAAACATTCTAAAGAAAAGAGGTGCGAATTGACGGCGAGTGAGAAAAAGCGTTGGGAGGGGGTTTATACTATAAAAAAAAGCAGAGGGAAGATGACGATTGTGAGCGGAGAGGAACGAAGACGGGGTCTCTCTCTCTCTTTCTCTCAACAGGAAAAATCGTAGTGATAGACATTTGTGTTGGGCGTCGTGTTTGCGTAGGTTCGGTGACGAGCAGTGACAGTGGTCACAGTACACAGCTGGACAGCCACAGTGGAAGCAGCGTCGAGGCCGGCGGCAGTCCACCGCCTCCCCAGAGACGGCACTCTGCCATGCAAGGTACGTAGTACACGACTATAACGATCAAAAGAAGCGAGAGCTCACTTCTCTCTCTCAATCTCTCTCTCTCTCTCTCTCTTCTCTGTATAATCGAGACTGGCGAATCGAGTCTGCTGGGGTTTAGATCTTAAATCGAGGAATGCATTTGGCTAGTCGCTGTTGTCGCATTTATGTCGGGAGATGGTTTGATCGATTGATTTTTAGAAAATTAAATTATTTTTTAAAAATCGACTGAACAGGCCTGTTCATTTTTCTACTCATTTATCAAAATTTTTTGAATATCCAGTACTGTGATATTAATGTTTGTACATTGTAGTTTTTTTTTGTGTAACATCGCAATACTGTTGGTTATCAAAAAACTTTAAGCCTTATCCATAAAACTGGATAAAACGTTTTTGCAATACATTGAAAAACAGTCAGATAAAAAGATACTTTTTATTCAGTTTTTTTCTAAGGCTACAGTTCATATTTTTCGGTGGCCATTTGTCAGTTCTCGCAGGAGATTTTCATGATGTTATTCTTGTCTCATAGCAAATATAGATCCACAGCTCTATGACAATAAAAGCATGCTTGATCGTAGACGCTTTTTTTAAACGTCGTGTACTTTTTCGTAATTATTGGTTGCTGTTTATCCAAATAAAAGGGCTCTTACGAGGTGTTAGTGATAGACGTCGTATCAAAGTTTATAGTAGTGCTTATAACATTTTTTCAAAAGAGTATCTTTTGCATAAGAAACGTTTTTCCAAATAGTTTTTGATAATTATTTTATTGTGTAAATATTCTTTTGAATTGGATAGTATCTTTGCATTTTTGCATTTTTATCAATTTTTTTGGTATTTGAAGGTTTATTTTAGATTTTTGACTATTTTATACCAGATTATACCAGACCAATGCTTTATAAAGTTTACATCCTTCTTAGTAAGGACATTTAGATAGTAAAAATTAAAGACGAGTAATGTAAGGCTTTTTATATTTGTTCAAAACTACTAATTGCAAACTTACAATACTCATTTTAAAAAACTTTTTATCTTGGTGTACATAAAGTATCTTATCGTAGTTAGCATTCTACTGTATATATTTAAGCTTAAATTCTGCGATCTACATCAACGTGACGCGCAATTTTTGCCGAAAAAAACTAATTCACCCAGCAAAAACTGCGCAGGCGCGTCTCAACATTCATCTTAGCTTCTATAAAAAGGCGAATCAGCAAAACGAAAAAGTTACGAATTGAAATCTCTCACTTTCTCTCTCTCTCTCTCTCTTTTTCTTTCTCTCTAACTAAACAAGAAACACGGATCTACCGGGGTGTTGTAAAAAGGGAGCTCTAAAAAAAAAGCAATGGTGTGTGTCTGTGTGCACGAAAGCAGGGCAGTTCTCGCGCGCAGCGCCGCCGTTCCCGCACGCGGTGGCGGTCTTGCCCCCGCTCCCCGCGAATCACCTTCACCAGCACCTGCATCATCATCACCATCACCTCCATCATCATCAGCGGAACGGCCTCAGGGAGAATAGCTTTGACGGTGAGTCGACGAGCTCTGCTGCTGGAGAGAGGACTGAACACACCCGCACACACGCACCGGTCGTTCTCTCTGGACCAGGAGTCTTGCGGATGGATTTTACTTCTTTATTTTTTTTTCTTCTCAACTTTTTTTTGAGCCCAGTGTGATACCATTAATCGACTCACCTACCACCTTTGTCACTTAAGACGCTGCCATCGATCGACCGCATCCTGGTCTCACTCTGTGCGAAAGTTTGGTTGTTTTCCACATCGACGATTTTTTAAACTTTAAAACTCGTGGATACTAATTTAATGTGGTTTTTAACACGGATGCTTTTAACTATATCTTTGTTCCTTTGCTATTCGTTTATAGAAGGGAGTACAAAGAAATTAATAACATGTATGTTATGTCTAATCAGTGAGTTTTAAAGTTTAAGTTTTTTTAAGGCAGTCACACTAATCACGTCATTGCAATACTCACGATTGTAAAGGAAAAATGGGTGTAATTGTAGTTGCTATGCTGTGCTTATTTATTTAAGGCTTGGTGCTGGTTTTTTGTAAATATGCATGTTAAACGCACGTGAATGCGTGAGAATGTTAAGACTTTTTATGCATGTGTATTGAACAGGAATTCTTTAGAATCTGCTAAATACGTACTTCTTTATTGGAAAAAGACAATAGTTACTTACGACAAACTATTTCTTTCAATCTTATGGCCCATAAGAACAGTGCTTATGGTTATTGGTAATTGAATACCTCTTGGGGTTTTTTATTTCATAACTTAGAGAGTGACGTAACGATGACTTCGTCGAGCATTACAGGTATCGATCATCTGTATGAGTATTTTTTAACTAATTCAATCTTTGAGTAAAATTTATGTATTTTTTAAAGTCTACAAAGCAGATATTTTACCTGTAGAATAATCGCGAAACTTCAGTCTTACCGCTTACAGAAAACTTCAACGAATCAAAACGAAAAACCTAAAAAAATACTCATCGACAGTAGACCCATACCTGGATTAGCTCCGAGTTCCTCCACACTTTGGCAGCGAAAGCCAACCTCAGCGTGTGACACTAAAACCGCAAACCAAAAGAAAAAAGCTCCCCAAAGTCAAAAAGCTCTCGCGAACGAGTCGACAGCTCCCCGCCCAGCGCAAAAAAGCAGAGATCCGAGAGTCGGCGAAGGGTTTTCAGGTGCAGGGATGAGCAGCATGCCACCACCGCCGCTACCACCGCCGCTGGGCAGCAGGCAGCTTCAGAGGCCGGAGCCGTGCCGCGTTCCCCCGGAGTACAAGATCGCAGCCCAGATGGCCAGGCTCCACAGGCTCGGCCGAGCTCACAGCCACGAGGGAGTCACCTACCGCAACGAACACGAAGATGGTATATAACACATGAACGGAGCTCAATGCTTCATCACTGACCAAGACTCTCTGCCAGCGACCAGGACGATTTAGTAGCTTCTCTGCCTGCGCCCTTTTTTTTCTTTTAGGAAGAGCGCAGGCAGAGGCAAGTGACGAGACGGACGATCGCGCGTTAGAACACATAACGCAGGTTCTTTTGTCTTCCGTTTTTTTTTTAATTTTGCGTTTTGTTTTTTCATTACACGGCCAATCGATGCTCTTGGTGGGATTGTTTTTAGGTAAAATTTGTTTTTTGTTTGTATTTTGTTAGTCCAGCATCTAAGAACAATCTCTAAAGAAAGTATAGACACTTCAACCAAGAGTTATCGCTACATCTTTACCACAGCATTGAACACTGTGTATTAACATCATTACTTATCATTAAATACATAACATCAAGAAAATCACATTCCTACCCTTCTGTATACATAAACGGTATTTTTAATGGGTGCAAAAAGTCTTCGATAAATACAAATTCTTATAGGAACAAGCAGATCAAAAACGTAAAAGCTTAAAATGTCATTTGTATTTGCCTACATGCTGCATTGTAAATAATAAGAAATGATGCTTGATAATGAAGAAGAATTCCAATACATAAATTCGTGAATGATCTGTCGATTGGTGTGCGGCGAATGCATTTTGTATATCTTCCATGTTGTGTGACGTATATTAACACTTGACGAGTACTTAACAATGATGAAGGTTAATACAATGAATATTGGAGCACTCTATAAGTTTAAACGTACATATCAGCACTGTTGCAAAGGATGCTATACGATTGTGTTTACGTATATCGATATTGTTTTTGAGATTTACGATACTCGTTTCTAGAGAACAAAGAAGTGAAAGAAAATTGCATCTATATATCTCCCTCCATTGCACTATGCTCGCTTGCTTTTGTTCATCATGTCATCCGTTTCATTGCATTCATCCTCGTGTTTTTTATTTTATTTTTATGAGACTTGACATTTCCTCGATATTTTATGCTACCTATCATGCGAATTTTTTTTGCTTTGCGACGATCTGTTTCGCACGTTTTTTGTATAGTTGCTTTCGAGACTGTCAGTTTTATTTTGTCTACGCGGTTCTCTGCAATTTTTTGCCGCGAGGATTGTTCAAGGCGGTTGAAAGATTGTAGAGGGTCGAAATTGCAACGCTGTTTTAGAGGAACTACTTTTGTAAGAGATACTCGCTAACCTGCACTAATTTTTCACTGCTTTACTTTAGATTTATTATTTTTATTTTGATTCCAAGCTTCCAAGAATGATTTGAAATTAGTCTTCTTATTAACCTTAATATCAATTGAGAATATTAGGTTGACATGTTTTTAACTTTATACTAGATTTTTCACCTTCGAAGGTAATAATCAAATTAGAGAATTCCCAGTAAGCATGCTGCAAAGATAGATTCTTCGTTGATATAATGACTAATTTAATTTTTTCAATAGGTTTAGGTATCAACTAAATGATATTAATAATAAATAAATTTTATTATCATTTTACAGCTAATACTTAGATTTTAAATACTTGCAGAATTCTACAGAAGTTTTGAGATTAACGGAAAAAGGGTCTTCTTTAATAACCAACGTTTTGTTTTCTTTTCTGCCTTTAACAAAAATTTACGTTTTAGTCAACGATTAAAAGCCATTTTATGATTTTATTAATTCCGTTAAAATTTAAAGAATCATCCCATTTCACTAATTTTTGGTTTTTATAATGGTTTAGGACGCTTAAAATAAGGAATATCAATGATTAGTCATTACAATACTCTCTAATCATTGATATCCTCAATCAATATCTCCAGTAGTTCCTTCAAAGCGTTGCCGAGTGTCAAGTAAAAAACAAAGCGAACAATAAACATCAATCTGACGCATTGCAACAAAACTAATAAATTATTTCTCTTGTTCACAGACGACGAGGATGCACAGGTCTCGGCCGTATAGGACTTGCTTCCGGGCTGTGTCCCGGAGCATCGATCAGCCTCAATAACTTCAGGAACCATCGGCGAGATCAAGCCTCGGCTGCACTCGTCGTTCGTGGTCCGCGGGCCCCGCAGCGTTCGTCAGGCCCATCCGCCTGGCCTGAGAAGAAACCATCACCAGGGCCCACTGTAAATACGAAAAAAAAAACCGCGCGCGCGCTCGAACGAGAGCTTCGGAGTGAAATTCTTAGAGATCCCGGCATCTGGAGCTTCTTTCTCCTTTATTGCGATTATTGTTTTACTCGGGCGAGGTGTCGTCGTCCCTTGTGAATAATGGATATATGTTGTATACGCTGTTCTTTCTAGATTTTTTAAAGATTTTTTCCATTGTTGATGATGTATTTCTTACCCTGGAATGATATTTATTCGAGTGAATGTATATTCGAGTCATTTAGAGAGTCTTTTGTACATTTTTTCTTAATCAAAAGCAAGGCTTTTTTTAATTAGCGATCATTGAGCTGTAAGCGACGAGGTGTGCGTATTATCTTTCTTTTAATTGACCGTGGATTGCTTTCGAGTGTTTTCATTCTTTTAACGTTGTATTTGATAAGCGAGGGCTGAAAATTTTGCGACTTTTAACTAGAATGAGAATGCGATGCGTTGAAGCAAGAATTTAACTCTGAAGCAAATGGTCGATCAAACAATTCAATCATGAAGAAAATTTAGATTGTATTGGACGAGTGACTTTGAGATGTTGCGAGCTAAGTTTCCGAGAGTTAATCGGATCGAAATATAAAATGATGTTGGAACGACGTTAACAGTCGTAATGGCGTATTAATCTATATACGAAAAATGTGTAATAAATCGAGTCCAAAGATGTTAAATATCATTTCAATGTCGAGTTAAGGTGAAGAGGCGGCATCCTGTATAATATAATTTTAGACTAGCCCATTTCGCAAGATATCCGTAGTACATAAGTTGGTGTAAATAGCGTTAGAACGTATATTTTAGTCGTTGTTCGTGATAATAACCGAGTCCCGAGACAAAGGATCAACAATCTTAACCTACGGGGACATGATCAATTTGAAGAGGTCAAATCGAAGTTTAAGATCAAGAGGGAAATGGCAGAGATTATAATTCTTAAATATACGAAAACCGAAACTCGCGTTATTTCACTCCCTTCAAAGTTCAAACTATTGTGTCGTCGATACAATTTATATATATTATATATATAAAAAGAAAAAAGACCGATATATATGCATATATACATGCATCGATATAATTATATAAATATATATATATACATATATATATATTTCACACATATGTGAAATCGCGTATCTATGTATATTTTTTTCATGCACGTTCGAAGAAGAAAGAAAGAATGTGAGGGAGAGAGTGAAAGGGAAAGGATTGCTGTGACGGAGACTTTTTACCAGAGCCTAAAAAGAATAATTATTAATTGATTTTGCAAGTTGTGTGCATATATTCGTGAATAGTAAAAGTTTTCTTTTTAATGTCTCGGTGCGGTTCGCTGGATCCCTCGAAGGCTTACAGTTATATAAATACACAGTACATATTAAACACATATGTGAATCCCGCGTATATTTATACCACATAGATAAATATATGAGAAAAATCCATTTACTACATCTTTCATTGTACATATCGTAAATGCGTTTTAAAAATCTGAAAAGAATTAAACATTATATTCAAGTCAGCGGTCTCGGGAAGTTGTAGATCATGTTAAAAAACAATAGTTTAGTCGCTTGCGTTCCGCGAAGTCGACGGTGAATGTATATTCCTTGATGAAAAAAGGTAAACAGCAAATAAGCTGAATGATAGTGTAAATTCGTTACTTTTTAATAAATACTTTTTTTATTTATGCTATTCTTCTAGATGAACAGTCTTTTTTATAAAGTTCCACATTAAAAATTATTGTACTATAAGTTTAAACTAGTATATCTTTTTCTATAAACGTTTAAATCTTAAAATGAATTCAAACTAAATAATACAATCAAATTTATCTTGTTTTTAAATAGGTTACTCTCAATAAATGTTGCTTCCAGTATATTATAAAAGTAATATTGTTAATGGTCAAATTCATAAGTGCATGCAAGAAAGTGCTAGTAATTTTGACAAGTGCTCTGATTTAAGGAAGAATACGGCATAAATAAAACAAAAATTTATATTGAGTTAACGAAAAGTATTCGCACATCCGGTATTTTTCGTCGTCATTCCAAGCGCATTTTTATCGTTACTTTATAAACTTCTGTCTCGAGCCTTCTGCATGATGTAAAATTTCGAATTTCATTCGACAAGTACCACTAAGGTATTTGTTCTCTGAGACCAACTTTATACACACACTCTCCTTCGCGAGGCAAGCGCACAAGTCGTCGCAAGTATTTACCGAAAATGTATTTTAACTTGCAAGAGAAAATTTAATATATCCTTAGTTTTTCTCCTCTTCTTTGTTTTATTAAAATAACAGAGAAAGATAAAACAAACGATACACGAGCATGAGTTAGCGGAAGACTGTAAAAACCTTTGTTTTTCTTATTTTCTTTTTACGACGATTTGTACAATTAGTTGCTCGTGGATCGAGCGGAGATTGAAAAAGGAAGAAACGAACAGAATCTTCGAGCGCGAGGTCTTTCTCTTTCCTTTTAATTTTAAACTAGACCAATTTTCAAGCATGCATCGTTAATAAGACGAATCGATTTATAATCTTCCGTACACACATAGCGTTGAGTTCTTTTATTTATATTAAATACACTTGGAAGCGCAGTCTTTTGTAATTTTTCTTCTCTTTTTTTAGATAATTTATTGTTCATTATAAAACTCGAGGAGGCGATTTTTTTTGGTAATGTGTAGCGATTATAAGCGTCGTGAAAATAGCAGAATCGGAGAACAAAGAGAATAAATCTTTTGTATTTAATTTGTTTAATAAAATTCGAATGATAGTACAATTCATGCGCATTTTGATTTTGTTACTTGTATTTATTTCCTTTATTTTGTTATTTTCAGTTTCGAACTAAGGAGAGCAGAATTTCTTATTTTTTCAAACAAAATTTTGAACACAAATAGTTGGCTGTTGCCTCAATGGTACAAAAGAAACGAATTTGTATTTTTTGCGAAAAATGCGTAATAAGTCATATTTAGAAATAACGAAAGACTTATATTTAACTTTGTATACGTAATTTTCTCATACTATTACGTTCCACTGCTTGTGTAATAAAAATTATATGGTTAAATTTATAGATAATAGGTAATAATAGTTTTGGTCATAAATCGATGAGAAAGTCTCCCTTGTATGAAGTAAATGTATCATCAGCACATATGTAAATGTTCCCGGAAAATAATACAATTGCAGTTACGTCTTATAAAATAATAGTTGCTACTTATTCGTGCTTCATTTCTTACGAAAGTCCTTACATTTTCTATTTTGAAATAAAAAATTCATTATTATATTGAATATTTTAACTATTTTCAAATAAGTTTAAATTGAATATTTTGTCTTATACATTTTATCTAAAATATTATCATTGATTCTAATTTATAGATAAATAATTATACTAATAGAAACTTTTATTATTTTAATTAATATTTTAATTAAAATTGAAAGTCAATTCTCCAAGTTAATTTGAATGTCTCAAGTCAGCATATTTTTTAAGAAAATAAAACATAATCACAATTAGGTAAGTATGACTTTAACTGTAAGTTTCCTTGCAAAAAGCAGAATTTGATATTTTTTATTTCATTTCTGCGTCGAAGCAACAGTCGTAATCATTTTATAAACAAGAATGTTACAAAAGGTATTTTCATCTACTGCAATGATAACATTCATTTTTTCAAGTGAGCTTCAACATGTAGAAATATTTTTTTGCTGATCGCGTCAAAGCTTGATAAAAGAAACAACACTCGGGATCACGTTTTACACGGTCGGGAGATTAACTTCTAAGACGTAAGAGAACGTGGACCGATGCAACAGGTCGGGTATTTGAATTTTATAAAATAATTATAGTACAGATCTTTGATAACTAAAATTTTTCATTATAAAATTTACTTAACAGAAAGGAAGAATCGCACTGAAAAACAGCAAGAGCAACTTCAATTTTGCTCATTACTATAAACGAACCATCAAACTCATTCATCTCCAGTATTCCAACTTGCCGAAACGTTCCCCGAACTGAAGCTCCGAAAAAATCGCCGTCCCAAATTCCGCACAAAAGGCACTTGTACCGCCGCGACCATCAGCGCGAAAGCAGGCACCTGTTGCGCAAAGGCCATAATCACAAGTCGGCGCGTCGCATTCGGCTCGTGCGCTCCTTATCTCGCGGATTACACACAATTGTGCGCCTCTCGGAGAGGCTCTTGGATTTTCTCGAAAGCGCCGCGTCGGCGGGGGATCGAGAGCGAAAAAAAGGTCGCCGCGCGCGCCGCGGAATGCATACCGATTCGCCGAGAGAGGAGAGTGTCTGGCGAAACGCTTCGAAAAGGAGCGTTAGACGCACATTACTCGATATCGGCTCGCCTCGCCAGGCGGCGAAGATCGCTTTTTAATGGGGCCGCTCTCGCGAATCTCGGAGATTTTCTTGCGCGCTCGCCGGGAAATCCGAGCGCCGAGCCGAGAGCGCATTCGTTTTCGGCTCCTATACCGGCACGCCGAAGTGCCGCTCATTTTTCCGCTCGTTTTTCACCGGGAAGGACGCGGAGATGTTGGGAAAAAAAGCCGACGGGTTTATGGCTTTCGAACTCGGAGAGTCGTTGAGGCGGAGAAAAAGAGGTTGGAGAGTATTTATATTTGGCGATACGCGAGGAGAGTTGTCAGTTAATTAGAACGGTTATCGCTTTTGAATTTTGTTGCACGGAATTTTTTTTTTTTTTTTTTTTTTTTAATTAGATGCATTACTCTAGATAAAGTACCGAGGAGAACAGCGATGCATACACAATGGAGACGAGTTGCAAAACGAAATTTATGCATCGCTCGCGTTTTAAGGTTCGGCTTTAAAAATCTTTGCGGGTTTCAAGGAAAATGTAAAACCTCGGGCTAAAATGGAAAATGGGAATCGTTATCCGAGTGTTAAATTTATAATTAGAAATCAACGAGTCGCTCGAATACCTTTAAATTATATATTGCAACGCCGTTTTAACGTTACCTAAAAAAAAAAAAAGAGGAAGCAAAATAAAGCTTTAAATCGCATTGCCATAACACAACGGCTGAGCTATTACATTCGCACGCAAACGACCGACAACGAAGACTCACCTTCGGCTGGTTTCGCAAAAAGTAAACGTTTTCAAGTGGCGCATAAACATCACTTCCCCGCCAAATTACATTCACCGGTTGCTCTAAAAATAAACTCGCTCTCCTTCTCCGAACTCCGATAGATAAAATACAATAGCCGAGAGCAGGAAAAATCGTCCGCGGCGATTGAGCAATTCCCGGTTTCCTCCTCCCCCCTTCCACGGCTTACGTACACTCGTACCTTCGGTCAATTACGGCTCGCGGAGTCGCTAACCGTAAAACAAAAATTGCCGTCCGTTAATCGTGTCGTTTAATCGAACGGCGCGACGCAACGCGCGGGGAGATGTATTAGCATTCGACGATTTGTCCCGAGCCGAGTAACTGGATGTAACGAGGCGCGAGGCGAGGAGGTTGAGCTTCGACGATGAGCCCATCAAACAATTAGGCTCGCAATTACGCGTGAGACGTTGCGTCTCACCCACTTCATTCTCCCGAGCGAGCGGCCTTTATTTCCCTCCTCGGGCCGATTATTTTCCCGAGCCGAGCGCCGTTCCGGCTTTTTCTTACCGTTTTTATTATGCCGGGTATATTATGCCGCATTACTTCGGGTTGCGCTTTTTTTTTTTCTTCTACGAGAGGTAAGTGCCTAATGGAGATGTATGCTGGGAGTTGGGGTGTAAGGTGTTGGTACCTTTAGCTCGTTGTTTTTTTCGTTATGCTATTGGCTTAATTTTAAATGCGAATCTGTGTATTCTATTATCGATGTTTCGTCAGTTTTGGATTTTGCATTGATAAAAGGTGGCAGTGGGCTAACCAATAGAAATAACTAATAAAATAGTTCATTTTCATTGGATTATTATTTATTAATTCTTATTTCAAAAGTATTCTCCAGCTAAAGAGTAGTGGTAATTCGCTAGATAATTTTTCAATCATTTTTAATTGCAACAAAAATAATTGGTGACATTGTAATATTTTTTTTTTAATAAAATATCCTACATCAATATTGTTTTGTTTACTGGATCAAGATAAATATCTTTTTTTCATCCCAACATAAGATTTGTTTGAAAATGTGTTCAGGTATCGGAAAATGTGTGCAAAATAATAACGGTCAGTAATAAGTCCGAATGGTCACGTGCCTTTACCGAGGGTGAATTGCTACTATATGATGTTTATAAAATAAGGTTGCTGTGCCGTTATCTCAATAAGTTTTTGACTTATTAAAATTAATTATTATATATAGTGTCTTCCAATCGAATATCGAAATATGGAAATAATTAATTTTTTTCAAATTAATTATTTCAATAACAAACTTATTAAAGTGTTTAGGAAACGAAACACGCTATTGCTGCACACAAATATTATTTCAACGACTAGTTCAACAGAAATACAATGAATTCGCATTATACCAGTGCATTTTTTTCGCACAAATATTTATTTTACAAGCTCGATCGAAAAAAATTCCTTCTAAAAATCGCGACGCAACTCAGTCTCGTTCCCCGACTCGCCAACTGCCCACACCGCGAGAGCCAAACCCATATATTCCACCGGCGACGTCCTCCCGGCGTCGGTGTGCAGAGAGACCCTCTTCCCACACCGTCCGCGGCAAGTGTCGGCGCGGCGCATCTCCGCGGTTAGCTCGGGCGGCAGAGCCGCGTGCGTTTCCCTCTCTCCTCCGGCCGGGGCTCTCTTCTGCCCGGCGAGTGCAGGAGAGAAAGAGTGGTGGGCTGCACCGCTCGGCGCCGCAGCAGCAGCAAGCAGCTCCCGAAGAAAGCGACCAGTTGCTCGAGTATCGCCCGCAAAGGCGCGCACGCGCTCTCCTCTGTAACCGTGACAGTGTCCCTTGTACCGCCGAAAGTGTTTTTTTCTCTGTGTGTACCGTGCTGCTTTTTTTTATTATTCTGTGTACTTGTGTCAACTGTGCTAAGTGCATCATGGAGCTGCAGTTTGCTGGACTGCGGGAAGCGCCAGTTTTTCCGGCCTGAAACCTGACAGTAAGTCGAGGATTCATTGGCGCCGATTGTCGTTGCATTTATTCGTTCCGCAGTGTTCGTCGGTTGCTTTGAATCCGGACTCGCGGAGAGGTCGGAGTGTCAAAAGTAGCGGATGTTTTGATTGAGAAACTGGAGATATCGTACCTGTTGATCGCTGCATCGGGATATTTCAAAGGATCGAGTGCCAGATCGCTGCATCGGGACTTGAAATTTTCGAATCGCCGAAGCTCGACCGTTGCTTTATGCATGCAGAGCGGTTTGTTAGTTTTGTTTAAAATTCCGTTTTCGTGCCTGGTTCATCGAGTGCTAATTAAGCTGCATACACTTTTATCGCTCTACATCCCGCATGAGATTCCGTTCTGCAAAAGTAAGTCTTTCTTTTTCTCTCTTTCTGTTAAAAAATAAACTGTCGTTCGAATATTATTAGTTCAATTTAAAACAGTTATGTAAGACCGAGTGGTTAACTAAATTAGGTTGTAATAAAACTCAATTAAATAACACTTTTATTTGTTTATTGTTCATTAAAATAATACTTAAATAAAATTATCGAAACTTCCACGAAAAAAATTCGTCCGAACGATGAATTTACGTTGACGTAACGATCTTGTTCGCAGTGTATAACGTTACGGTAATGCAAGCTGAAAAAGAGCAAACTCGAAGCCGCTGATTAATTACTTTTCTCTCGAGAATCAAAAAAATTTCATCAAAGTGATTAATCACTTTCCTTAATGGCGCGATTATTCGCGCGAAATACATCTTGCGAAATTCGTCCGAAGTTTTCAGCTCAGTCCAGTAGACGTTAAAGCACTGCTAAAATTTCTCTTTTCTCTTATCGCCGCAGAACTAATTACAATTACAAAATACCGCGCTAAGGAACTTTCTTCGCTCGAGCCGAGCAGACAAAACACTTGTAAAATAAGGTTCGCCGCTCCGCCAAAGAATATCGGAACGCTTGCACGGGGAGCTGCTTTTCGGCCGTATTGAAATCGAAGAAAAGACGCGCGCTCGCTTGGGCTATATAACCAGTTTCTTTATTTTCGCCTCGTCGCACTTTCTATATACGCTCGTTTTACATAGCCGTTGCGCGCAATTCGATAAGATCGTTTAGATGCGGATAAACGTAGTGCCTTTGCGCACTGCAGAAAATTCAGTTATCAGCGAGTGCTCGCGAAGCACGACCAAGCGTCGTCCCTTTGAGTGACCGCGCTAAAAAGTCCAGTAAACATACAAGTGGCGGCGTCGAAAATCGCGAGAGCTTGCCGAGCGGCAGCCGGCTTGGCGCGTAATCTCGTTAAGTCCCGCGCAGGCGCGAAAGTGGAGCGAAAAAGTGGACCGCGTCTGCGATGGTCCGAACCTTGACCGAAAACGAGAGTAGCGCACAGGTGGAAAGTGCCTGGACCGAGGCGGATTCGTTATCGAGCGCGAGTCTATACTCTTTGATGTGTGGTAACGATCGCTGATGCAATGCGGCTTGGTTAGCGAGCTGCTCTTTTGTCCGTGCGATGGGGGTTCGGGTTTTCATTCCGTATTGTGTTTTTATAATAATAATATATTACTGTTTTTTTTTTCAATTATTGCTTTGTTACTAATGGTTTACTTACTCGGAATTGTTTATGAAAATTTATTGTCAAAAATAAAGACGTCGTCGCGGTTTAAGCCCGAAATAGTAAATGCTCGCGCGTTCGCGGGCCGAATTCGTCCGATAATTCTATCATTTCTGCTTCCGGGGCCGTAAAAAGAAATTTATCATCCGCCAACGGAAGCCCGGAAACAGCCGTTCGACTAATTCGGAGCCTTTCGCGGAACGTTAGAAAGCCCCGTAAAGCAGAGTTCGGCCGACGATAAACGAGAACGGATTTCTCGAAACCGTCCAATTTTCGAGCAGCCTTTGGTCAAGAGGCTAAATGGACGCGCGCGCCGCCAGTAGAAAGTCTATCCGCCGGCTTTGTAACTGCCGCGCGAAGCCACGCGATAGCAGCTCTAGCCGCGCTTGTTAAGGACTTGAGGAAGCCCTACGATTTCGACACGAGCCGTTTCACCGAATTCTACTTCGTTGTAGGTTTTCGGATTTTATGGAACGCCGAGCTCGAATACGGGAGGAGGAGAGAAGTTTTTCTTGCTGGTAGAAGTTAGGAGCTATAGGCTGATTGTGACTAAATGAGGGTATAGATGCGAAAATGGCGCAAGTCGAATTATCAGCTGAATTAAATTTGTACCATCATATACGTTACATCAGTCTTAGCATAAAAGAATATTTATTTAGACATAGGAATTAAGAGGGTCTTACACCTAGTTAATATTTTGTGTAAAACAATACATTACAAATAAAAATAATACACTTAAAATATGTACAATTTTTTATCAAAAGAGTCAAGACAGAAGGTCCTAGACTCAGGTTATCCAGAGATATGCAACATTCTAAATTTTGGCGTTGGCTTAACCTTCAGATACAACCATTGAACAGATTTGGAGCTAGTTTGGCCTAAATTGTTTGAAATTTATGTCATTATGGTCTGAAGAGTTGTACGTTTTAAAATTATTTGATTAAACAATTTTTAATATCTAAAAACTATTTAAATAACTTCAATTTTATAAATTTATACAAATTTTTAATTTTAAAAACTAGTTTGTAACGTAATTTTAAAACACACAACTCTTCAGAACATGACACAAATTTGCAACAATTTAAGACAAACTAGGTCCAAATCAGACCATTGGCTTAGCCTGTGGCTTATCCCAAATTCCAAAAAATTAAAGTTTTCAGGAAACGACAATAAAAGAACTTATTATTTTCTTTTAAAAATATAGCACCCGGCTCGGCAATAAATTTTGAAACTAGAATTACCACTTTTCTTGAGAGGTTATTAAAGTCATAGCATTATATCCAAGTAGAGCCATAGCTAAAGAAGACCTGAAACAGAAAAATGAAAGTTCTTTTTAGCTTTACAGTTAAAAGTGATAATGGAACTTTAAAATTGACCTGCTTTGAAATAGTAGGACTATGTCCTGGAGTATTTTCTTTGAGGGCATTAAACTTTAACGCAAATGTAATTAGGACTAAAAAGCGATCAGCTGACAAAAATGCACAATTGTAGCGACGCGACGACACGACTGAAGCGCGTTGAAATCGAAATTCTTTGAATTATCCAAAATTAATAAAGCATAATATAAAGATGTTTGATAATGTTTAAATAATAAGTAAAATTTGTTTATAGTGATTTCTTTAGCAAACGCAAATTATAGTATTTTTATAAAATTACATTTTAAGTCGTAACTTTTTAATAATAACTTAAAAAATCTTTTATTAAATTACACATATTTATGCAATATTATATATCGTTCTATTTAAGAATTGTATTACCTAAAATCTCACCCAGTTGGCTCTCTCTAAATTAATTTTTACTTACATATTACAAGTTTTTCTCATTTTTGTCAAAACGTTAAAATTTCGAGTTTAACCGTTATTCTACCCGTCTTCTCAAACATCTTGCGTAATTTCAGTGGTAATGTTTTGCTAAATTGTAGTGTGCAGGTTCTATTTAAAGTCCTGAACCTCTAATTATTTGAGTAGTTATGTTTTTCAAAAAATTGGCAAATGCAAAATTTTCATGAATGCAAACGAAGAATTCGATGGACCACATTAATAAGGATTTTCACGTATAATATATTTATATTTATATATATTTATATATATTTATAAATAGAAACCCTACTTTTCAAATTCATTTCTTATAATTGGAAGGCAATTCGAGCGGAACTACTGACTGGGGCGCGTAGGACGCAAGGGCCTTGTGTAGCCGGATGTATTCCTTCCTGTAGACCCCGTAAGGTCCCACCTCATAAAAATTTATGTTTCAATTCAGATCTTGATGAAATCAAGATAAAATAGCCTGAATTCAAGATGGACCTCGCGTTAAAGATAAATCAAAAACTAATGGACCCGTTAAATTTCATGGAATTTCTTGATTTGTTAATTTTTCAAAAAACTAGGCTTACAAAGGTAATTAATCTTTCCAGGATTCGTGCTGGACTCTGTATATGTTATCTGTTTTAAATTGTGAAGCAAAAGAAAAAAAAATCTTATCCCTCTGGTGCGCCAACAATAACATTGCAAACGTAAATAAATTACTCCGCAAAAGCGCGGAACAATTGTTTTCGAGATCAAAAGTGTCAGGCAAAAGAAATGAAGCGCAGCGAAAACGTTACCTCTCGCGTGTAAAATTTCAAGAGCGCCGAAAGTCGACTCTCTCGGGAAACAAAGATTCTTAAACGGCCGTCAAGTAACTCGAGAAAGTCCCTGAATTATTTATAAAATTTCGCGCCATTATCTCGGGATCTCTCCTCTTTGGGTCAGAGGTCGAAAGGTGAGATTCCGTAATTCTCGAGGACGCTCCGAGAGTTTCCTCGGTACTTAGCATGTCAGGCGGTCGTGTGTTTTCTCCTCGTTTTCTAATTTTATCTCCGCGGCTAAAAAAAAAAGAACGCGCCGCGCGGACTGCAATTAAAGGAATAATTTTTAATTCCGCGTTTACAATTGCGACTCTCCTCGCCATTACGAAACCGTTGCACGACTTAATTACTCCTCGGCGCGCCGAGGAACGTTGATCTTTAGCCGGAAAACCGCTGTTTTGTCGACTGGTGTAATTTATAGAGGAATCGCGTTGTTTTAACTAGGAATACGAGTTAAGTTATTCCAGTCACGAAACTCACTAGCTTTCTTCCCCCGCGACGCACCGTTCGTTAAAATTTTGAAAAAACTTGAGGATTCGCGCGCAAAGCTTGCCCCAAATCGGTAGCGCGGAGCTGTATCGATTCCAAGTTGACCGGTGCAAAAGGCCCCGAAAAAGACGAAAACGCTCGTAAGCGTGACGAGGCTCGTACTTATCCTCCCTCGGAGCGCTCTCGCTTCCATTGTCCTCCTTTTTTCCCAAGGCGTCGTCCAGTCCAAGCGCGCCGAACGCGGAAGCGTTGCGATCGCCGTTGCCGGGGTGGGCTTTAAAGGCAGGCACGTGGAACGCCACCTGCAGGTGGACAGGTGGCCCGATGACTATCGCCGCGGGGCTGGAAACCCGGAGTCGATAAAAGCGCCCCGGCCTGTTATCGTCCGCCGCTCTCTCTCTCTGTCTCTCTCTCTCCTCGCCGCGAGCAGTCGATTTAACGATTTTTCGAGGGAGGGAGAAACGCGGAGAGTCGGAGCAGCCGCCGCTGCCGCCGCGGGACTCGAGTCAGTCGACAGTTGGGGTTGGATGGGGTGGCTCGAGCTGCGCCTCGACTCGTTTCTTGGATTTCTTCGTTTGCTTCGAGTTTCTTTTTTTTTTCTGTATTAACGGCTGATTCCTCGAGATTTCGAATTCGCACTCGTCTCGAGCGCGTCGCGTTGCTCGGGAAATTCGAGGAGTCCATTTTCTGGCTTTAACCCGCAAGTTTGTACGCGCTTGTCAAAATGCACGCGGTCGTGTTTCCAGTAAGAATTTACGCCAGTGCCTTTTTTATCAATCGAAAAACCGTTCCTTTCGGCGTGTCTCCTACGCACCGGAATTCGCGTCGTTCCGCACGATTTCTTTTTAACGGCACGCAAAAACCTCTCTCCGCTGCAACCTCCTTAATTCTACTCGCCGCGAAGGTATAACGTCCGAATTGTTGCTCCGCGGCGAGTCTCATCGATCGGCGGTAATTAAATTTATTTTATGCCCAAGTTGATTGGATCGATCGGATAAAAATAACGCGCTCTACACTCGCTTCCTCCCGCGTAGCTTTCCGCTCGCCGGAAAGTAACGTTCCGTTAGGCGGCGACCGGCGCAAAGAGAGAGAAAAAGAAAAATGCAATGCCGAATTATTACATTGTAGCTTCGCGGGGGGATCGATCCGCAGCTGCATCGATTGGCGCCTCGATTATTATTTTTTTTTTCTTTTTTTTTTCAGACACGCAATTTCGATTCAGTTCTCTCTCTCCCTTCCGCCGCGCCGTTTTTTTCCGGTCGCGGCGCAAGGCCGCCGTCCGCGATTGTGTTGATTATCGAGGCGGCGCACCGAAATTCGAGCAAATTTCCGGATGGGTTTTTTTTTGGCGCTTTTGGCTTTAGTTTCGGGCTGGGGAGTGTTCTTCGACGGTAGATTAGGTGAGTTGTTGTATGTGTGTGATCTTTTTTTCGGTTAGAATTTTGTTTTCGTAATTGTTTTTTTTTTACTTTGGCTTAAAAATTCGTTCGACGCGTCACGCAGTTTTTTCATGTACGATTTGTCAATTTTTCATCGACGAACTACGAACTTCCCTCTCACCGTTACGTCCAAAGCAATTTTCATTTCAGCATTCTTCGCTCGTTCCCAATTACCGACTTCCTAATCATTTTCCAGCGCCCGATCGACACTCTTCCTACGAAGGCACCTCCCGTCCTTTCTTCCCCGAACTTGTAAATTACGGCAGGAAAAATACCCCTCAGCCCCGCACACACACACACACACACACACACACACACACAGACACAGAGCTCGAAAAAAGCAGGCCGGCAGGCAGGCACAGGAAGGAAATAAAGAAAGCCGGCCGGCACGCGAGGCAGATCCCGGGCGGCGATAGCGGGAAAGCCAGGTGGAAATTGAAACGGCGGCCCGCACCCCGCGGGCCGGGAAAAAGGCGGAGGGGGCGAGAGAGGGTAGCCAGTGCGCCGCCGCCGACGGGGAGGGGGCCGGAAAAATAAGGGCCAGGGGGGAGGAGGCGGAGGCGGAGTGTGCGTTTGTGTGTGTGTGTGCGCGCCGGCGGCGGCCAAAGCGCCGCGGCCGAGCGCTGCGAGGGCTCAGTCGCGGCCCACAAGCCGCCGAGCTCACGCACCGCCACCGCCGCCACACCGCCACTGCCCGTGTCTGCACCTGAGGCCAGCCGCCGCGAGAGACAGGAGAGAGAGGGCCGGGAGGGGGAAGCGGGACAGGAGGAAGTGCGCGGTCGTGCGCCCGAGCGAGCCTCGAACTCTTTTCATTTTTGGGTTATTGCCGCAGAGGAGAGTAAGTGTTGCCGAGGACTCGGGAGGGTTCTCTCTCTCTTGATTCGAGTGCCGCGAGTTTTCTCGTCGCGCCGAGAGGCTGTTTCGTCGAGGTTTTTTGTTCTCTTTTTTTACTTTATTTATTTTTTTGTTATTATTTCGATTCGACACTTGGATTTTTACGCAGGCTTTTTGGAACGCGTTTTGTTTGCTTCACTTTTTCGGGTCAAGGTTTGATTGAATTTGTTCTTTTATCGTGCACGAATTGTTTTTCAGCATTTTTCTGTTTTTAAGAGAAGCTTCATTTTTTTTAAACTTTTTTTTTTAACATTTTTTGTATTAAAAAATAAAAAAAAAAACGAACTTTTATACGTTTAATTTCCAAAGGTTCGCACTTGACTTTTTTACCGCACTTAAAATTCACTCTTTGATTCCTCGAACGAGCACTTTAGTCTTTACCTCGACTCACAATATTGTCAAAAGAAGCAAAGAACCAAACGAGCAATCGAGCGCTCTCACCTCTCGACTTCGCGCGCCCGGCGCCAGGGTGGCCTCCCTCGCCCACACCTCCCCCCGGATCGGCGAGGTGCCCGTCAGCTGAAAGAGGTCGCGAAAGGTCATCGCTCAACGAAATCCTGAGGACTCGCTCTCCGCCGAATCGATAGCCGACGAGCAGCAGGCTAGTCGCGTGGCACATCCTACATTCGTGGCGGCGACGGCGGCGGAGGTGGCGGCGGCAGCAGGAGGAGGAGGAGGAGGAGGAAGGAGGATCTGCCGCAGTGCCGGAAGAAGGAGGAGAGGGTTCCGGCGGGTCTTGGCACTGGAAGAATTCACAGATGTGCGCTGCGTTTAATCGTGGATCTTGCAATGCCATCACTCGCTGGGTACCGAACGTCGACGCGGGATTCTCACGCCGGCAGAGGGAGAGAGAGAGAGAGAGAGAGTAGCAGCCTTTGTTCCAGTGCGGACGAGCAGCTAGGCTGACGAGCTTTTCAGCGCTCTTGTGCTTTGGGACGCTTGCGGTTTGTGATTGGGTTTTGGGGAGGGGATTGGCGGATTAGCTGTTTTTTTTTTTTGGCGTCACTTTGTCAGGAGATTTTGACGTTTGCGTTATTGTAATGTTGGTATGCAAAGTCTGACGATTGTTCGCTTCTTGTTCCGCGATTAGGATTTCGTTCTGTAGACGGCGAAGCGTTTGAGTTTCATGTAATTGTGGAAACTCAACGAATGCAGGTTTCTCGGTTTAGCTTATGCTACGCTATATCACTTATTACAGCGAAGTTTTATTTGGAACAAGACGCGTCCAATCTCTATAGACATTAATTAAAAGTTTATCTAAACTCCGGCAAGGCGGATATTCTCGATATGTACTTTTTGCTCTGAATTATTTACAGTTTGTAAGCTACTTTAATAGAGTATGAAACCGCAAGGAGCGAAAAGCAGTTATATAGGAAACGCTTTGGTTTGTTGTTTTTTTTTACTTCGTCGGGGAGAAAAAAGGTGAAACATGTACACTCCGCCTAAACGAGAAAACTTTTGTAATGGAACTACTTTCGGTGCGTATCGAACCGGGCCAACTTCTTAACTCTTTTTTTTTTCGTCCGCGCATATTTGACCGAATTCCAAATCCACTTCGCTCACTCAACTCTTTGTTCTTTATTAAAATACTTGAAGCTCTTCGGAAAAAAAAAGACGCGCGGCGAACCTACGTTCTCGAGCTCCGGCGCTCTCGCGAATCTTCCTCAAAAATAACCTATCCATTTTTTCAATCAACGCACCGGTGCACTTTCAACGAGAAAATAATCCCACTCAACCTTTCCGAGCACTCTCAAAAAGCAGCAGTAGCAGCAACGCCTCTTTCCCAATCCTCCCGCGGCGGTCCCAAAAAGGCTCCCTTAATCCGGGCTCGCGGCCACTTGCCTCGTTCGGTTTCGCGAGTGGCCGCGGCGATACCCTTATAAAGCGCACTCGGCCCGGGAGCTAATTTTACACGTGAGAGAGCGAGAGAGAAAGAGAGGGAAGCGCGTCAAATCTCGAGAGGCACGCCGGGCTGCGAATCTGCGCGCATTATGCAACGCTCGATAAAAGAATCGCGGAGAGATGTGTGTACTTATGCCTCGCCTCTGGATAAATATAAGCGCGCGGCGTATAGAAATAAAGCTGCGGGACGGCAAGTATATACGCCGCTCTCTCTTTCTCTCTCTCTCTCTCTCTCACTCTCTGTGTGTGACGCGGTTCGAGGAATCGATAGCGTTATTTATTTTCAGCTTTGAGGGATTCCAAGTGGAAGGCTGTGTAATGTATGAATTAATAAAGGAGAATTAATAAATGTTTGGATAATTTTAAATTGCGGACTTGTTTTTTTTTCTACCGATTCTGATTACCCTTCACTCCCCTTATCCTCTCGCAAAGAATTCGCGTTAAGTGCGTTAGGAAATTCAATAAAGAGAAAGACATTTTTTTTTCGTAATTCCATTTTATTTGTCAGGTCATCTTTAAATACATTTTGATTTTATTAATTTCAATGCTGTATTATTTTACTTGAGAAAGTTTCTTAAAAAATTAATTTTAAATATATAATAATAACTGTAGTCTTATGTAAAGCAGCAATCGAATACTGAAAAGGTATAAACAATATGAAATAAATATATATCTGTTTACACCAGAAGTTCTAGAAATACAATCACGAGCACGCAGTGTACGAAGGTTACGTGAATTACGCAACGCAGAAAGCCAAAATTAACCTGTTTATCAAAAATGAATTTTTATTTCCGTCCCAATCCCATTAGCAGTAATTCCAATTTTCACAATCCGCCGTACCCACCTTTCGCAAAAAATCCGGCCGAAACTTCCGAAACTCCCCTTTAATTCTTCCCCCGCCGACTCGTTAAACCACAAACGAGCCGAATCATCCCGCCGCTCGTAAGCAGCCGCAGCGACGAAAAAATTGTCCGAGCGCGCGAAAGGTTCAGCGACCCTCTCTCCTCGCCCACGCATACCGATCTCGAAAGTCGCCTCTACTCCCCTTTCCCCGCGTGGCGCGCGGCAGCGGCGGAATCGGCGAGGTGTTAATCGCATTACGCAGCGCGCCCCCTCCCCCCCCTCCCCCACTCTCCTCTCGCGGGCCACGTAAAGAGGAGATGTATATCGGCATCGGGGGTACGGCGCGGCGCCTATCGACCGCGTTGCCATGCCAGCCTCGCTTGCGTATACACACAACACACGTCGCGGCCGACGTCGGCGCGTCATTGATCTCTCCGCAGCCGACTTCTATAGCCGGCCACCCTCCTGCCCCCCCCCCTCCTGCCTGGCCGACTTTTACGAGAGAGAGAGAGAGAGAGAGAGAGAGAGGCTCGCCTGCCCCCCTTTTTTTTTAGGGGACGATCGAGCCGATCGCCCGGCTGACTGCAGCCGGGGGGTCACTACTGAGGAGGCACGGGTTTCATCGGGGGATCGGTCGCGCGGGAATGCCGACAGCTGTCTTTGGTGCTGTTTTGAGGAGGGATGCTTGATGGTTTATGGGCCTGCTGATTAGTAATCTTGAGGTTATTCGGAGGTGAGGGAAATTTTTTTTTAATTTATCGCGCATAAACTTAAGAGTACAAATTATTATGAATAGGACTCTTATTGTTTGTTCGATGTTGATATTTTTCGATCTGTTCGAGTCAAGTTATAATGAAATTAACGAGTTCAGATAGGCACCCTCTTCAGACGCAGAGCCAAAGTTTTTAGAGTACAAACTTTCAAACTTGAAATGTCTACGAAACAAACCACATCGTGTCCAATCAATATTCGTCGAGCAGCGATCGATACTTCAAATTACCAACGAATAAACTTAACTGCACAGCAGCGGTATCTTTTACCTCGCCTCCGAATAGCCATAACCTTTTGCCCGACAATCCCGTTCCTGAAAAAGCCTAAAACCTCGGCATCGATCGCCGTAAAGCCACCGGACGACAAAGCCGTCCGTGGCCGAAAACGCAAAAAGTCATTACTCGCGGCGTCGCCACGGCGCTGTGCACTCCCCGGCCGAGGAAATATAATTGGACGAGCGGAGGAGGCATCGACGAGCGGCGCGCATATAATAGAATGAGAAAATAAAGGCCAAAGAAAGAGAGAGAGAGAGAGAGAAAGAGACGGGAAAAGGAAGAGGGAAGCGGCGCAAAAAAGTGTCAGGGGAAGGAGCTCGAGGTGAGGGAAGAAAAAAAAGACGAGCCGCATAAGTAGCTCGAGGAGGAAGTGAGAGAGAGAGAGAGAGAGAGATGGAGAGAAACTCGTTACGAAAAAAAAAAAGAAACGAATAAAGAAGATCGCTATAATGGACGAGAGGCGCGTTTATACTCGCGCGCACCTTTTATTGCTCCCCCACGCCTTTCCTAGACCCTTTCGAGCCGCGCGCCGGCGTTGCATCAAGGATAATATTCGCGCGTTTTGCTTTATTGCCTCGGCGAGAATAAATGGGATTCGCGATTGAAATTCGCCGTCGCTCGATATCCATCGATGAAATTAATTCGTCTCCCATTCGGAGAGGGCGACGCGTCTGTGTGTGTGTGTGTGTGTGTCCGTCTGGCTTGTGCGGGCTTTTCTTGGCCGCGTCGCGGAAAAGTAAAAGTAAGCACTTTTAATCAGCCGATGGGATTATTTATTTAAGAAAGCCGAGGGAGTGCAGGACCCGCCGATCGATCGAGTGTGCCGCCTTTTTCTCCGCGTCAATTTTCGGAAGTCGTTCGTCGCTTTTGCCTGGGCTTTTCAAGATTTCTCCTCGAGCCTGCGAATCGTCTCGAGAGAACGAACCTAATTCGACGATTAATTTCGTTATCCGAGATGTATCGATGCCTCGAAAAAGAAATTTGAAAATACATCTCGGAACAAAGTTTCTCCGATCCGAAATTATCTCCACTCCGACGCCGATCGAGCAAAACCGCACACGTTCCCTCAAGCCAGCATAACGAATCCATCCGAAAATCTCGATCCTCGAGGCTCGCCGGATACAAAAAGGCCTCGAGACAAAAGAGGCCGAAAGAAGCAGTCGGCACGGAGCAGTCCCACCTGACGTCGGCCGCTTCCGTCTCGGGCCTCTCGAACCGGAAAATTTACGAACGGCTCCAATTGGCCTTCTTACACACCGCGCCTCTCGATGGCCGGGAGGAGGGGGACACCGCCGGGGGAAAAAGAAGAGAGAAAGAAATTAGTCGGGCTCGTCGAGGTAATTGCCCCAGAGATCGCGGCTGGACTTCGAGCTAGGCGTGTTTGCCTTCCACGTCGCTGTGCCTTGTTTGCAGGGCGGTTGGACGCTTTACGGCGAGATGGGAGGAATGGATTTTTAGGCTGTAGGTCGAATCTCTCAGTGTGGTTTGTGTTTGATTGCGGAGTCTTTAAAGGAGAGTATGTAATTTCTTGATGTTCTTAATGAATATTGGCACGTTTCGGTATTCGTGCTTTGCTTTCAAAATAAAGTTTTAAACGCGATGTTTTATTTTACGTTAGAAGTATAAATTTATACCCAAGCAGACTTGGTTGTTTTAAAATTTTGATTAAATTCAATATATAGACACGTGAATTTTGTATGTATTCGAAGAAAAAAAACTGCCGGTAAAAAGAACTACAAGAAACAAATAATCTAAGGAATATTTAGCAAAGGCCAAAAATGTTACATAAAAAGGATCTCATTAATGCTGAACCAGGAAATAATAGGCCCCGTCATTGATAATACAAACAATACAATCCAATCTGAAATCGTGCTTTTTCGTTGCACCTTTTTATACGATTTTTTTTTAAGCCAGCGCGATTCCTTCGGGTGAAACCCGCTTGAAAATTTCTTTATTCACGAGCTGCATTTGCAATATTAACGGAGAAAGAGTTCGCTACCGGCAGTAACCTGAATTATGCATGAGTTTAATAATTCAAACCTATTCCGTGAAACATTGTAGTTGAATGATACTTGAAAAATTAATCCTTTTCACACCGCCGTGGATAATGAAATTTGTTAGAATTATGCGCTTCGAGTCCGCGATTTTCATTGCGAAAGCAAACTCGTACGATAATCTACCTTACATTTTATTTACTCCTCGTTTCTACATCCTTCGCGTAAAATTGGAAAGTCCAAGTCTGATTTTACGAAAATATATACATTTATTCCGATCGACATAATTTTATTTATCTCGCTGCAAAATCCTGAATTTTTAATTTCCAATCGGCGGATATTCGCATTAGCATATAGCATCGCTCGGAGCTCCGGCCGAAATCAAAATTTTCAATCGACGTTTTCGTCCTCGCGATCGATGCCGGATTCCGCTTTCGAAAAATTATCATTACCCGCCGTACACGGCGCGCAACGTACGACGCCGAGTGACGGCCGAATTATTCATAGTCCTCTGCGGGTAATCACGAATTCGATCTGCGCCTGAAAAAAATATAAACACCGAGTGAGAAAGAGAGCGAAAAGAACAGGGAGAGAGAGAGAAAGCCGCGCGTATCGGCAATCACGCGATCCGTTAAACATGCACGACGTCCAGTAGTCGCGCAATCTACGAAACCTAAGTAACTAGGTGAAAGAGTACTTTTGCGGGGGGTGAAAGACATACCCGATGCTAGAGAGAAAAACTTTTACGGGCTTCGAGTTGCTCGGACCTTAATTGGCACTGTTTTCTAATCTTAATTTTAATTGATGGATCATTGCTGGGCTTTTCGCTGGTCGTGGCAGACATGCTTGTGTTAATTTAGCCTTGGTAGTGATGGTTCTTATATCTCTTTCTGCAAAAAGCAATAAAAGTCATAAAAAGTATATTCTTATGAGTTTACTTTTATAATGACGCACTTTGAGTACGAATTCGGTGGTGTTTTTTTTGTAACAATTCCTATAAACATGGCTTTGCAACGTAATGCGTTCGAAACAAATTTTGAGCGGCTCATACATATTAAACGAGCCTCCGCATTTTACCGGGCGAACAAATTAAGCCATACAGCGGCGGCTATTTAATTTAATCTATATAGCTCCTCCGTCAGTTTCATTTAATCTAATTATCCCGCTAATTCAGAATCTAATTGCCGCCTCTCGCAAAGCCCTCCGCAACGACGTTTCAGCGGCGAATTAAAGCAGCCCTCCGCCTCCCGAAATTGATTTCCAAATAGCTGCCGCGGCAAAAATAAAAAAAAAAAAGAAAGAAAGAAAAACAGAAATCAAAGAAACCGACGCCTCGACGCTTCCATATAAAAAATGACGAAGGAGCAATAGAGAAAACAAGCTGGGCGGAGGCGAAATAAAAGGGGCTCACCCCCGCAGTCACCGCAAGAAGCGCGAGCACGGCGAGTCAGCGATTCCAAACGATTGTCCTGCATAATTTAGACGGTATAGACACGTGGAAAACACGGGAGAGAGAGAGAGAGAGTGAGTGGCTCGACCATTATAACGATTGCGAGGGAAAGGAAAATAACGCGGAAGCGACGTGTAAAAACGAGCGGGAGTCGTTAGGGTGGACGGGGCTTGTTGGTTTTTGTGTTTTTTTTTTTTGCTGCTCGGTTGGGGGAGGGTTATTGATTTTAGGTTTTAGAATTTTTTAAAAATGTGGAATGAATTTTTTGATACACCGACGCCACTGTGAAATAGAACGTGTAAATTCAAATGTTTAAATTTCTCGGTAAAAGTAGGCGTCTATAAAAAATGGACGAGGATAATTGTTTTCGAAATTGCGTCCCGTAATAGCGAAATTAGCCTGGAACAAGAGGTTTTGCTTCTGCAAAGCGGTGGAGAATTTTTTATAGCTCGGCTGTACTGCAGTTCCGTTTATAAAATTAGACTTGTATATTATTCAGAATTTCTATTTATAAATAGCAATAGAGAAACTTTCTTTTTAAAACTATATCCTGAATTCTCTAAAAAGTGAACAGTTTTACTGCGTCTGCTAAAATAAAATAACTAAATATTCTGCTGCAAAAATATTTAGGTTATATGCCTTATAAATATGTATGAACAAGTAAAAAAATTTAACGCCCCACTAAAATGTATAATTCCCACTTTTCACGTAAACCGTAGCAGTGAAATAATGTATTCTACAAATACGTATGATTGTACCTCCAGTTTCAATTCAGTAATTACATAATTACAGAGTTACGCGAAAGGCTAATTAAGAAACTTTGAACAAAGTTGTAAGTAGCCTACCTGTAAAATACACAGAGAGACTGGTGATAGTACATTTTGCTCAAGTGGATATTAAATATAGAACGACTATCTCATTCTAATAACGTCACTTGTAACTTTAATCCTGAATCTATAATACACTAGAAACATGCAGCTGTTATATTAATTTTTAGATCTACATTGTAACTGAAAAAAGGAATGGAAATGAAATGGTTGTCAAATATTTTTTGCTTCGCGATAATTTTGTTTTTTTTTTTAGTAAATACTGATAATGTAAATGTAAATCGTCGTCGATAACCTTTAACTTGCATTTCTTTTCTGAAGATTTACAGCGAACTTGAAAGAGACAAGTAAGATTAAAGAAATCAGAATGATTGCTGCAATTGCATTGCAATTTATCGTTTCTGATTGCTCCTCATCTACGGTAACGAATATAATACGAGTATTGGTAGAGAGAATATTGTACAAAGTAGGAGCGATAGAGAAAATACTTGTATCCACACGTAAATTGTTAGTATACAATTTAATCATCGCCAAACATACCAGCAACGGCTGACTCATACTTTTCGTCGTTACTTTGATATAAATTAATCTCTTGCATGGCCGAACACAATTAAATGCACATCAGTGTGCCGTATTAAACACTGTCAGTGGAAAAATTCGAGCTCAGCGAAAAACGACGCGAATAACGAATACACCGAGAGCAAAACTGTTTAAAATCCTTCCCTTAAAAGCCAAACAGCTGAATTCGCGAGCAGGTAAAACGGGGCCGAGGGGATCCTATTTAAAAGGCCTTTCGTGCGCCTCCTTTTTACGGGTTCCAGGTAAAATCGTTCCCGGGCCGGTACAAAGAACCCGGGAGCTTCTAAAACCTCACAAAGACAGGCAGTAGGCGCTCTTTCTCTCTCTCTCTCTCTCTCTCTCTCTCTCTCTCGCAAGCTCTAAAATTAAGTGCGTTCGGGAGACTCGCGTGCAGAGGCGGAAGGAATATAATGCGCGAATATTCGCCGGCTCATTGTGAGGCGGCGCGCGGCGATGTGCGCCGGAAGACTCGAAACCTCAGGGCAAAGAAAGAAGACCGGCCCGCTCTGCCACCTGAAAGCGATAATCGACGGAGCCGAATTCACGGGAAGAGAGAGTCTATATATTGTGAGGCGCTCTCGGTCCTTTGAGAATTCGGGACTTATTCAGAGGGAGAGAGCTGCGGATTATTTTAGTTTTGGCGAGTAGAGCGAAAAGTTTTTATAAGCGCTGTTCGCGGGACGATTTCTGCGAGTTTATTTTGAAGCAGTATAATTGCGCAACCGGGGCTCAAAATGATTTAAGAGCAAGCTGATATATTGGGCAATGTATTTTTTTTGAAACGCTGCCTTGATTTAAAGGATATGAAAGATTTCACAATGCCGGCAGGAGCCGTTGACAGAATGTTTTAAAAGTAAATGGTGTACTTGCCGCGTGTGGCAATCGGTTGACTCACTTTGTCTTAAAACCATTTATAGCGATACGTCGCGATTCATATACGCGACCCGTGCGCCTCTTTTGCAATTGATAAAAAAAAAAAAAAATATTTTCAAATGTCGAAATCCGTCGCCGGTTTGTTTCTCCGCGCGAAGTATAAATAATTCGCGTGCATTAAGCAGCAAACGGAGACAATTGTCTTTCTATTTTGAGTAAAGGAAACGTGCCTGAAATAAAGAACCAAGCGAATACAGCGCGATATCAAGACTTTTAAAAGCGATTCTCAAGCGTTGTACACGAGAATAAACTGGAGACCGTGTCGTTTCTACACCGAATTGTTCTACACGCGCGATCTACACGCGTGTAGAATATATATATATATATAT
>JAWWEO010000021.1:19405504-19426491 GCA_035582975.1 Ormyrus labotus | reverse complement strand
CCCCCCCCCCCCCCCCCCCCCCCCCCCCCCCCCCCCCCCCCCCCCCCCCCCCCCCCCCCCCCGCCCCCCCCCCCCCCGCGGAGCGATTTACACCGCGACGCTCTTGGTGAGCGCGTCCGCGCGCGCGCAATTTTCGCGGTATCGACAGCCGGCCACGCAGCCAGGGATTATGGAAATGCGCCGGTTTATGCGTTTTGCCGCTCTGCCCGTTTTAATAATTTCTTTGCGCGCGCTTTATGTCCTGACGAGAGCCCTGTCCGGATTAGATTGCAGCTTTTATGGACGAGGTATCGGTTTTCGGGAATGCAATTATGCGAACTGACTTCCTTTTGTTACACGGGGGGGGGGGGGGGGGGGAATTTATACTTTTTTTTTGCCCGGTTCGCGAAAATACGCGAGAATTTCAGTGAAATTAAGGCGGCTTTTTTTCAGAGGGAACTTTGCGTGCTCTTAAAAGAGGATTATGTAAATCTGAAATTTTAGGATGCAGATAGTTTTTCAAGTTTTGGAGTTTAATTTTTTTCGTTGCTAAAGTTTTAATTGTCAGACGTGCATTCTAGATTTATGCATTTTGCTTTGCAAACCATATTTCTTTGTATAAATAAAGTGTGTATTAACGGCTTGGACTGAATTTATAATTACGTTTCAAAAAATAAAAAAAGCCAGTTTAATGGTGTGTTTGAAGAAATCCAAGTGTAATCTGTACAATATGGCTAGCTGCTGGATTTTTTGCTATTCATGGAAAAAGCGAACCAGATTTAGTACAATGCTTGATGTGTAATAAACAACTTCATGATGATTTTTTTTTCATTTGCCACAGTGGTTTTTGTTTGGATCGGTAGAGACTATAGGGTCTTTGAGTTCGGAGTTCGAATCAATTCCTTTCACTCTTACCCATCGAAAATAGGCTACTATGAGCTTCACCTCCATCGCCGAAAAATCCGGCAGAAATTTCTTTAAAAATGCCTCCGAAAATTTTGGACTGACGGGGATTCGAACTCGGAAGGCAAGAACTTTACCTCCTGAGCCAAACAGTGCTATCCACTGTATACAAGTATTCAATTGAATGAATTTAGGTGTTCGCAATCTTGATTTCTGCTATCTGTGCAAATCAACTGACAATATCGCGACGATGACGAAAATAGCAGTAAATGTTATAAAATTTTCATTTTCGCATTTCTTTAGCGAAGTATTTAATTATTATGTAATGCGTAGGCAGAGTGTATTGATGAAAGCTTAAATCTTCAAAAGTCTAATTGCACACAGCTCAAGTACCTAATAAAATTTAAGCGCAGTTGAGACAATTTTAACGATATTAAATCCGACTTAACGAGATTAAAACAAAATTATGATCTTATAAAGCAATGTAGCGTCGTACATCACATAATTACGGTTGCATTTAATTTTGGGAAACTGGAATTATATTTTCGTCGAGAATGTAATTACGAACAAGCAAAATTTAAAAATAAATAGAAAACAGTTGTACAAACAAACCAAAGGAATATTTCGTTTTATTAAATTTACCCTTCAAAGTAATTATTCTAAAACCCTAGTTTGTAAACGAAAATAAATTCTAAATGCGCTCGAATAAATACTGACCGGCGACTTTCAAAATTAAAATATTCATAGAATATCGATCGGAATCGGTATCGTCGGTAATGTCTCTTAAAAGATCGACCACTTCTATTTACTTTTTTTCGTGCAAAACCGCGCCGACAAAACAAAAAGCCCGAAAAAACTCGGTCCCGCAAAAAAGAATCGCAAAAAAAAAAAAGGCAGCGAGCCACAACAATATCCAAACAAAGCTATTTTCGTTTAATTCGTCCGGAAAACAGCAAACTCCCTAAAATCACAAAGTCCCGCGGACCGTCGCGTCCGTTTAAGCGTCTCTCGTTCGTGCCGCGCTGCGGTTTAACGATGAAATAAGAGAGGAAGCTGTGCTCGCTCCGCTCTTAAATCGTATATACATAAGCTACCCGGCCAAAGGAGAGGCGACGTCGACCCTCGCGAACACACAGACACACGTAAGGGAGCGCAAATATGTACGTAGCTTCACCTGCTGCTGCCGCCGCCGCCGCCGCCGCTGCTGCTTCGTTGAGGAAATCCAGCTAAATAAGACGCCACTCTCAAATTGCGTGCGCCGAAGAGAGCTAAGGAAGCGGCGCTTCTCCAAGCTGGAGAGCCGTAATTTTCAAATATCGTTAACTCGAGACGATTGTCTCCTCGCTTTCGTTAAGGAAAGCTAAGGAGTGCATCGGGGTTTTACTGCTTTCCGAGGCGTGGCCTCGTCTATGAGCATTTGGGAAATTCATTTTTGTGATTGGCTTCCTTTTAATGCCTGGGAATTGGGTGCAGTTTTTAACCACTAAATCGTTTTTTTCAGAATGGTAATTTCGTAAACGGAGTTTCGATAAAACTCTTTTTTTGCATTGGTTTTGACTATTTAACAGAATCTATTTGGAAAAAAAGCATTTTGGTATTTGAAAAGCATGTTTTAAGTTAGTTTAGATTTTAATAACTATTTTTGATCGCGCGAAGTAAGCGGAAAAATTATAATTTTGACCTTATGCACTTAATTTTCGAGTGTACTTGTTTATACTTGAAAATAACTTCAAAGGTTTCCTGATAATTTTTAATATTCATACCAGAATTTAAAAATGACATTTAACGTTTAAATTTGTGTAAGTAATTTTCTTTGATATTGATTAAAAAATATGGTATCATAAAGATATCTTAAAAGGAGCTTTTGAACTTCTGTTACTAAAAATAAACTTTATTACACATATTAATTCTATGAATAGCTAACAAATTTACTTACTCAATAACATGCAAAAAAGTTATTTTTAACGGCATTCTATCTCATTTTATTCGAAAATTACTTTTAAAGGCACTTCAGATTGCCAGATGTAAATGCAGTTTGTCACGAAAATTTAAAAAAAAATTGATTTATTTTAACTTTACAGATTTAACTGCCACTTCTTGAGGCACTAAAAAAAAAATCTTTACAGAAAGAGTTAATGCTTTTACAATTATTCGATGTTGAATAAAATAATTGCATCAGCTTATCGTACCATATAAATGCACACGTAAAAATTTTCAGGATCTTAAAAGTACCAATTTTACAGAAGAACTCTCAGCTTTAAAATTACTTTTCGCGGAGCCTCATAGTAATCAGACAGCTTAAAAAAATTGAAAAAAAAACTGGAATAAAACTGCGTTCTATTTATAGAAACCAAAATTTAATTCTTCCATTCCGTTCTATATTCGTAAGTTATAAAATTCTTCTGAAAATAAATTCTTATCCCGTTTGCCGCCCGCGTCGTCCCCTAAATTTTTACCAACTCCAAATTAATTCGTCCAATAAAAGTCCGCAGCAGGCGCGAGCCAAAAAAAAAAAACAGCCCGAATTGGCGCGGCCTTATCTGGAACTCCTGAAACATGCAGAAACGTGCCTGCCCCCGGCAGGAGCGATTATTTAACAAATTAAAACTGTTTTTTCTAATTAAAAATTTAATGCAGGACCGCGCTCCGCGCAGCCCGGCGCTAAAAATAAAAAATACAACGGGGCAAGAAAGGGCCGTTTAAGAAGCGCCCGCGCGCGGCAAGAAACAACAGAAAAGGAAATATTCCTCCTGGGGAAAAAGAGAGGCAGAGAGGCGCGGGGGCTAAAGGCAAAGGAAATTTGTTTTTCTTCCCTGCTTTTACATTTTTCTTTCGTCTCGCGTTTAATTACCGCCGTCTCTGCCCCCCGTCCCCCCATTTGAATAAATTAAAATTCATACTGCTCATTTGTGTAAGTTATTCATTCGTACCGATGCCGTCGCGATTTCTTCTTTCTTCCCCCCGTCGCCATCTCTCCTTGGCCGGGGAGGGATACGCGGCGCCTTCGTTTGTTTGTCTCTCTTCGCCTCACCTTTTACGAGCCGTTTTACGCCAATGACATGCAAATTCCACATACGGAGGCGCAGCGCGAAACGGCCGCGCGCGCATATTTGCGCGCGAACTCGGCGGCTCTCGTCGTGCCATTTTTTTATGGCCGCAATCAAAAGCTTTTGAATTCTTGTTGTTGCCTCGGCAGCCGCCGACGCCGCAACCTCCCGAGCTTCCTTTCTTTTTTATTCGTTAAACGTGCACGCGCCTTTCAGTGCGTTATTCGGCGTTGTTGCGGTGCTTGTTTTTTTTTTTTTTTTTTATTTTAGAAAAAAGTATTGCCGTAAAAGGTTAAGGGCCGGGGGTATTAAGAATTTCAATGTGGAGTTGTTTAGAGTTGGAGCGTCGTGTAATTTTAGGTTGACGTTAGTCGCTAGGAGTTAATCTGTTCTAACCGATTTTTTTAGTAGTATTGACTATAAATCATATATGTTTTGGAGTTTAGGAAGCTCAGCTTAGTATTTTTACTAGCGTTAACGTTATTGTAAATAATTGGAAAATCGCAGTGTCGATAATTATGAATAAATTCATTGAGTGCATGAACCGAAACTATGATTGACGCGAAAGAAAAATAATCCCAACCACAATAAGAGAACACGTTTTGCCTTGTCAAAGGTCAATGTCAACGCGTGCCTTAATGAGGCAAAATTAATTAAATATAACACTACAATACACTGCACTCAACACTAATTCATTCGTCGCGCCCTCCTCGCCTCTCCACCCAATTAATCCCCCCCCCTAAATTGACACGCGTCATGTTGCATAATCAAGCACTCGAGGCACTCAGCCTCAACGAAAATACTTTAGTCCTCGGGCTCCGAATCCTTTCACGCTCTTCTTCCCCGTTAAACAAACGAAGCCCAGCTGGTCTCTCCCGCTCTCCTATAAATCGATGTCTCAAGCGGAGGGCCTCCGGACGTAACTCCCGCGCTCATTACGCGAGCATTTTTGCGGCGACACGCGCACCCAAACAGCTATACCGTCTCCTCTCTTCCTCTCGGGGCAAGGGAAATTGGGAGCCTTCCGGGGTCGCGCTTATTAGCTCGATGAGCGAACGGCTGCTTTTTCGACTGCGCTCGTTAAAGTGTCCGACGAATGAAGCTGAGCGCGCGCCGAGTGTGACGCTTGACGCGGAAGAGAGCGGGAATTAAGAGAATCGCGCTGCTTTTTCGATTGATTTCAGATTGTTCTTTCGGGCCGGGCGTCGTTAGCGGCGATTGAGCTGCGACGGCGCGTGGAAGTTCATTGGAAAATTTACTTCCGAGTTCCTTACTAATGAAGAAAGAATTGAAAAAGAAATATACGTACAATCTATAAATTGGAAGTTTAGCGTTATTACCAACTGCGTGCATTCAAAAATATCCGACGCGACGACGCGTAACCGCGATTAATTAATTTTGATTGCACAAGATATTACCCCGAAACTCAAAATTTCCCTCCGAGCTCCCGGCCTAAATTGACTTGAAACGAAGTTTTAATAGCCGCGAGGCTCAGTTTTAAAATTAAAAAGCGCAACAATCAATTATCGTCAGGGGGCAAAATTTGCCAAAGGGAAATTAATTAATCGTCGCGGCGACGGCGGTGTTGGTTCCTTCGCGAGTTTACCGACTTGTAGAGCTTTTCTCAAACTTGGCACAACAATTAGCTCTATCTCCCTCCTCGGGATCGATTAATTTTGCTTATACAGCCGCCTCGTCTACGTACACGGAGAGAGTCGTCTCCCTTGGGGTGAAAAAAAAAAAAAAAAAACGGGAAATTGCGTTTCCCCGACGCGGAATTCAATTACTCAGCAAACACGCATCTCTCGCGCAAAGAAAAGATGAAGAAAGAATCGATCAATCATCGACTCGGACGGTCATCAATCTCGAGCATCTCAAGCGCCGGCCGATTCTCGGAACTCTCTGCTAATGAGACGCCTCTCGGCTTGTCGGGGGAGAGAAAAATTAAGTGCTGTCCTTGTTTGATTAAGTTTTTTCCTGTCCGACGACTGTCTTGCCGGGCTGGGAAATGGCCGAGTTTTTAAACGACGAGCGTCGCGCATTTCCCGGGCCTGGAATGAGCGCCCGGAGGAAGGAAAAGGAAACTAAATTAGTTTTCGCGAGATTCGCCTTCGTATTATAAACGTTGCGCTGCGTTTTCGCCCGTAAACTTTGAGTGTACAAGTGGCTTTACGTGTTAATCCACCTGCTGAAAGTTTATGCGAAAATTAAAGTGTTATAATTCGGTGCTCGCGAGTGTGAAGAACTTTTCGAACGAGCTTTTGAATTATTCATTTACGGCGGATATTTGGAGAGTATCTAGCATTTTAATCTCAATCGCCGTTTACCTAATTAAATAGACTTTTTGATAACTTTATATACAAACGAATTAAGAAAAAAATATTTTCGTATGAGATGAGGAGTAAAAGAGTTTTTATTCATTATACAAGCAATTTATTAAAAATATAATTTTTCTTACAGAATAAATTAATTGCTTATTTCGTTTAATAATAAAAGAATTGATGATGAATCAGTATTAAATAATTAGGAAAATATCACAACGAGTCTGATATCCGTCGATTGTTCAACCTCAAAAAAGAGCACTTAAAAATATTAAAACTTTTACTCGTCCGTAGACTTTGACTTGGCTTTAAAGCGAAACAACTTCATTTTAAAGCGCTACTTCACTCTTCTCAACGGAGAGTTTAGCGCATTAAAAGTGCAATGTGTTTTCCAAAAAACAGTTTCTCCCAATTACATTAAGTAAAGGTAGCGCAGCCCGATAACGACCGATCGCAGACGCCGAATAAACAAATAGCTTCGTTTTAACTATTTATATCCGGCGGGGCGCGTCGCTCTTTTATTTTCGACTCTCGGCACTCGGTGAAAAAAGGAGTACAGAACAGCACGACAGCAGACCCGCCCACCCTCTCGCACACGCGCGCGCACACGTAAACGCGCAGACACGCTATAACCGGGCCTCATTAGCTGCAGCGGAGCACAGCTGAAAGCAAGTAAAGCTTTTGCTATTCCGTCAGAGAGCGAGAGCAAGAGAGAGAGAGAGAGAGAGAGAGACGTAAAATAAGATGAAAACGAGAAAAGGAAGGGAGGAGGAGTGTTGTGCGCTGGCGAGTATATCACGAGTAAAAAAGGCCGGGAGAAAAAAGCGAAAGCACATGGAGAATTTTCATCCCTCGGACAGATCGGCTCGACTTCTTCCTTTTTCTTGAGCGGATATTACCAGTTTCGCTCTCACACAACTTGTTTCTCAGCTTTTTTGGATTTCAGAGACGGAGAGATCCCCAGGGAGGGGGGGGGGAGGGAGGGAGGAGGAGGAAAATGCGTTTGAGTCGCATAGGAAACAATGGAGGAATTAGAGAGCAAAGCGTCGTTACGGCTGAAATTTCGTATTTTGAAAATTTAACGGAAGTTACGAGTGACTTTCCTCAGAAAATTGCTCGGGCTTACCTGCGGAAGGGGAGTGCGTACATAAAACGGAATATTAACGCGGCTTTTTGTATCGCTTTTGCTCGGGAGCTGCTTTTTCGAAAATTCTCCTCTAGCTTCCAGTTTTTCAAGCTCGTCGTTTATATACGTTTTTATCACAATAACGGATTTTACGTTGATTACTTAAAGAGACTTTTTGCAGCGATTTATTTTACGCAGTTAAAAATAAGGACTACTTTCAAATTTGAATGAACTGCCGGGAGAGTTAATAAGGCGATACTGCTCTTAAAATACGTGTTATCTTTCTCACGGAGATAATATGAAAATTTGATCTCTACATTCCCCGCAGAAGCTCCTGTAACAAAGCATAATCATTAAGAGGGGCCGTTATATAAGACGTTCAGAAAACATCGTTTTCATCGCAATTCCATACCAAAGATAGTGTCACATATCTAGAGTAGTCCATTATCCGTTCTAATACTGCTGGTAATTTAGTTAAAATAAAATATAAACGTGTTCGGTATATGAATAAAGCTTTTGCGTTAAATTATGGAAAAGCGGCATAAGGTTTTTTAATTAAACAAAAAAAAAAAAAAAAATCATTCTACCCTCTATACGCATTCGTCACATTTAAAAAAATGCAATTTGAAATAAAAAAACGGCTCAGAAATGGTTTAAAGTCAGATTTTTTTTTCAAATAAAATTCAGGTTAATGAGAGACAAACGCGAAAAAACGTAAAATAAAAATCGGCCGAGTATCACGAACTAAACACGTATATGTGTAAATTTGTAGCATGTCTGACTATACCACGTATTTATCTACTGAATCTTTTCAAGTATCAGTAAACAGTCAAGAATAGTGCAGTAAAAAATATTGTCAGTTTTCTTTCGAAGAAAAAAAAAAACTCTCGATCAACAATTGCATTTCACATTATGAACAAACTGAATAATTAACAAAATAAAATTACGCAGGAATGTCTTCTCGATTTCTTGAGCCGCGAGGCCAGAAATAATTTTTCCCCTTTACACTATATACAGCAATTAGAACTCCGGCAATTACCCCAACTGGCTGCGACAAACCCATCAAAAAGCTCGAAAATCCATTAAAACTCGCAGCGCCGCGCGCGCGCGCGCACACACACACACACACACACGAACAGCGCATAAAATCGAATAGCACTTGCGAACGGGACCCGGCAGCGCTCTTTACCGAGTGCAATAATCGCGTTAAAGTGTTTACCATGATCGCCGCTTCGGTAACGGAAGCGGAGAGAGGGGAAGGGGGGGGGGGAGGCGGCGCGAAAGTCTCGAAAATGGAGCTCTCGCGCTCGTGTCCGACGCCTCTCGCGAGCAAAGCGATCGACTAAAGACGTTACTGCGCTTTACAGAGAGCCTCCGGCGCGACCGGAAGTTAAGTAAAGCCGAATCAAGCGAGGGACTGAACTTTGCCCATTAATCTCGGCCGCCTCGAACTTGAGAGAGAGAGAGAGGGAGAGAGAGAGGGGGCGAGACGCTTAACGGTGACCGATGAGCAAGAAGTCGTCGCTTAAAAGAGACGCCTATGCCGTGAACTTTCCCTATGATGGAAAATGCATCCATCGCGAGGGAAAGATTATCTGGCAGACGCCTCGCAGATGAAATTGAAACGGAGAGAGAGAGAGAGAGAGACAGAGGACAGAAGTTCCAGCAGCTCGGAAGGAGAATCGCTCCTCAATGGGTTTTTCGTCGACGACCGGAGGAGGATTTCTTCTGGCAACTGCGTCGCTAGTCGCGCTCGTAGATTCGATGACTGGCGGAATAGATTGCGAGATCCATATCGGCCGGAAATATCGAGAGCAGCTTCTTTCTTATTGCAGTTCTCTCCCCCCCCCCCTCCGGCCTCCTCTCCTCGTCTTTCCATTATTTCAAGCCGAGTTTCTTATATAGGTTAAGAAGGCCGGAGGGGTAATTGCACAAAATATCTTATTGACGCAATCCTTCTCAGACGTCTGGCCTTTCCTACCACTCTATCACTCGACGGCTGGGATTGGGAGAGCGCGCTGCTCTTTCTGTTCGTCTCTCTCTCTTTCGCTGTCGAGATTGATCGCAGAGACCTTATTGAGAATAGTTTAAGTCGAGGCACTTTGCCTGTTGCTCGTTTACTGGCCGCATTTAACCTGCTTATTTTGGGGAACGTTTCACGTATTTATGTAGATAATGCGAAATCCTTCAATGAACTGCACTTTATTGCAGAACATCGCTGGGTGGATAATGAACTCAGGAGTAAAATTTTCGTACAATGGAATTCAAACTGAATAGGAAGATTTCAATAGGAAGGTATTTAGGTTAAGAATATGTGATATGCAAATTCGTACAAGTACAGGATTCTTTTATATTTTTCGAGTTTTTATTATTTTAATTTTTCAGTGGTAATGCATAGAAAGTTTTAAACCGATCCTCACTGCTATTGCGAAAATAATTAATTGTGTTGACTGAAATTTTCATTTATTCGTATAAAGACAATAAATAAACATTTAACATTCTGATTACAACTGATACTGCAATCTCTGATTTCACAGAAAGCGTATATTATTTATTAAAATTGAATAAGCCGCTTGAAATATATATACAGCTATTCCGGATTGGCAAACACATTTTATTGCCACTAAAAGTATCAAATCCATTTTAAACCTTCGCGCATTTAATCTCCGTATAATTTCGCGGAGAAAAAAAATTTCTTTCCCGGCTTAAGCCAACATCCAGTCGCCCCGGAGCCGCGGCAGTAAAGAAAAATCGATTCCTCCGAAGCAAATAATTTCCGCCCCCGTAAAGGATAACAAAGCTTTCGCGCGGGAATCCCGTAGCCGCGTAAAAAGTAATCAGCGGCAAACATCGCGCGGTCGCAATAAAAGCTTCGGCCCGTTTCAAAACTTACAGATGGCCAGATTATCGCCGTCGGTACGCGTAGCCTTGCATCCGGTGTGCATCCTGTCCTCTCATCCATGCACGCGCAGATACGTACACGCATTCGGTTCGTTCGAGCGCGGCCGGTTTTGCCCGTCTCCCGTTTTCGACGAAGGGGGAGGAAGAGGGGTAGTAGTAGTAGTAGCAGCAGCAACAGCAGCTCCGCGCGCTGGCCTCTATACTAAACTGCAATTCGTTTGTTTCACAGATAAACTCGTTCGGGCGTGGCTCGCACGCGGCCCGCTTAATTGAAAGCCAGCTAAAGCGTTCTCCGCGGGCACCTACATCCATACAGGAGCAAGCAAATAAAGAGAGAGGAGGAGAGGAAGAGCGGAAAAAAGCAGCAGCGGCGACGAGCGGACGACTGCTGAAATTGACGGAGTGCACGAGAATGAAAGTTTTCCCAGAAGAGGAGGGAGAGCCACGGGGTTATGGATCGCCGACGGGGCCGACGGCTGGGGAACGATCGTGACACGTCCCTGCGATAATTAGCCTCCGATGATGCACGAGCAGAAGAAACTTTCCCGCAATCGCTCGCGGTCCGAAGCGCCCTGAGCTGTCTCGAAATTTTCATGCATACGCACAGCCGCCTACGTTCGCCACAGGAGCCTAACGTCCTTTTTAGACACCCTTTTTAGATGCATTTACAAGATTCTTCGACGCCCTTTGTATCGATTAGCAAGCAGTCAATTGATCCTGACAGGGGGAGAGAGAGATAGGGAGCAAATGGCGAGAAATGAAAAGCGATGGCTAAAGGAGGGCTCTGAATGCAAATGAAGGAGTCACGCGCGAACAAGGCCGGAGCTTCGAGCGAGAGTGATGCCCTTGGCCGATGCGTTCACGCGTAGGCGCATTAAATTCCGCACGTGTGTCTCGTAATTCGTCACAGTGTGTGGTCTGGGGCGAATCCTCGGCTACATCGGCGGCAGGCCGGTGGGCGCCGCCATGTCGCAACCCGGATCGGGTTCCGGATTCAGCATCGACGCCACACCTGGACAGACCCAGACGATTCAGAACGACGAGTCCCACCAGGGACGGCAGAACGGACGAGCTTCGGCTGATATACTGGGAGATGGAATTAAAGCGGATCTATCCAATGGATTCGAGGGTCATGGAAACCACACCAGACCTCAACAGGTGCAATCGGGTGAGATCCAAGCTAATCAGCAGCAGCAGCAGCAACAATCAAATTCACAGAATCAGGTGCAGCAGCAGCCGCAGCATCAACCGCAGCAGAATCATCAACAGCAGCACACGGAAGAGAGACCGCCATCGATCCCCGTACTGCTGACTCATCAACCCTACCATGACAATATAGTGATCGATAGAGTGCAGTTCGTATCTCCAGGCGCGGCTCAGACAATCCCAGTGCACGCGGCGCAATATGCGCCGGAGTACGTGCTCGCCGCTCCGGCCGATTCTCTTCAATACTCGCAGATCCACGGCGCTATGTACCCAGCCCAGGGGCAGTACGTCTCGCGAGATGCCAACTTCAGGGACTCGGCTCTCTACACGCAGAACGTGGCGTTGGCTGCCGCCCAGGGCACTTACGTCCAGCAGCCACCGCAATCGCAATCGGCGAGCGGACAGCCTCCGACCTACTACGCTAACAAGGGGCTCGGACTTCCGCCGCCCGTTGCCACGGGTTACGTTCATTTCGGGCCGCAAATTCATTACAGCCAATATCCTCAGACAGTAATGAACGCGGCACCTTATAATTCGCAGAAGGGTATGTACCCTCCTCCGTATAGTCAGCAGCCACCGCAGCAAACCTCCTCGGCTCAGCATTCGCCGAACCCGCAGAGATTTTCTCAAGAGCTTTCGCAATACCAAGGCCAGCCAATCATTCAGCCGATCGCGCAGAATGTGGGTCACACGGTCCAGTCGCAAGTCAATAACGAGAGAGCTTCGCGCGGGCCAAAACCAATGGTGCCACCTCGCGGGAATTCCAAGATTACTCACGACGCCGGACACCGTAAATCTGCGAGCGTTGACGTTCCCAATGCGCAAAAAGCTAAAGAGGATGGAAATGGCACTGAAGGTCAGATGCCGCAGGATCTGCAGCATCAACAAGTGCATTCTGGTCAGGAGAATCAAGATAGGCGCTACATGAATCAAAACCCTCGTACAAGGCAAGATGGATTGTATGTAGAGGCGAACGGGGAAAGCTCATCGAGGGAACAGGCGATTGGCAGCGATGCCGGGAACTCTGACTGTGGAATTTATGTATCTAGATCGGAGCATAGAAAATCTGTTTCGGTGGACGTTACCAGTAGCTTTCAGAGGCGCAACGATACAATAACATTCACTTTTCCCGGAGATGGAAATTCGCAGCAGGATTCGATGCTGTTAGCTTCTCGCAAACCAATGCCGGAGCCGATTGCTAATGATAAACCAGTAGAAGTAAATGTTTCTAATTTTCCCGCGGATCAAAGGAGATTAGATATAAACGCTACTATGCGCATGTCGCCAATGCCCGCACTCCCACCTCTGTCCGTACCACCAAAGGGAATCCTCGTAACTGGAGAACGAAAATCAGTAGAATGGAGTAGTTTAAGTCCAAATCAGCGGATGTCAATTCCTCAAGAAAATAGAAGATCAGATTATTTCGAGGAGCATCGGAGATCTCCAATGACAGTGGACGGCAAACGATTTGAAGAGATTAGAAGATCTCCCATGAATTTCGTACCCATACGAGATACGAGCGCCACTGATCGCATAAATCAAAAGAGCCCAAATAATTTGGTTAATCAAAATTTCGAAAAAACTAGAGCAGAACTGGCCATGTGGGCGGAGCAGCGTCAACGGCAGGAAATGGAAAGCAGAATGATACCAAATCGTGAAATCTTTACTACTAGCCCTCGATCTCGCCATCCTTCAGAAGAAAGGCGAGTCGATAATAGAAATTATAGACAGATCGATAAAGAAACTAGAATGTCAGTTCCGCAGTCAGCATTTCAACCGATAGCGAATATTAGTCAAAATTCCATAATGGAGCAACGTCGTCATTTACGTCACGTGAGTGCTGACCTTACTAAACACATGCAACTCACACAAAAAGAATTTCCGTTAGACGATCAACATCTGACAGGATCCGTAATTAATCTCGGCACAACGTCTACTGCAACATCCACGTCAAATGTTGTGTCACAAAGGGCAAGTCCAAATATATGTTATCAATATCCAGCTCTCAGCGAAGCGAAACTGGATACGAAAATGGCGTTGAGCATCGTGACTGACTTCAACGAAGCACCTTCGAAGCCCCTTGAACAGGTGGATCACATTATTCACAGCCATCGCAAAAGTCAAAACTTATCTACAAACCTTCTGAGCATCGCGAAAAATCAAGAAAATTTACAAAGCTCCACGGAACAAACGAACGACAAATCAGATTCCCAGCAACCCCAAAATCCACAAATAATGCACAACCAACACAGCTTTGATTTCATCTCCGAAAAACTAAGTCAATGCGAACGACAGCAGAGCGACTTGCAGGCGAAGCTCCAAAGTCTCCAAAATCAAAACGAGATCCTGGACAAAGTAGCTCAATTCCAGTACCAACACAGCGACCTGCAGACTCGCATGCACAACCTCCAATTGCAGAATCAACTAGCAGAGAAGCTCAGCCAGCAGAAACAGAGTTCCGAGTTCTCCCAGACATCCTCAGCGTGTCACAACAGCGATCAAGACCAAACGAACAAATCGATCCTGAACCAATGCATCAACGCCTCCCGTCAGTTTTACGGACAGCCCCTACTAACCACCGTGGCTCCGCAGACTTATCTGGCCTCGGAACGAGTCTCGCCGCGGCTGCAGTTCCAACAGGCGCCAGAGGATTCCGACATCAGCGATTCCATTCAAATACCGAGTATCTCCCAGATGCCTTTGCCCAGTCTATCGCAGTTCGATCGGGCCGACGTCTTATCGCGGGGAGCATCATTCCAGCGCATGCAGAACGACAACCTCGACGGCATACCCTGCTCCCAAATGGGTCTTGCGGCGCTCAGCGGACAGAACTTTACCGGCACGTTGAAAAAGGTCCCGCCTGAGAAGCCGCCAAGGACGTCCCTGATCGTGCAGTCGCCGGACACCGAGGTAAGCCTCAGCGCTGGACAATTGCGTTAATTTGGTCATTGTGGATTTTTTTCAGCTCTTTAATTTATTTGTCCTTTGTTCTGTTTCAGGATGTGTTTACGCATGATGTGTTATTATGATTTCCGTTTTCGTTATTTTACGTAGAATTTTATTTATTCTTATTGTTTCACAAATGTACATTTAGGAAAAGGACCTTGTTATTATTATGAAAGTAGTTTTCTCTCGAGACTGTGTTATTTGTAATAAAATTTTTTTCCGCGTAGAGGAACTCATTACGTCACAAAAGGAATATCTTTTTTGGGAGTGAAGGTCTTTTGTCATAAAGAGGCTAATTTTTCGAATAAAATTTATTCTACTTCGTTAGAAAAAGAATTTTTCCGAGGATCGACAATCTCAAAATAAAAAGATCCTTTTTACAAGCTACTGTAGCGTTTTACACAAGTTTATTTATTCACTTAGATTTACTCTTCCTTCTCAGCGTTTACCCGAACTTAACCAAGATTTCGTTGAATTCTGTTACAGAGCAATCGCAGCCAACCAGCCATCGGCCTGAAGCACACGTCAAAGGCGCGGGTGAGTACTTTCTATTTTGATAATCCTCGGGAAATTTTCTTCCACATACATTCATTTCAGGCATCTGAAAAAAAGCGATTTGCACAAAGTCAAAGCGCCTGCTGGCAATCTAAAGTCTTTACTCCCCCCGTCCTCCTTCAGAAGGTACCCCTCCTGTTTGAGATTCAGTGTCGCCGTCGATAGGATTTTCTGACCGGAAAACCCCTTTTCCAAAAGTAAATTCCGCTGCCGCGGCTGGCGGCAATAGTTTCCTCGGCCGCTAAGGACAAAGAGAGCGAACGGATAGGGGAAGAGAGGAAGAAAGCGCGAAACAGAGCGAAAGAGAGAGAGAGAGCGAGAGAGCGAGATAGAGAGACGCAAGGGTTGGGGAAAAGAGAAAGAGTCGCCTCCCTCTGGCGCTCTTTGCCTGTGTGCATCGCCTGAATACCGACGTAAAACACTTCCGGTTCACGTACGAGCCACCGTACGCCACGCCCGACGAAAATTCCAGTACCATTTAGGCGCATATTCTCCGCTCTGGCTTTTCTCCACACCTGCGCTCGAATCTGTGTCTGTGCGAGATGAGCGCATCTCGTAAAATACGCGCGTATCTCTTGCTCTCCCTCTCTCTCTCTCTCTCTCCGTCTCTCTCTCCTACTCTCCCTCTCTGCACCTCGTCTTTTGCAGAAAAAAATTGTATTTTTTTTTTTTTTTTTTTTAGGCTACGGTGCTGTATCCCCCTTTTTTGCTCCTTTTGATATCTGTCACTTTCAGGTTTTGGACTTGCGGCTGCCGAGGAAAGAATTTTAATAGAAACATATTTCTCGGATGTAATTTGAGCGTAAACGTGGAAACAATTTATTTCTGTAATTGTTGCTCTTGGTCGGGCGATTGTAATGCGCTTAATTAAATGTGAATTGCAGAGATGAGGAGTCTTAGTTGCAGCGTTGAAATTAGTTGCAAACATTAGATTTTAAGTGCGGGAAAAATGATTCTTCACCCGTAAGAAAATTTTTTACTTTTTTTTCACAAAAGAGGTGTGCAGTATGTTGGAAAATTTCACGGTCCCTGTTGGAAATTTTACGAGTTTTTTTTACCCAGTTTACTAAATTGATTTTTATTTGGCCAAATATTTTGGTAATAAATACGACTGAATTAAAATTCTACTTAAAATGTGAGCATTTTAACCCAATACATTTCCCGGCGAGCAAATGCAAGATGACTTGCATTACCTGTTAATGAAAATAGTTGTATATCGTGCGTCTCTTTCTTAATAAGGTGTTTGGTGAAAAATTAGGCTAAAATTTTACCATCTATAAAAATTGGCCAAATAACGCAGAAAATTACCAAAAGGGTTAATATTTAGAAATGTATTAATGTTTACAACTATGTGCCAACGGTGATTCTAGAAATAATACATCATTATTTTATATTAAATAATTGTATTTCAAATTGACATTTGAATTTTTCGATCCCACAATTAAATAATTAATTTTCTGTACCCCCAAATTTTATCTTCAAAAGCTAAAGAATATAAAATTCCAAATACAAATTTCTTTTTTCACAACCGATTACGGCAGCAACCCTTCCCCAGAGCAAAGTGCCATTTTTCGCGAAATCGGGGCGACGCGACAGACCGAAGTTCAAAGTATCGATGACCGATGCCGGCGCAGACACTGGCCGCATTGTCAAAATCTAACGACGTTTCCGCGGATCGGGGGCGGGGGGGAGGGGGGCACGGACCGGCTGCGTATTTTCCGCAATTAGGGCCGCGCGCATGCATGCATCTCGCATTATTGAAATTTCGGCCGCGGCGCACTTATTAAAGCGCCATTACGCGCAGCTTGGCTTATTATAATGCTCGCTCGTACAATGGCCCCGGCACTGCCATCGAAAACGTTTGATAATAATAACAATGCGCGAGAGGCGCGGGGGCTTTTCACGCAGGTCCGAAGCGTTATTTGCGCGCGCGCGCCGTATAACGCTTACATTACAATTATTCCGGTTTTGCGGCTGCCTTTCCGAGGATATCCCGACGGGGTTTTACAGTGTATTTTCAAGGATTTCGGGAGGGAGTTTTTTCTGGGCTCGTAATTTAAAGTCTAATCCTAATCTGATCAAAGGCGTCGGATAAAATAGAGCCCTCTAATCCTTTGATATAAAGACGGTCAGGGAAGCCTTCGAGGCAGATAAATTAAATCGCCGAGTTGTCTTTCTTTAGAGAGACTGTCAGATTGGGTTTGTATATTTGAAGTTGATTTTTATTTGATTTAGTGTTATTATTTTAAATTGTTTTATTGTACATTTAGTGAGTTGAACTCTTATTCTTTTATATCGATTTGCTAAGAAAAGTTTTACGTTTTAGTGTGATAAAGTTGGTACTGTAATAAATGTTATAAAATCTTTTCTCGCAAAGTTTACAAGTTAAATGTCAATTATATTTTTTCACTTAACATATATATTCATTTCATCGAATCTCATTAAATTACCTGTTTAAAATTATAATTTTAGTATTTTTAAAAGGAAACTAATAATAAAATACAAGAATATATATTACTACATATTTTAAATTTAAAAATATCGGATAAAGCAGGATATATCCTATGAAAAATCTATCATACTTTTTCATTTCGAAGAAAGTCTCTATATTTCCAGGAAAGTTCACTCGAAAAACCTATTCGATTAATTTATTCGAGCAATCGCAATTTACAATTCTAGGAACCGCGAAAAGCGCTACACTTTTTTTTCTGCCTCGGTAACCTTTTTCTGGTTTTCAAATTAGCAAAAATTGCAAATGTTATCGGAAGTTAATGCTCCGTTGTAACATTATCATTACCGTCCTCGCATTACAATGTCCGTAAAATTTTTAAATTCCTACGTCTCCCCCAAGATAATTGAAACTGATAGAAAAGATCGCTATAAAACTAGACTGTAACTGAAATGTAAAATGAGCAGTAACTGCCTTTTCTTGAATACTAAAATTTCACGACTTCGCGGGGAATACCTAAAGACAATACGGCAAGGAAGCGCGGGGAAAGGGAAAGCTGCTTCACATGCAGAAAATAAAATAAGAAAACCGACGGCGTTCGAAGTTCTTTAGAAAGTGTGTTAAGCAAGTGCCGACAGAAATTTTCTACCGAAATTACAAATGATCTTGAAAAGTAGCTTATCTCTTTATAAAATCTAATCCAGCCACGGCAAACTTTTAGTGTAATTTCCAATGTAGCCCAATCATCCTTTTTCTTTACGTGCTCGAATTTACAAAAAACTTCGCTCGCCTTTTTCCAGAACTTTTCCCCCGTACAGATCGGCGCTGCAAACATCGGCAAAAGTCATATATTTGCAGAAACTCGTATTCTTTTTTTTTTTTCCATGCCCCGCAGGCCAGTTCTCCTTTAACCGCCCGAAAAACTCTCCGGCAGTTATTTTAATTTCCTGGCGGGAGAAAAAACCTCTCGGACCGTCATCCGGTCGAAATCCACCAGGCTTCGCCGTCAGAAGCGACGAAATTCAGCTCTCCTCGGCAAAGTCTCCTGGAAAAAAAAGAAAGCTCAACTTCCCGGAGCGATCCGGCCGATTCTCATTAACCTCCCGAAATCCCTGCCTCTAAAGGAAGCTGGTTCTCTTACAGAGAAAATCCCTAATCAACGGCGGTGTTAAGCGCCGTGAAAACGGACCCGCTAACCCCTCCCTCCTTAATCCTGGTGAATCAATTTATTTCGAGGTCGGAGGGGGGGGGGGGGAGAGGGCACACGGCGCAAATAATAATTCGCGAGTCTGGCCTCGTTCCCGCCGCGGCTAGAGATCACGAGCAGCGCGCAGCCCCGCGCGCACTGCACGTTAAGTGGCTACATCTGTATATCGCGCACAATGCAAGTCCTTCAGTTCCATTATTCCGCGGCGCGAGCACTAATTCCCCGCCCCGCGACGCTTAATTAAATGCGCGGCGGAGTCTCTCTCTCTCTCTTTTTTTTTTGTTTTTTATGGTCGTTAACGTTTACGCGCGGGATTTTCTGTTCCTCCGCCGAGTGGAGAGAAAGAGAGGAGCTTCCTCCTCTGCCGTCGGGGCGCGGCGGGATGGAAGAGTTTGCGCGGGGCTGGAATTCGGAGCCGAAGTGGGTATTGAATGGGGGGGATGGGGGTGGGGGGGATTAAAGTGCCGTTTTCAGTTCGCGCGTAATTTATATTTTGATCCGCGGCGATGGCTTTATTAATCATTATTTTTCCTGACCTCGCGCTGAAAAAAAGGAAAAAAAAAAATCAACACGGTGTAAGTGAACGTAAAAATTTAAGTGTGTCATTTCGTGGAACATAAAATATCTTTACTGGGTATCATAAAAGACGGGGCAATCTTTTCTAGGACCTTTTTTTCTTCGATATAATGGCTTCTTCGGGCAATTACAAATGCAAAATAGCGGCGTTAAATTCGACTGCTTCCACCGCATTTGAGCTTCGCAAGGAATGCCGGAGAGAAGTTTTACATTCGTAATTTGTCATCTTCTGGTTCGGTTTCCAGCACTTTTCTCCAATGAAATGAAGAAAATTAGTTTTCTTCCCAATGCAAAGTGGCACTCGAATTTTTATTTAAATTGTTATTTCATTTTTGAGTGAGATTAAAAATTTCATTTATTTACTGCAGGAAAATGAATGAAGTAAATACTGTTTATTCCACTTTTGCCCTACTTTTCTACTTTAAGAGAGATTTAAAATTTTGAATGTAGGCTACGTATCGAGACGGCTTTTGACACAATATTGAATTTCCAATCAAATGACTTCAAAGACCTTTGAGCTCGTCCCGAGGAAGTTAGATTGCGTTATTTTCTCCTTTTTATTATTTAAACTGCTTTTTGTTGGGAAATTGATTTTCTGATAGGTTTCTTCCCTATACTGGAGCTTTGACTTATTTGTAGAGTAATTAATGCAACTTCAAGATTATAATGCTTTGAATATATAGGCGTTAACTTTTATTTAGAAGAAAACCAGTTGATTGAAAATTCTTTGTTCGAGATCTACGAAGTAATTTCGTTTATAGCCGTTTGAACGGCGGATTTTTATACTAAACTATTCTTTCGAGTCAAAAATCTTTTTTTAAAAAGTATTTTCCCTCCCTCTTTAAAAAGTATTTTATCTCCCTCCAAATCTAATAAAATCCCAAATAAGTGCACTAATTTTTCGTCGACCGACGAAACGAGCCTCCAAAAAAAAAAAAAAAATCGCGCACAATTCGCCCTCGTCCTTCCGAAGCGTATCGCTCGTCCGTTCCGCCGTTCGTGTATTTCCGAAAAAAGGGAGAGCCGAAATTTTGGAAATATCAGGCTCTCGTCCGTCTGCGGCTGCGAAGAGGCGGTACTCCCCGACCGCCGGCTGAATAAAAGTGAGCCATTCGTCGTCGACGCCAGACGCGCGGCGCAGTTTACCGAGAGCATTCGCAGACGTGGCAAGCTCGCGCGTGTCTGCCATGCGAAACAGGCCGGCGAGATAGAGAGACACTTCCTGGCGGGCCTCCCCCCCCCTCCCCTCCCTAAACGTCGCGCGGCGAGGGGAGCGAAATTCCGAATGCGAAAATTTCGACATCGATTTCCTTTGTCCTCTCCGAAGGAGTCACGATCACGGCGCTTCCCCCTTTTTTTTTTGCTGCAAAGGCTATCATAAGAAGCAGAAGACAGCCTGGCTGCAGGAACCTCCTGGGCGCAGACGACACGCGCGAGAGGAAAACTTTTCGACGTCGAGACTCTCTCTCTCTCTCTCGCTGCTACTCCGAGTGGAAAACTTTCTGCAAACGTATACAGGCGCGGCTGTATATAGCTTCCAGGTTTTGTTTCTCGATTCGTAATCGAGGCGCGAGAGGAGTTCGAGAGAGAGAAACCTCCCCGCCAGGCGAGGAGAGTTTAAAGCCCCTGGAGCTTTGAGCTCGAGCGATGGTTTTAAGTTCGCCCGCGCGGCCTCTCGACGAAGGCGTGGCTCCGCTGCCGTCGGTGCAAGATTTAGCCGGGGGGGGGGGGGGGGGGGGTTTTGCGCCCCCCCAAATTTTGGGGGTTTTAA
>JAWWEO010000021.1:19346939-19405494 GCA_035582975.1 Ormyrus labotus | reverse complement strand
CCCCCCCCCCCCCCCCCCCCCCCCCCCCCCCCCCCCCCCCCCCCCCCCCCCGTGGGCGCCCCACGAATTTTTCGGGATTTTAATCCATTGGAAAAGGCAGCGGCCGATACGCGCCCCGCCGCGGACGCTAAATTTATGCGGCGAGAAACTGCAGTATCCAGATTTGGGGGGGAGGTGAGCCGCAATTTCCATAAAAGCTCGGGCTGCTCAGCGCTAATAAAATATACAACGGCGGGGGGACGGAGACGCCGTGACCGTTCGATCAAATCATCGTAAAAGCTTCAAATCTGTCGACGGATTGGGCAATCAATTTTCGGATTAATCGACTGTCGATTGATGACAACCGTTTCGGATGAGCCTTCAAGTCGAGGAAGGAATATTAAACTCTTTTCAATTGTCTTTGCGTTGATATTGTCATGTTCGTAGTTTTACAAAGTAAAATAGAAAGCAAAGGTGAAAGTTGGTTTAGAGGATAGTAAGTGGTCACTTTCTTCTAATTGATTTAGCGAGATACTCTTCGTCTTACGTGTGGATTTTGTACAGATGGGATGGACGTATTTTCTTGACCGTAAAGGAGAACTCCATACTTCAGCGTTTACAATAATGGCCACTTATTCGGTCAACGTTACCTCTTACGCTGCAATTTTCAATCAATAAAAATTTACGTTGTGGTAGGGATTAATATCGGCCATTATTGTATGCCGTCGTATCAAAGTGGATGGGAGAAAGCTAAAATATATCAAATGTCTATTAGTTTATATTTTATAAATCACTTTTTATTAAATATTTTTAATAGTTATGTGCAGGTGTATTTCAAAGTTTTTGTTTTAACTTGAAGTTTCACGAAGTAAAGCTTAAATTAAATTAAATTAAAGCCTATTAATGCATAACCCGGAAACGGGGATTTTATGTCTTTTTGGTCAAGGGAATGTCCTCTGAAATTTCAACTAAATTCTAGAACTACAAGGCGAGCACTTTCCTAGTTTCAGTAAGCGAATTTTGAGAGATCATCCACCCGAAGTGTAGTAGTTCTTTTATTATACATATAAATTTACGTATATAAGTAAAAGGTATTGCTGTAAAACTTCAATTTTATTTACAATTATCTTCATTCTTATTCTTCTTCTCGTTTAATTTTCTAAAGTAAATCTCGCTTTAAATATTGAAATCAGCTGATTTCTCACATTATTAAATATTTAATAACGAAAAAGGTATAAAATTTACGTCGTCCGCAGTAGGATTATAATGTATTCTAGAACAGGTCCGAAAGTTCCGCAGCAAGTCAGCAAAAAATGTGCAAAATTCTTCGTTTCCATCCCAAGCTACTGAATACGATTTTCCCGAAAATAGCCGAAAAATCAGAATTTCAGAATTACCTTCAAATACGCTGAGTATTTTTTACATTGCTACTTAATGCATCAGAAAGATTTCAACGTATCCCGAAATTCCCTTTAATGAAGCTAGAAAATTCCATGAGACTTCATTACAGATACTTTTAATAACATTAGCAGATCCGAGCAAACTGTTAACGCAAGGGAAACATCTACTTTAAAGTCGATGTCTCGGAATTCATATAGTCTGGTGGCGGCAGAACCGATATGAATTCACTGAATTCGCCAAAGGGAAATACTTCGTAACTTTTTATCATCCCGAATCTACGTGTATAACTCATTTTGCTGAATCCGATGGTTGTGCGCTTGAGCTTTTTCCATAATTTCGGAATTTCAAAATAGTTGAAAAAAAAGAACAAACTTTTTTTTTTCAATCCATCACATTCATTATAATCTTTACTATTCGGACGGGCTACACGGCTGCTATAAATCTTCGGAGCTCGAAAAAAATGGAAAAGTTTATTTAGTAGCCGGCGGAAAAAAGATTTACAACCCATTGCATTTAAATATTTGTATACAGGTGAGTGTTTTTGATGATTTGTACAGAATCGAATGTAACGAACTCGAAGTTAGTTTGTGTGTCTAGAACCAAATTAATATATAGGAATTCATAGGATACGTATACACTCGTGTTTCAAGCTAACGTCAAAAGTTTCGTATTTGCATGTTGTGTTACCTCACTAAATTATGTATATTTATTTATTTAAGATAAATACGAAACAAGTTAAACAAAATAAATTTATCATAGCCGGCAAACTGAACTAATAAACTATACTAAATAATAATAAGCCTAAAGCACGGCAAATAGTACTGGTACTTAGACTTCATATTGTATATGGAGATCAAAAATAGAGTTATTGGAAAATGAAATCATAAAAATGTTATATTATATACTTATAATCTCAGCATTCGCCTTTTTTTGGCTTAAGAAAAATAACATGAAAACTTTAAACAAAATTATTTAATGTACTTCCTCACCAGCTTTTGATTACCGTATAGAGATCTCTTATGACAGTTCAATTTACTCTGGTGCAGATAAGTAATAACTAGATGGATAATGTATCTTAATAGTTAAATAATCTATAATCAGTTCCTCCAATCACGCAAATTAAAAGAACCTCGTATATTTTCGATTACAAAGTAAATCGAAGAAAGCTTCCAATAAAAATTACACACCTCCGAAGAAGCTTAAACACCTTCCGCCGACAATCGGGCACAAAGCACCCTTTCCTCGGCTCTATGAAATAACGTTCTATCAACAGATCAATGCCGGGAAGATTTAACGCGCAAAGCCCCTCTCCTTTCGGCTGGAATCGGAGATGGATTTCACAAGTGGCACAGCCGACGAGAGAGAGTCTCTTCCTCGCCTCAAAGGCTGTCGAGGAAAAGCGAATAAGCATTTTATAATGCTTCTTGATCCTGTCGCGCCCGAGGACTACCGACCGATCGTTTGTATTCATTCCCCGTGGACTTTAATCCTTTCGAATTCGATCGACGTTCGTTCCTCTAACCGGCCGTCGGATTTGTTCGCGCGCCCGGCTTATACCGCCGGAGAGTTCTTATGATTCATCCGCTTTTTGTCGACGCTTGTTTATACCCTGCACATGTGGATTTAAATGTGGATCGTAGAAATTTACACGAGGGGATTGGGTGGGGAATCATTTTGAAGAGCCTGTTTTAATTAGTTTCGGGACGTGGTGATGTGTGAATTGAATGTTAGGACGGAAGTTAAAAATTTGCATAAATGTGTAATTGCTTTGTATTGTAAAATAAAGTTTTTCTTATTTGTAGATATTGTCCAAATATGCTAACATATTTATACACTCAAATTAAAAAGAAATATTAACCCAATTACCCCTTTTTTGTTCGCTTTCGTCGAGAAAAAGCTGCTAAATAATGCGAAGCGATTAACGCTGAACATTACAATTCACATTAGGTAATTGTATAATTATGCTAATGCATAATGCATTCACGGCAGGAAAGATTTTTCCTGCTTTCTTTATTAGTACTACTCGCCGTACGTAATCCGAGTCGCGGCTCCGCGGAAATGAATATTTTATTAGTTAACATGAAAACATCCTTTAATTTTTTTTTGTTTCGGTAAGCAGCTTTTCATAAGTCAAGGACTGTTGAAATTTTAAAGCACGCGAGCAATTTACTCATTTTATATGGAGTTTGTCAAATCAGTGCATTATTATGGTAGTGAAATACGGGCGCGTATAACACCGACATATTTTCGCAACTACAAAATTTTCAATGTTTTATACGGCATCCTGGATGTTTACGTATAGCTGTGTTTTTACGAGATATTAATGCGCATTTTAAGCCCGAATGAAAGTTGCAACTAAATTATTTCCTGCAGATTTATCGCGATAAGATACTTTATGAAGTCCACTAATAAATTGGCATAAAGCAAGCGACGAAAATCGTTTCAACTTTTTCCGATGCAAATTGTCAACCGTAACGTGATTATGATTTTTTGTTTAAAAGCTAGCGGTGGAAGAAAATAGTAGTAGACATTTCTAAAAATTAAAAAAATACGTTGAAATCGCGAGCATACGTCACATTTACATAGATTTAGCACAGCAGAAGAATAAAACTCTATTTTTCCAGCTGCAACCGACATTTCCATTTAATTTTACTGATGGAACAATCTCAATTTGAATCCACAAATTTCTAGATCGATTCCTATTGTAATGAAAAAATTCCATTAAGTTTATTCTTTACGCACGAATCCGGTGAAACAACAAAACTAAAGAGAAAAAAAAAAGGATACCAGAAATTTAGAACTTAAAGCCCGAAGAAAATTAATTCGAGCGCAGACTATATACTTTAACAATAATCATTTCCGGGGCCAGAAGTAATTACGGCGCGTGAAAACGAAGTCATAATATCCACTTGAACTAAATTTGACTAAGCGGCTTAGCTCCGGAATGCTGCTTACGTCGATTTTCATCTGCAAAGCTAACGACTCCGGCGGCGGACGTTTGTAATTGTTAATTTTTGCGCCCCTCCCGAAAGTAATTTTCCGCGCGGTCGCGAACGGATAAATACATGCGAATGGGAAAAAAAAATGGCGGCCTTTTGTTAAAAACGACTTTTCCGATTCGCCGACCGCAGAGGTGGTGGGAGGCCAAAGTTGATTTATAGCGGTGCGAGTTCTTTTTCAATATTTGACGTGGGTTATTGAACGAAACATCAGATTCCGCTTTAATTAATTCGAGAGCGGCTAGGAGAATAAGCCGCGGTTGTCGAGATGTCGAAACACTCCATCAATCAACGTTATTGATGCGCATTCTTTAGTCACTCTATAAGCGAAATGCAAAGCTGGCCAGAGCTTTGATCGAATGCAGGCCGCGATGAACTCTTTAGAGAATTATGATGGTAATGAAGGAAAGCTGGATTGAATTTAGTGTGGGATAGTTGTTGGTGAACGTGTTATATAATTAACGTGGGGAAGAAAAGGTTATTTTGTGAATTAAAAATTTGGGTTTTAAGTTTTTTATTTAAAAATTATAAAGACAAAAATGTTATAGTACATTAAGGAGGTTCAGTCGTGTCACGCAGGGGGGTGAAGGGCGGGAGAGGTTTCCTACCCTTTAACATTTGCAATACCAACGACAGACTATAAGTATTTTTGTACAAACTTATAAATGTAGTGAATATTCATTTTATAACTGTTAAAAGACTAACTTACACTTTTCACTGAAATGTATATCCTTACATTTTCAGCCTTCCTTTTTATTTTTATCAAAATGCGCATAATGATCGGGATACTAATTGCAATATTTCCGGATTAAATTTGACTCTCCTCGCAAAGAGCTTTGAAGCTTCAGGGCGGTTAAATTCGCACGATTTCTTCTTTCCTTTGCGGAAAAGCTCTGCGAAATGACTGTAGTTTTTTATTATTATTATTACTATTTTTTTTTTTTTTTTTTTAAACTGGAGAACAACATTGCAAAAAGGATTTGTGAAGATAAAATTTTTCATACAGTCGCGTGTGCACATTACAGGGTTTCCCCTCAAAGCAAGCCAGGAATTCGCACTTACCAATGGTACGCGTGAAATTGTTTTTAACGTTAATGGGTTAAAATTTAAATTTTATTTCTTGGAATGGAATAAAATTTAAATCTTATTTGTTGAAATGGAATATGAGGGCAGAAAAGCCGATTAGAAAGCCAAATTCAATGTTAATATAAAATTTAAATATTTTAATCATAATAAAGAGAGGAAACTGTGCTGAGAATAACAAAGTTGCTCAAGAATCTAACCACTGCAATTGATAAGGTATTTTCAAATTTTTGCAATCTAGTAAGACTATCGTATTTAATAATTTTATAACTCTATTGTAAAATGACCATTTTAATAATTAATAACCCAAATAAAATAAGAATAAACAGTAATGTTCGTGTTCTAAATTCATTCAATGTAAATATTTATTACCAGAATGCAAAGTGTTGTTATTTCTTTAAAATATTTGCATTAATAATTTCCATATACATCATATAAGCGAAGCTCTCTCATGAAGTATACAAAACTCTTCGTTATACATGACATTTTGACAAATCACACATCAATTATCCACAGCAAATCTATCAGACAAATGTTTAAAAACTGCATCGCAGGTCATTCACACAATCTCCAATTCAGCGGGCACCATCGCCATCTACCGAGAAAGCTCAAGTCACAATCCACTCTCTCCATTCACCCTCAAGATATTCCTCAGCAGTAACGTTCCTCAGAATCTCTACCATACCGGCAATCGATAACTCGACTCTCCTCGGAGTTGCGGTTGGCGTCGCTCTTCGCGGATCCATACAAACCCCCCTCGAGTGAGATGCTCGAGAGTTTCTGAAAAAAAAGAGCTTTCAACGCAGCCGTGTGTCCTCCTCGAGGCAGCAAAGGGGAATATATACTTGGCGACGCGTTCGAGAGAAGGTACGATGGCGAGGCTTGAATGGACCTCAGCCTTTGTACGCAAATGCACGAATATATACCTTTTGTGCGACGGTTTTCGACCATTCGTATGTAGATGGGGTATGCATTTTGCGGTGGCCCACCGAGTGCTATTCTCGAGGCCGCTTTGTACGTAAATATTTTGGAGAAGCTTCGCGTCGTGCCATAAATGAATGGGTTTTACGGAATATCGTTGCTCGTTTAGGAGAAGCTTCCTTTTCAAAGATTTTACAAATTGACCTGTTCACAGAAAAATGACTCTGCGAGATGATCTGCGTGTGTCTTCTATTTAAATAATAAGTATTGAAGTATGGATTTATGCAAGGTCAATAGGTGCTTAAGAGTCATAATTATTGTAACATAAACGCACACATATTTATTGTACACGTGGATTCTATTTATAAAATTATCATAAACATAAGAATCTGCAATCTTTCTAATGAATCCAGTATTTTACATGTTTTTCCTTCGGGCGATCAAAAGTAATCGAACAATATCGTTGTGTAAGTATCGAATGTCAACATTGCAGAGGAATTATAGCATGAACTATCTCCTCGCGGAAAACGTTTGCATTAAATGAGTGCGAATGCATTTGATTTATTTGAAGGTCGACTACAATACAATACATCGGGAAACTCCTTTACTTACCTCCGTGAAAACTGAATTAAAAAACGGAACTAAACAACTCGGATTTTTTTCGCGACACTTTCCTTCGCGTTCGAACTAAAAATTTTCTCCCCAGATTTGAGCAATCGGAAAATTTATGACACTCATTCCCGGCACCGTTTCGCAAAGCAAATGCATTCGCGAGGGACATCGAGCCGTATCAGTTTCAAGTTCTACAAAGTAACGCAATAAAATTCGAAACTACTCGCGAGCTCCAGAACGTTACCCGGTTCGTCGGGCAGAGAGGCAAGCTTCGGAGCTACCGAGAGGTAATGACTGCAATTGTGAAATTACGAAATCGCAAGCGCCGAATGTGTAATTATCGTGCGCATTTCGCAACGGCGGCTTCTGCACTCGGCCTGTTTTGCTCGGTGCATCGCCAGGACTCGAAGATCGACGGGCGAATTGAACTCTGTGGCGTGAAAACGCGTTCGAATAACTTTTAGAGGCGAACGCGTATATTCCGCTCTCGCTAATTATGCGGATATGCGACTCATTATGTGGGTAAGTTCGCGCGCGCGCACGTTTACGAATATTGCGAAAGATCGGCTGGAATAAAGAACGCAGCTGCACGATATGCATAATATTAACGTCCGGCGTGTCTTATTTTCAGATCGGTTTTTCGAACGAGACTTTTTACTGCTTTCGTCCGATTGGCGTTAATTAGTGCAATTTACAGCCAGTTGGTTTAGAGTGGTAAATTGGTGATTTTGTATTTTGAACTCGTTAAGTTTTTATATATGATAACAGGCTTTGAACGACAGCTAAGTAGCGTAAAAAATTGCCCGATTAATAGGTTTGTATTTCGTAAATCATAAATGCGCTTCCATCACTGATTCATAATCTTGATTCGAAAATTAGCGCGTGAGTCAGTGATGAAAAAAAAAAACGCTTTTAGTAATCTACCTGCCGCCTTTTTTTATTTTCGAGACCAGCAAAAAAAAACAGCGTAGCCAATGTAAATCCAAATATATAAATAGTTCTTTAATGTTTTCATTATTAAAAGAAACGTTATACGCTCGATAAAAGTTGAGTAATAATTTATTTTTAGTCAATATTGATGCTGAAATTGATATGTTCGTTTATCTTGCGATCGGCGACAACAAAAACTAAATCTGCACACGTGCATTTCATAATAACGTTAATAATTAAAAATTATTCCGTTTGACGGGTGCTTTAACCATCTCCTTTAAAAAAATATTGTTTATTCCATTTATTCGATGAAACTTATATAATGACCACTGCTGTCTAACGTTATTACCAAGAACTTGGCGTTTTTCTTCCTCGATAAAGGAAAGAAGTCGAAATGAATTTCATTAATCTGTCCCTCGAAGAATTTTTGGAAAAATCCTATCCAAATTAGCGCAAAATGAAATAAATTGATATTCAAACAAAATAGTTTCATTTATACGAAGTTTGTCAAATTTAACAGATGCTGATTTGTACATTTCGCCCTCAGTACTGTCTGCTCTGCTCGTCAGGAGAACGCAGACAGACTTCACTACCTATATGTAATACCAGTACATTTTAATCTCCGTAAAAGCGATAAAAAAATTGAATAAATATTGTTCAAGGTCTCTCTCCACCTTGGCTCACATTTGAACCAAAGTACTACCTCGCAATCAAAGCCCACATGAAAATAACACCGCCGATAGGCGCTTAAAACCTTGCGTTCATAAATATCGCCCTCCAGAGCCAACCGACACCACCGCCAATCTCTCAAGGCCCGACTGCACACCTCCGAGCAAGTCTTCTCAAAAGCGCGCCTCGACTCCTCTCGAGAGGCAGAAAAGAGCCTCGGCGTTCCCGTGGCCCTCTTGATAAAACCACCTGCGACACATAAACACACGCGCTCCGCGCGCGCGACCCCGACTCCTCCGCGTGGCGGCGCTGCGCTCGTGTGACCGCCGGAAGACCGGCGCGCGAACGAGAAAGAGAGAGAGAGAGAGAGAGAGAGAGAAAGGTGGCGGCGCACTGGGAAGCCGCTGCCGTCCATGTCAGTCTCGGCTCGAGCGTCCTCGCGCTCGGTCTCGTCGCGCTTTACTTTCGCGCGTCAGCTGTGTGTGCTGCTCCGTCGTCACTTCGCCGTTCTCTCGATTTTTCGTGTGTCGAATATATTGTGCGCGCTCGGAGAAGTACCGTGTGTTTGCGGAGGTTACTAGAGGGAGAGGGCCCCGAAGCGGGACAAGCTCGGAGCGGAGCTCGGTTACTCTCGACAAAGGAGGAGGATACACGCCGCTTCTACCTGCCCAGGAGCGAAGAATCCTTCGGCCTTATAATTACGACGCGCGATGCAGGGAGGAGTAGCGGAGGCAGCGAGGCGCGATGATGATGCGTCTCTCGGCGCCCGACGCCGGCCGGAGATTCCCAAGCGGCGTCGTCTGCTAGCCCGATAAGACATCGCAGCCAGCCTTTTTTCTTCTGCGGTCTGTAATAAACACTCCAGCGGCTCGAGACTGCTGCTCCGCAAAAGTCTTCTTCTCTTCTCGCTAAGTCCGAACGCCGCAGCCGCACGTGCTGTGTTTGTAAACAAGTGGAGGAGGCTCCTTTGGTTTACTCTGGCCGCTGCTGATATAACTTGTACAGGTAGATATATGAAATACGCTTGTTTTTTAACCCAAGGAACACCTGCCGTAATCTCCTCGTTGGAAGCGGGCGATTTCGTCAGGCGGAGCGAATGTCATCCGGAGAGGCTTTATCTAATCGGGTCCTCCCCGTTTCGGGCGTTTTAAACGATTTTCGCGGCCCTCGAGGAGCTTGGCAGCTGAGAGAGGCCAAGGTAAACTGTTGCGCTCTCGTTCGACTAGCGGAGAATTGTGCGCTATCGCTCACACGGGATTTTAATGAGCTTTTTGCGCGACGGGCGAGGCGTTAATAAAAGGTGAAATGAAGGCTTCGATTCCGATAAGCGCGGGGCGAAGCGAGTTTGCGAGTTTTGATTTGATTCCGTTTGTTTGTCGGTGATTAACGCTTGATTTATTCCTGAATTTTTACGATTAGATAATTGTCGTTGTGCGAAAGTGAAACAATAGAATTCTTTGTCGAATTAAACTTGGAATTCTGTAAATCTTTGTTCCAGTAATATGGAACTATTTCTTATAACTTAGATAAAACATTAAACAAAACTATTATAATACCGCTTAAAATAAAGCAACAAATCACGCGAATAACAAGCTCTACCTCGCGAGATAATTTTCAATTCATCGATAATCTTAGAATCGTTACGACCCGGGCATGAAAGCAGCTTAGCGATGTAGGTAACTCCGGGAGCTCTGCCAAGCTAATAAACATAATGAGCGGCGTCGGACTGGCCGAAATAAAAGGCAAAAGACCCCCCAACTATTTCGCAAACGCGGCGAACAATAGACTCGGGATATTACGGGCTTAAGCTCCGGGAATCCCGGGGAATTCGGGAAAAAATAAAAAATATTAAAAGATTATAGGGGTATATACATAGACGTATATACCGAAGCTTTTCCGTTACCAACGCGCTGCGAATATTGACAGTCGAGCTTACGTACAGTTCGTTGAACCGCTCGAGTCATAAATTCGAATTTTCTAGGATATCGAATGCGAGGCATAGTGACATTTTTCGAAATAATAAAGTGTCCCGGTAAATAACTGGTTTATTAATAACAGCCGATATATTCCCACCTCTTACGGAGAGATCCATCGACTACACATAACAATCCTCGCGGAACTGCATTCTCCGCTCGCCTCCCCAAACGTCCAATATTGACTCTTCCGATCCGCCTCGGTGAGTCACAAAGTCGCGCCTCCAAAAGACAGCCGACACTCGACTCGACGAGCGTATATACCAAAAAAAAAAAATATTCCTAGACAAATCGAAGCGGGGTTCCACCGTCCACGAGAGAACAGAGGCTACCACATCCATCTCTCGCACCGTTGCGCAAGCGCGCCGCGCGCCGCGCTTTCTCTCGCTCCACCACCCGCGCGCGACGTCGCCGGCCGCGATAAGACTCTCGCTCGCGATTTTCAACGAGAAAACCGCCGCCTTATCCGGCGGCGGAAGTCTCTCTCCCCCGCGTGACATAAGCCGAGAGCGGCCGGCTTTAAAGGGACAGGCGCGAGCGAGAGCCTGAAACAACAAACCCGATTGCAACTCTTTTTTTTCTTTTTTTTAGGGGGCTACGGGGTTCTGGCTTTTGTTCGCGGGAATTGATGGGTTATGTGCGGTTATTTTAGGTCGCGAACGTCTGGAAGGGAAGTTTCGTCGGAGGTCGTTGGACGCCGGGAGGAGAATTTTTGGTTGAGGCAGAGGGCGGGATTGATCGACGAACGTTGGAGCGACGTCCGATCGATATTCAAAAATTCGTTCGTTTCCCGCGAGCTTTTTGCATAAATCTTATTCGAGTGACATATAAGCTTAAATGTAAAATTGTCATATGACGGAGTGTCTTTATGAATTTCTCCTTGAATAAATTATATCTTGATTGAAGAATACAGAGTATGATTTTATTCTGGAAGAAGAATTTTAAAAATCTTTATCACTAATACGGTTTAATTAAATATTTTTAGCACTTATAATACCATAAGTAAATTTTACCGACCCATTATAATTAACGAGAGTAATATATTAATATATTATATTTAAGACAGGTCGGATGGTCAATCACGTTTAACGAGCTCTCAAAAACGTGAAGTATGCTGTACAAAAACGGCCACCTTTTGAGTTAAAATTAATTTCCAAAAAGAGGGCTCTCAACTAGATATAATTTGGTTAATTAGTTGCGCAATGAATTTAGTACTCGTTCCTGAGGTACTAAAAATGACGGTATTACGCTTCATTACGGTATAGTCGGCTCTCTGCTTTCACAGTAAAATTAGGTAAAATTTCCCAGTGCATTTATCTTTTAAAGCTCTCCGCTCTCCGCGCAATTATTTCCTCGTCATCGAAACTCCACGCAAAAATACGAGCTCCAGAGAGAGAGTACAAGCAACAATGTATATTCCCCGCGGTCAAACGAAAAAAGCGGAGCTCCCCCGTCGACCGGTCAGCCTCCTCGGACTCCGGGCTTCGCAATACGCATCTCCTCGGATTTCATAAGCGGCTCCTTGCCTCCGTCCGCGGAATACGTAAAGCGCGAATCGACGCCGGGAATCAGGTATTCAGAGCTTAAACTTGCAGATGCACCGCGCGCATCTCAATTCGGTCTTGCGCGCGGCGTCTGCTCCCTCTCTCTCTCCCCCGAGGCTGCGTTTGTGGGACAAATCCGAGAGAGCCGTTCGCCTTTTTTTTTTGTCTCTCCGCCCGACACTCGATCGACCTTTTTTTTTTTTTTTGAGGCGCTCGCGTCTTCGAGTGTATTCGTTGTCTGTCGGGGCATGCTTGGAAATTCTGTCTTGTCTCGTTGCGCTCGCTTTGTTCGGCTCGACGTTCGGAGCCGCGGAATTCGAACTGGATGTTCGGGCTTTTGTTGGGTAAGGAATGGGTAATGGCTGTGTTTATTGGCTCAAATTGGATGTTTTATTGTTCGATGATTTAAACTAAAGCGGTGGCTTTACGTTTCGGTTTGTTAATACCTTCAATTTATTTAAGATTGAATTTTCATTTTTACGTGCAACATATTTTGCAGTTGAAAATGTTGATTATTTAATATATTTATTATTATCAAGAATAATAGCAATAAATATATAAAATTAATTAACAATTCAGTTCTTAATAGTTGTTTAAGCCGCACATTTCAACTTTTAGAATTTAAAAATTTTAAATTGACGCCTAAATCCAACGACTACATTTACTGCATTATAAGTCGTTTCACTGCGTCACATTTTTTTTTTTATTTTTAAAGGTTTAATTGTCGACCAGAGCCGACGAAATTATTCACAGAATTGTTATCGAGGAAATTTAATTAAAACTGTACTCTAATTACGTTCTTTTGTTATGCGCCACTTTGAAATTTTTATTGCATTCACAGTCGGCGATCGCGTTTCACTGCACTTTCTTTTCTTCCTCGTTACAGGCCAGCAAGAAACCGTAGGAATTCGGCGTGAAAAATAATAATTTCACAAGTTCGCTATTACGTGAAATAAACGTTAAGCGAAATTCTATTGCAATTTGAATCCGACTTTTTTTATCGCTGATATAACACAATGTTTCGCAAGAACAGTGAAGTTTACGCGTGCAAATATATCTGCATTGGCGAGTAAGAGGTCACGTTCGAACTAAAAAAGCACCAAAAATTCACTCTGATTAATAGTATCGACATTCAGTGCACAGAAAAAAAAAATTGATTAACTTAAATAATACTTTTGTTATTTAATTCCTTAACAATCTTAGTGAAGTAAAGTAAGAAAAGTTGATATTACCAATATTTTGATTTTATCTTGCAATTACTACTATAAAATTGGATTATAATTTGAAAAATTGAAAAAGATTCCCTTTCTTCTAAATAATAACAAGGTTTTAACCAATCAATTGGTTACCACAATGAAACCGTTCGATCGGGATTTTGGTGATCAAAAATCCAACAGTCCATAAACCTTTCCCAAAAATTACAAGTATCCCCTCAAAATCCATAGCGCGAAGGCTTATAAAACGATAAATTATCGCCAGCCACAAAAAAAGAAAAAAAGAAAAAAAAAAACAGGCGGCGCGTTAAAAATCATCGGATCGGAAAATAAAACAAAGCAGCCGCGTGTATATCCGGTCCGCGCGCGGCGGCGAAAAAGAAAGCGAGCCTCGCGCGCAATAACTCGTCGGTGCGAGCGAGAAAGATTTATATATATATACGAGTCTCAACCGACCGGCCGCGTCGTGACTTTCGTTTTCGAAAATATATCGGAAGCGCCGCGCGAGGTGGCGCCTTTGAAGACGACGCCGTTCCGCGGGTTAACGCGGCTGCAGTTCTGCCGACCTACATCGCCCGGAAATTTAGGTGTACCGAGAGGTGTCCACTGCTGACGTGAGATGTGGGAGTTTAGGCTGATATTTTGCTTTACGGCTCTTTCCAAGAATAATATTTGGGGTGCAAAAATGCCGACCGCGGCGGAGGAAAGCGGGCCTCCGTTCTCCGTGATGCGCGCGCTTGGATGCCTTGGCTTCAACGTGAAATTATGTAATATTTGTCATGAATTTAAGTGCACATTAAGTTGAAGGTTAGGCGCGTCAGTTTTTTAAACGGCTGCTTTCAGAAGTGATATATGTGCTTTGTAGATTGATGCTTTAGATCCTTCGGAGCTGTGCTTGATACCATTTATTTTCTCGAACGAGGACGTTAAAATATTAATTGTGTCATTATTCTTTTTTATTACGCTGTTATCAAGGTATTGTACAATTTGATAAGAATATTGTAAGGAGGAAAGAAAGTTGTAGCAAAATTGGTTAAATGAAATGAACATTAAATAAAGTATAAAATATCAATAGCACCTGATTCACAACATTTACAGCGGCAACTGCCTTCACTTATCACACATTTACCCGAAAACTACGCAACCAACCTGTTCGCTCTAATTACCCCCCCCAAAAAAGCTCTCCGCATCTAATCAGCGCAAAACCCGACCGCTTTCTCAGCTAACCACGAATCCACGAGAGCAGGAAAAAAAAGTGTCGCTTAATTATACTCAGCAGTCCACTTCTTCTCTCTCCTAATCCAAATCTCTCCCTCCTCGCCTCCTTCCATATCCGAGTCGCAGACAGCCGTTCACCTCGACCGGCAGTCGTCTTTCGGCTGCTCGCGTGCCAGACGCCGCTCTCACACACGCACACCTGTTGTCGCGAGCCGACTGCGCGCGCGCGCGGCGCGTGTGTGTGGGAGGTGTCGTCGACGAGAGAGACTAGTTCTGATAAGGAGGCGTTATTTTTTTTTACGCCGCTTTTTACACGCCGGCTGATCGATTGTGCAAGCCTGTTTTGAATGCTTCGGATAGCGCGAGGGATTTATTGGGCTCATTTGGATTTCTCGCTCTCGGCGATTATGTTGGCTTTAATTAACGACGAGAGCTGTGAAGAAGATTGTAGTTAATTTATTTTTCGACGAGGCGACGATTTTAATAGAAAATCGGAGAGCGAGCGTTCGCGCGCATTATCGAGCTTTGCGTCAGAACTGCGGTTGAGATTAAAAATATATCAGTGTTTCATTTCTCGCGCAGTGTATACCGACGGCTTCTGCCGCCGAATTGTTTATTGAATTTAGAAAAAATTTTAGCACGCGATATATGCAATCACTTGAGGATTTAAAATATTTAGTCAACTTAATGAAAGCCGACAGGCTGTCGTTAAAGTCGTCGTTATTTTTGAATTAATTTAAATAATGCACGCGCTCGAACATCAGAAGCTCACAGTGGTCAACTTAGCGAAAAGCCCGATGAAACACAGAATAATAAATTAACGAACGACAAGCCGTAAAAGTGAAATAAAAGTGGCTTCCACATTACGTTTTTACATAGCCTGATAAAGATTTACTCAGGCGAGGAAGCCATGGAAAATTGGGAGTCCGCGTAAAAAGCAGCCGAGATCTGGGATGGCGCCTCGGCACGCACATCGCCTCCGTACAAAAACTGTCTAGTGCCAGGAACCCAATAAAAACGTCCCGATTTTCTCCGAACGCGGCGGACGTTTCATGACTGACCCTCCGCCAATATTCATCGGGCGAAAGGTGTATATACGTCGCGATGACGAATCGTCCATTACACCTCCGACATTCGTTAATGGACGGTCGGGGTACATTAGCGGGATACTTTTCTTCGCTTCCGCCTCGAGATACAGAGCTGGAAATGACTGTGATCGCGAGAGAGAGAGCAGTTGCGTATATTCTGTTTTCCAAAGCGGTGCCGTGCCGCGGATACACACCGTTACGCGCGCGACAGTTAGATCGTTTTTTGATTTTGTTTTATTTTTTTTTCTTTTTAAACGAGCTCTATCCGCCGGTCTCTAATTGCGGAAAATAATCAACGCGCCCGGCGTGAAAGTCGACGTGCATCCTGCGGCGAAACGCGCGGCCTGCAATTACATATGTATATATATCCTTGCAGAAAGTCATTTTGCAATCTAAAACGAAATCTTGTAGGAGGTATTATTCTTCTGTTTCTCAAATGTACTCGATTCGAATCAGCGTCGTAATCGAACGTACGCAAAACTCAATCTTCACCTTACGCAAGAGGCTCTGAATGATAATTAAAAAAAAAAAAAAATCCAGCGCGTGCACACGAAGCTCTTAATTAATCGAAAAATACGATCTCCCAACCCCGAAGAACGCAGTGATTTATACGGACGCTCCTCGATCGGAAGCGCTTCGTGACGTGCCGTATAAATCCTCCCATTACCCCCGACCTTATTCCCTGCAAAATTTCTCCGAAGCCGATATATTTATATACGTTATACATAAATCGGCTCTCCGAAATCGATTCGCGCGAAAAATCGCTCGGCGCGTTGGGGTTACGCGACTCACGGCGGGCGATTACGCAATTTCCGCGGGAGCCTTGACTCTCTCGCGTTTGTTTACGGCTCTCTCTCTCTCTCTCTCTCTCTCTCTCCTGCATTGTCGCTCGATTCGGTATTGTTCGCGGCGCGATTAAGGTTGGCGAGGAGAGGAAATCGCTAGTGAACGAGCAGCGGCCCCGACAAAAGCCGCATTATGTAGGCTGCGAGTCGGGAGCAAGTAGGTTAGAGATCTTGGGACGGTAATATTTTTCGCGACGCCGTGTGCGTCCGAGTGCAGTCTTGCTCGAGGAATCGAGGAGCCGGGAGGAGGACGTGTGCGGGTTACGTCATTTTTTTCTATATACGCACTCGCATCGACGCGAGCTGCAGATGTGTGTAATCGATCGCCGTCGAGTGTGTTCTTCGCGTCGGATTGTATTCGTTGCGCGTACGCGGTTTTGTAAAATTAGTCTGTGTTTTCGATATTGAGTGTTTGTATATACGCGCTGCGGTTGTAAAAGCGCGCTTCTCGCGGGAGGTTCGGATTTTGTTGTCGAGATCGTATGAATGGGTTTTTTTGTACTTATTTCTTGTTCGACGTAAATTCTTGGGTTTATTTATATCCGTTAAATTGGCCGTTTAGTAATTGCATTAATCATAGGAGCCAATTACTTTTCAATTATGTTTTTATAAAGATTACTTTACCGTTCGGATAAAGATGTACAATCGTAGGTCGTTACAAAAGAAAAAGAATATTCCGAGTTCTCATATAAAATGCATAATACAGCTTTTAATTAAAAAGGGTAATATCTTATTTTTGGCAGTTTTCTATTCGAAAGTAACAATCATACTGGCTACAGTAATATCATTCGTCATTTGACTGGCCCTGTCTCGGCTTTGCCTCTCCAAAAATTTTTTCCTTGAAAAGGACCACATTAGGACGAAACGTTGGAATTTAATAAAGTAAAGGACGAAAAAACCCATTGGTTGTTACATTCGCATCATTTTACCAATTTCTCCTTCATTAGTATCATAAAACTTTAGTAATATCATTGATATAATTATAGTCAATACGTGCAATAAAATAAATCAACACACCACGAAAAACCTTGATTTACATTCCCATAATGTACATATAGATTTCTTTTAACCTCTCCATACTGCGTTTAGTAATTACAGTGCAATTAGGATGAAATAAACGCAATTAGAAATCCGCGCAGTACGATGAAAAAGGCTGCCAGTGCAAACACATTAATCGGCAGGAATCGTTGGGTAACGGCGCAAATAGCAGCGCGATTACAAATTCAAATATCCATTACGACAATATATTTATATCGCGAGAGCAAACACATAGAAGCCAGCCATCCGGCCTGAGCTCTTAATATAGAAAAGCAGCGGCGATGTTTTCTGAAAAAACAGGCACTGCACTTCAAAAGCCCGCACACTTCCGACAGATTTTCCTCGGCCTTTGGCCGCGTTAAATAGTTATATACGCCCCGATATGAGAGCTCACTCTCTTTGTTCCCCCGCGGGAACTCCGAGTGTGAAAGGCTTGTTTTCGCTCGTAATTTTACCCTCCTCTTTTTGCTTTTTTAATTGATACAAATTAACGGGCTTTACGGCCCTCTATTTCACGCGGCACAAAGGGGAGGATTTAACGGCGGCGCTGTGTATCTTTGTTAAATGTTTAATTCAGAGAATGCAGAGAGTTTCTTGCCGGCTGGCGCTGCTTTGGATTCTATTTGGGAGGGGTTATTAAATATTGCGAGCTGCAAACGATACGAGGTGAGGAGGAAATATTTTAGCGAAGTTATCTTCGGGCGAGCTTTGAGAAGTAGGCGCGCTAATTTGCGCGAGGTTTTTAATTTAAAATGTTATAGTTCTCGGTGGGAAGGTAGAATAGTTTTTTAAAGATCAATGTTTTTATTTGATGAAGGCATTTTTTAGGTGTAAACTGAATAAGAGTCAGCGTAATTTTAAATGATTGCACGCAAATACATTTTATTTATTTATTGACCAGATAAATTTACATAGGTAAATCCTATAGAGGTAAACACAGCTACATAGGCTGGTACATAAACTTACAAACTAACTTAACCTAATTTTTACAATATTTTTTAATTATTAATATAATAAACAATAAAGATACAAGGTAAAACGGTAACAGTAATATATTACTTTTCTTAAAGTCTAATTAGTAATAAAGTTCTTTTTTATGTTCTCTTTACTTAAATTTAGGCACTTCAACTCTTTTGGTAAAAAGTTATAAGTTTTTATTGCTTGTACGCAGTTTTTTTTATCACTTATAGCTTTTTTCATTATTGGTAGAATTATATTCTTATTTCTAGTCATCTTAGAAGAATTTTTTTGGTATTTTTCTTTTAGGTTTTCATAATGATACATAACAGACTGTAGAATAAACATCTAATTTAAATTAAGAGGATAATTATTCCCAGGAAAGTGATTTTTGTAAACAATTTTTAATATTCTAGTTTGAATGTTTTGTAAGGGGTTCAGTGTACTTGTATAAGCTCCTCCCCAGGCAATTATACCATAATTTATTAAACTGTGAAAAAAGGCATAATAAATTTTCAGGAGGGTTTCAGTATCCATTATCTTTTTAATCTTAGCAAAGATGTATATCAAATATTTAGTTATATTAGTTATATATTCTACATGCTTGTGCCATTTCATGTTACTATCAAAATATACTCCTAAATATAGAAAATTTTCTACTCTCATGATTTTTTGTTTTTGTATTTCAATATTTATTTCTGCTGGCACGCTATCACAATAGTTTCCAAACGTTATTATGAATACTGTCTTTTTTTATATTTAATGGTAATTTATTAAACGCCAACCAATCTGCTACTTTATCTAAGTAAGCTGACTTTTTGCTTTATAAATAATGAAATAGATATAATTTTATCATTTTAAAGCTCATATTATGCTTCGCATTTTTAAAAATTAAAATCTAATCCCCATTTTTAAACAGTTATAGTACACGTAGATACCATACGAACCGGGTCACTAATCAATTTCCGACGTTAAGCAACAATAACGCCTCGGACCCAATAAAACCTCTTTATTTTTAAATCAAGCCCATAAACCTACTTTCCCGATACAAACAACAATCCCCATTGAAAAAACAATCCCGCGCACTCCGCGGGCAGCGCCTAAAGCGGCACCAAACTGATTCGGCTCGAGAAAGAGGCCGGCTAATCCCTCGTAGATGAACGATATCGCCGGGGGGCGCACAATGTTAGTTTTGCGCTCTAATCCGCGCGTAAATTATCCTTCGGGCCCGCAAGCACGCGGCTATCGAGCCGCGCGCCCGGCGGCAATAACTTTGCGGAAAGCTCGGCCTTAGACTACCGGGGGAGAGAGAGAGAGCTTTACGATTAGACTGCGGAAAATCCGGGCGGCCCTGCACAGGCGCCGGATTTATGCGCCTCAAAAATTCATAAAAGTGCCGCTTTGTGCCAGCTGGGGAGTGGCGCTGGCTCTTTTTCTCGGGAGGATTTCGGGGATTGTATTGCAGCTCCGAGAGTTTAATGGGATGGTATTTCGATGTTTCGCTCGGAAATTGGGAATGTACGGTGTTTGCGACGGTGAAACAGGTTGGTTCGAATGTCTTTCTGATAAATTAAAATGTTCGAGTTTATATAGTACTCGACTATTTTGCGTACTTTATGCGCGGTGGTGAAACAATAATAACGAGATCTAATAAGATATCAGAATTTATTTTTGAAATACAGGCTTTCGTAAACCGCGGTCTGCATTCGGTGTTATCAAAGTGATCAAATCGAGAAACTACTTTATGAACTTTTCCGTTGTAAGATATACCATATGTACCGCTGAAAATTTCATAAAGCTGTTCCGGGAAATTTTTATTTCATCGTTATTTTAAAATTGAATGGGAAGCATGCTAAAATAATCTTATCGATTTAGTTTTATTTAGCAGTAAGAAACTTTAAAAATAATCTTTCTACAAAAAACTATATTCCGACAAAATTGCTTCTCAGGCGACGTAACATTTTTTTTTTAACAAACCGACCTATTTTAATTTCAAAACTTAAATCAAACACTCGAATCAAAATCTCAAGAGCTTCGCTAATTCACTTGAAAGCCTCCTCCGTCCAACCTACTTTTTCCTCTTAACGAAGTCACGAAATTTTGCAACCAACGGCGACAATTCCAAAATTCCTCCTGGAATCAAGACATTCACCTTGATCCGCGCGACTCTCGGCGCCTCCGCGATTAGGCGCCCGTTACATCCGTGCGCCCACGCAAAAATGCAGCCGATAGAGCGAGATTCGTGTATGTGTGGGTGTGTTGTGTGAACGGAGGCACACGTGCGACTCGTACAAGAATGGAATTCGCGGCGTGAATTTCTGCTGACTATTGCGGAGCGAGTTTCGCGACAGGAGAGGATATTCACATGTTGGAGCGAATGCAGGGCGATTTCGGCTGTTTGTGTTGGTGGATCTGAGAGGATGTTTGGGCGGTAAATTGTAAATGCAGAATTTGTAATAGTTGAATGCAGTCTTTTATCGAATGTGTAATTCCCTAACATTTGACTGGAAAATTTTAATTAAAGAAACGACGACGCTGATTGTTTCTGACGTTTAAAAACACTTACACGTGTCAAGGTTCAAATATGTATGATAAGTAATATAAATAAATATTAATTATATAAAAAGGAAAGTATTTCTAGTCTAGACAGGATCAATCTGCATTGCTTTACTGACGAATCCAATAGACAGATCCAAGATATGCAATTAGATTATGTGTTATCAATTACGAGTTCATTGTTTGAAATTTTTAGTTTTTTAAATCTATTCCCGACACGACGTATTTAACAGCCACATTTATACGTATTTTTAATGAACAAGGTAATCTAAATTTTTAATTAAAAAGTGAATTTTAATGGACATATTAATTACAAATTTTCAATTTTCTAAATTTACGCACATTGCTATTTATATGAGGAACGATTTGCAATTATAATTACGTTTTCCTTAATTCGCAGCATATAATTTTCTTTATCTTAAAATTATGTGAAGTCCTCCATATTAAGAACAATGAGACAACAGCAAGAAATCCCATACACAAGGTTAATTCATACATTCCGCACTCTTCAATCCCATCTCGACGTCTTGTTACCTCAAAACACGCCCAATAAAAGTCTCATTTTCAACCCAGCCTTCATCTCCCTCCTAATCTACGCGCCGTTGAAAAAATTTACTGTTCATAACTTCGCTTTTCGCCGGCATAAAACGAAGCCCCGCCAAGCTTCTCGAATTTTCACAGGGCGCTCGTAAATTTTTGCCGAAGCTCTTCGAATTTCAAAGCTTCGCATCATGCACACTGTCGGATTTCGCGCTTTCGCCGAACGCGTTTATGACGGGCCCCCTCTCTTTGTGTGTGCCGGGGGAACATTGTGTGTTTCGGAAAAATGCACCGGAATTTTGCGCGGCGACCTATGAATAGCCGCCGAGAGCGGATTTTAATATAATGTGCAACGGTGGGTTTTGGAATCTGAATTGCAGAGCGCGCGACTGATATATTTTTGAGATAAGGCGGGCTCGATATGTTGTATGACATTTTTTTTAGTAGCTCCCTGCTGCTTCGGATTTGAATATTTTATGCGCGCAATGTTACGAATGGTGGATGTTGCGCAAGAGGAGCGCGGAAACAGAGGAGAGAGAGAGAGTAATCATTCAGGTGCCTTTGTTTTTAGCGTCCTTTGCAGAAAAGCGTTATTTTGAACTTGAAGTTTATGTTCTTTAAAGTAAAATTTTATGATTTCCTTTAAGGATTAGCGTGCTGATATTTAAATTTTATAGTATTATTAATTGTATTTTAGTGCCTCGTAGAATGTTACTTAAATTCTTGAAATGTTTGGAAAATGAAGATAATATTCAAATTTTCTTAACGTTAAACTTTAACTGTTGCTACAATTTTAAATCCTTTACAAACGCGAAGTAACGTTTTACTATAAGCTGTTTAACGCGCCTTAAAGGGCTTTAGAATTTTCTATCAAGTTTGAAATGGCCGCAGAGAAAATAAAATCTTATGCTTTATTACGAATAACGAAGGTTTAACGCACACCGAGTTAAAGACTTCAAAATGACGTAATTAAATTTAAACAACCGCGATAAACGACACCGTCCAGACTAAACTAAAAAGCAAAATCCTCCTTTTCAACCAAAAAACAAAAACCACTTCGTTACCCGGCATTCAAAGGCGCAACTCGTACAACGCACACCACTTCACTCATCCAATACGCCCCCCCCCCCCTTCACAGACATCTCAATCCCTCATAATTCCACCGAACAGCCTCCACCACCTGAAGCTTCCAGACGCTCCAATCGCGCCGAGCGCTCCATCGGCAAAGGCGGCATGCCGGAGAGTCGGCCTGAGCGCGCGAATAATCCCCGGGCGCCTCCTATATCCGCGACGTCGCGCGCGCGCACACACACACACACACACACACACATAAATACACAGATACCCGCATGCCTCGATGCAGGCGCGGGAAATCCAGACGGCCTTTAACCCCGGCCTTTTTCAGCGGCGGTTATCGCGCAAGGTTTATACCGGCTCGGTACCGTTACGCCGCGACTCGCGCGTTTATTTACGACGATCGCTTTTTGCCGTCGGATTCTGTTTTCGGGGTGATTGAAACGAGCTACCAAGGGATATTCGTTTGAACGGTGCGCGTGGAAAGAGCGATTTTTTTTTACGTGCACAGAGAGAGAGGTTTGTTTAAGTGAGTTGGTTTCAGGGAAATGTTAGATTGGATCGGGATTAAATATGAGGGATTGAGCTGTGGTTGGCGATTGAACAGTTTTTTCAAAAAACCGATTTACTAGGGATTATTCATTTAGATTCGTTTATACACTGATTGCAAATCGCTACGAGATAAAAAATTTAGCAGTACTGCAATTACTCGATGAATAAACGATGGATCAAACATTGAAAAAAGAATCGATCGACGAACCATTATTTTTAGAAATGTCTATTTACAAATGAACAAGAAACCAGAAGAATGACACAATCCTATCTATCAAAGCTCACTCTCATTAGCCCCGTCAAACGCAATATATCCCCCGCGACGCTCGCAAAAACAAACAGCTTCCCACTCCCAAAATACTCCTTTCGATTTCTCATTGCGCAACACGTCCCTCACTGGGTTAGCAGCGAGACAAAAAGGCCTTATTCCTAGCCTTGGAATGCTCGCGAATGAATCAACCCGGTAATTCGACTCTGCCGACGGGCAGCAGCAGCGGCGAGCATCGGCAGCAGCAGCATTTTCCCTCCGTACGACTCCCGAGTCCGTCTTTCTCGCGCGTCACGTTTCGGCATATGATTTTATTTTGACTGCCCGGAACGCGGGCACACCGAGAGAGAGAGAGAGAACGTGTAAATCCTTTTCCGCTTCTCGGAACGAGCGCTGTAACGAGCAACGAGCGGCTCCCGCACGAATTAACGGCCCCGCGGGCTTTAGTCCTAGGCGACGACGCACGAGAATAAACAGCTATTCTATTTTTGGGCCCCCCGATTGAGTAACCCGATTTCTTTTCTTTTCTTTTATTTTTTTTTATCGGGGAAAGGGCTGCATTTCGAAGGAGGGATCGCGGAATTTCGGAGGAGTTTAACGACGTTCGCGGAGCTGGAAAGTTTGGCAATTAGAATTTTCGGCCCCCCCTGGCTGTTGATTAAGATTAGAGCGCCGCGAGGTCCGAATTTGTTTAATTTATACGAACGGGAGTCGAAATACCTTGGGATGGTTATCAGCCGCGCGGATGACTTGAACACGCTGTTGACTGAATTAATAAGGTGGTATGCAAATGAGGGGAATAATGTTTATAGAAAAGGTCTTGTTTTAATGGTGCTTAGTTTGAAAAAAACCTGTAGTGTTTGTGTTAGATGGTGTTATTGCAGTAAAATCTATTAATATACAATATCCAATTAAAATATTTCAGAAGTATCTGATTCTACAATCTTGAATATGTTTACAATATATGTTTAGTTTTTTGATCAAAGGAATAATGCACACAGCAACTACTTATTATATCATCACAAGAGATTACAATGCGCAAAAAATTTCTGAATATTAATTGAAAATTGAAATACACCTACTATATTATTTTCTTTTTCAAAAGTGGAAGCTTACATTCATTCTATTGCATCGATTGAAGCTTCCTGGAAGCTTCCATGCTATGTGGGAAAGTATACAAAAAACAGTCCGTATAATTGAACATTTACAAAAAAAAAGAAAAAAAAAAAACACGTAAACAGCCAAATTTTCGCCAAAAAAAAAACAGCCTTCAAGCACCGCGGCACATAATAAATATACATTTCATCTTTCGCAACATCTCCCTGCCGGCAACACCGACCGAAAGGTTCGCGCGAAAGGCAGTAGCCCGTAGCCGCCCCACACAGGATACTTTTTATTACTTTCAATATCGCGGCCGACGTGAGCGGCATGAGCGCGTCGCTCGTCGAACTACAATAATAACAACGCCGCCTGAAAAAAAAACCCATGGGGGCGAGAGAGAGAGAGAGAGACATATATCACTGGTATACGCACTCGCACGTGCGGCGCAAATATATATGATAATGCGTTGTGAGGGCTCGAAAGTCGGTGACTGAAGGCTTCGTTTCTGGTTTTTTTTTTTTTTTTTTTCTAAAATGTGTGTTTTACGTTCCCACGGGGGAGGGTTTGTTGGGTGAAGCAGCTCTTTACGCGAGCAATTATTTATGAGGTGTGCAGGTTGCGAGTTGGAGCCGATAGCGATGATGGCTTGTTTTGAGGAAGTGAGATGGGGGTTTAACATTGCAAATGTGGTAATTGTTTTGGAAATTTAAGTAGAATGCGCTGTTAAATGTTCTAATGTGGGCGTTGCTTTTGCTTGGGAAGTTGGAAAATTGAGAATTATCCATTCTGATAGCTTTTTTTCTGAATACTTTTTTCTTGAATCGCACAAATTCTCATTTGTACGAATTCAGACCGCATAAAAACGACATTACAGTACTTCACTCGCGAATATTGAAAATTGGACCAGGTAATCGAGAGGCGAAATTTCGATAATTTAATTTCATCGAACGCATAAACTACACGGAATTGCGACGCGGTAAAGTTTCCTTTAACGCTTCGACTTTTTCATTTACACTTAAAAAAAAAGGCCATCTTCGATACGAGCCGTAACGAAAGCCGATTCCAATTAACCCGGATCGCACGATATTCCTCCGCGGCCCGGAGGAGCTCCTCGACGCAACCGACCTCCTCCCCATTTTTCGCCGCGAACTCCTGAGAGTTGGCCGGCAACTCGTCCGGCCATCGGCCATGAAATAGGGTAATTCGCGCTCGACGTCCCTCTGAATAATACGAATGATAATCGTCGGGTGCGCTCGGCGTGGGCATTAAATACGGGAAACTCGAGGCTCGTCCTGCCGCGCGCACAAACTCGCGGGAACATCTCCCTACCATTAAAATTTAACCTCCCCCCGCCGCCGCACACACTCACACACACACACACACACACTGCTCGGTCTTTGTCCTCGCGCGTATGTATATCAGACACCTCTCTCTTTCTACGGCTCGGTAGTCTGGCGGACCAGACTGGCGCGAGTAGGACTGACCCAACCGGTGGCAGCTTTCCGTGTGTTCGCGGGCGTACGTGTGCGCGGACGTGCGCCGAGGTGTATACAGTTCGGGTCAAAAGTATTTTATCGCCGCGAAAGTTTGCCAGAGCAGCGAGTTCAATGATTCATTCGCCACCCCGCCCCCCTCGAGTCTGTAATTTCGGCCTGGCGTCGTACTCTGGGATGTGTTGCTCCGACGGTGATAACGTCGCTGAAAGCTTTCGAGAGGAGTGTTGAAGTTTAGGAATTTAGAGGAATTCAAGTCGCGTCGTGGCGTTGTTGTAGATGTTTTAACAATGCCGCGTTTAAAGTAACTGATAACGCTTAATGTGCATATGTGTATAGTTCATCGTTTATTAGCATTTAATAAGAATTTGCGAACAGTAACCACTTACTGAATCGATTGACAGGTTGTTATAATTATAAAGCTTGCAGCTGCAATATTTTTCAATTATTCATCTAACTATACTGCCGAAATTAGCCGCGCAAAGTATTCGGTTAAATTTTACGTTCACGGTTAAATAAAAAGTTTTAATTGTGACTTTTCTTACGTATATATATAGAACGAAAACTTTTTTATTAGCTACTTTACGATCGAATCATTATTTACTCGCCAATAAAAACTTTCCCAACTCTCAACAATCTACTCCGACATTGTGAATTTTTCGATTATTAAAAAGTTAAATCCTGCAAAATCATTAACGACAGTTTTACTGCGCGAACACTCCGTTGGCAAAGCCCGTAAAAAGGCCCACCTTCCTGCATTAAACTCGCCTCTCGCTCTCTCAAAACGCACTCCACCTTTCTTCGCCGCCAAATGACCAATCCCTCGTGTGAACCCACCCTCCGTTTTTCCCCCATTAGCAAGCCTTTTTTATCCTTTGACTCGGGGCCTCTCGGTACAGAGCCTTTCTAAAAGCCGAGATTCCCGCTCGCGATTTTTCGCCGAAGGACAAAGCCCGGTTATAAAAAGGGAGCGGGTCCTCGTCTTCGTTTTAGGGACTCCTCTCGCCTCTCGAACGTTCCAGGCTGCGAGCGCGCTCGTCGATATGACGCCGAGGCGGCGATAATTACTGTCACGTGGGGGGGAAAGAAACGCGCGCGTATATCGGCGTCGGCGAAAGCATTCGGAGTTAACGAGGCTCTCGACGCCCCGAGAAGCGGGAGTTTATAAGCGAGGAAATGACAGCGAGAGCGTCGTTTTTGCTCCGCGACAGTCGATTCCGGGCTGCCTTGATTGGCTGCCGTCTTCTTTGAAGTGTCCTTGCGCTCGATAATTTTAGCTTGTAGCTGCCGATTCTCTTGTTTTTTTTTTCCCCCCCCGGGTTTTCGAGGAGATGTCGGGGAGCGAAGTGATGTTTATATTTTGCTAATTTGTAAGGGAAAGGTGTAAGGGGACGAAGGACGTGGCAGTTTTGTCGGTATTAAAATTGATTTATGAATAAAATAATACGGAGTGAAATTTTGTTATCAAAGCCACCGCAAAATGTTCACTCTGCCAAGTCAAAATAGTAAATAAAGTATGATAACATCTAACAAAAATTGTTCTTTAACAGAGCCTAAAATTTTGTTATCTTAAAATAATTTTTGCTCATTATACTTTGAATTATCGAGAAAGCGAGCATTTTCAATTTTAGGAAAGCTAAATTAAGTTCGAAATATGAAATTGTACATCATAAAATAGCCTTTCGCTTGGAAGAAGGCAATTAAAATTAGAATCTCAATTGAAATACAAACATTTCAATTTTAAAGAACTCTCCGCAAACATAAAGTCCCTGAAAATACAACCGCAGTTAAATCCTAAAGTAGCTTTCAATGTATCCAAAGTCAACAATGTCAAGTTTAATTATGCAAATCGAATATTCTCCTGGAACGGCGATAAGTTCGAACGGATGCGTTATATTAGGCACCAGATGTTCCCGACCGCAGATTAGCCGCTAATTAATTTACAATTAATTAATGGGTATTATTTATATCTGCACCCTTCGTAGCGATTGCATTTCATTAGCCGATTGATTGATGATCTGCCAGGGTTATTACTGCTCGCTTTCTTTTTCATACCCCGTGCATTAATTCCGTATAATCAATAATCTTATTGAAGCATACGTCAATTTAAATATCAGAAAGCCGATCGGGGCCCAGTTTTTTTTTTTTCGTCAAATTTTATTTTTATATATATATTTTTTTTTAAATGTTCATTAATAAAATAAATGTACGTGTATACCTCTATACACGGACAAGTACTAAATTAATGAGGTTCGGCGCTTAGAAATATATCTTGAGTTATTCCATTACCACCAGATCCATCGAAAGCAAACACTCGCTCTTATCCTATCACCGCACTCGTTTACCGAATCGCCCCAATTAGACGAAAAGAATTCTCACGCAAACGTATATACCCGCACGCTCGACAACAATCTCTACCCGCGCGAACGCAGAAAAAAAAAACCGTTCCTCGGCCCGACGCAATCCTCTCTCTCTCTCCGAGTCCATTATCTCGTTATGAAACTGCAGCCGACGTCCGTTTACCTTGCTCATAAACACAGGACGCTCGCAGCGAGACGCCGCATTATCTCATCGATGCCCGGCGCAGAAGTCTGCGCTGCGGGGGAGAGAGAAAAAAAAAAGCGGGCAGCGGAGAAAGAGAGAGAGAGAGAGAGAGTCTAGACGGTCTCGCCGGGTTTACGTTGGCACGCGAGCATCCACTTCCTCCTCCTCCTCGGCGAGCCGTGCGATATGTGTCGCGAGTCTCCGCGGAAAATGGCTAATTTGTCATGCGAGGCTTTTCTTTGCCCTCGCGGAGGGGACGACTTCCGCGTGCGTTTATTCTCGGAGCCGCCGCGGATATTGCCGGTAGCGGCCCGCCGGCTGTTTCGGGCTCGTCGATGGGATGATGGAACGGCTCTGCTGCGTGGTGTCCTTGAGAGCTGCGGCTGCGAAGCCTGGATTGAACTGATCAGTTTGGATTTTTGACGCTGATTGTTTTTGGGAAATGAATTGTACATTTAAAAAAGTTTCCGAGGATTGTAGTTTATTTATTGCATGGTAATTTGCATTACGATTTTGTGCTTTTTTGTTCTGTTTGTTTATTATAAACAAATAGATGGGAGGGACGAAATTGATTTTCCAATTATAATAATAAAAATGCGGAACTGCTGAATCGTTTGCTTTACAAAGAATATTTAATTATCTGACAATTATAAACTCATGATGTGTAACAACAAAGTCATTAACTTTAGTCATTAAAATTTTAAAGTTATTCATTTAATTGTCTCCCATTTTCTCAGTTATTGTTTTTGGAATTTATTGCTTATACTTAAATTAACGCGCTACGAAAGGTTTCCACTTAAATGAACATTTTACTATTACGGCAAAGTAATCCAGGAAATATTAAAAATTGTTTACCAACAAACAATAAACACCGACGTACATTTAATTAAAACACGATGCGATCTGGCTGCAAAAAACAAGAGTACCAAAGACCGTGCCCTTTAATAATTTCCAGATTAACCAAACGCGAAAGCCATTAAAAAAAAAAAAACATTTCTTTCAGTACCAATTCGTTTTTCACAGCAACATAAAAATCCTATCCGTTCCGTTCGAGCCAAACAGCCCATAACCGCGCGCCGCAAACAAAGGCAGACGGCCCCCCCCCCCCCGACAAATTTTCCAAACCCCCTCGAAAACCAACAAAACGCCCCCTCCCGGTCTTCGACAAAGACCCTCGCACCTTCCTCGTCGATCTCCAATAATTTCTCGCGAATAACCGCAAAAAATACATCATCCCGCGAAACGAAGGCTCTCTCCGCACAAAGAAAATCGCTCGCTCTCTCTCTCGCAAATCCCCGCGTGAGTCATCCGCTCGCCGGCCGACGATCGATAATACGAGCGGCGGAATTTCAGGCGAAGGGGGCTGCCGCCCCGCACGCCGCCCCCCGGGCCAACAACGCGCGCCGGACCCCCCAACGCGCAGACGGAATATATTTCAGGCGCCCCCTCGGAGAAGGATTGTGCGACGGGGGGAGGCTGCGTGGATGCGTGTGCCTCGCGGCGATAAAGAATTCGGGTGAGAGGCCGAGAGAGGTGTCGGAGGGAGGTGATGAGGTCCGGGTGCCTCTTTCGGAGAGGAACTGTGTTTTTGGGATTGGGTGTTGAATGGCAGGTGGTGAGAGAGCTGGGCTTCTCTGAATACGGTGGCTGTTTTCAATCGGAGCGTTTATTTGAGTTTGATACAGGGAGTTTAACGTGTATTTTCTCGAAGCGTTTTGTTGGGCGAAGGGCTGATCGAAAAAAAAAATGTTGCGATTTATTTATTTCATTGTCAGTTTCACGAATTATTGCATCGATCGAGGTGTTAATTAAGTCGCTGCGTTGATTAGTAACTTTCCAGGAGGCTGACTTTTGTTAGAAAAACGAAGAGCACGAAAGTCACGTATTTTGATCGGAGTAAAATTAATGCAGCTTTAATGCAATCAATTTCGCCTTAACAGACTGAAAACGTATAACTGGTTTCTCTAATCAATAGCTTAGTTACGCATGTCCCGACCAGTTTGCGCATTAAGTTCATTTACATCAATGTCCGTATTGTCTGTGGGAGATCTCGTAATCAAGCTACGGCTGAGGGGTGAATATTATATTCGGTATCGGTCGAGAGCCACGTAATCATTTTTCGTTACTAAATAGAACGAAACCGGTCCGTTGGGACAAAGAGCGTTAACGTTTTACTATTCGCAATTTATTATGTAATAGTTTCCATAAGCTTTATCCCGTAGTATACGAAACGGAGGCGAAATGAGAAAAAACTCGTCGACTCGGTATGAAAGCCCTTTAATTTCCAGAAAAAGTTTACTCTGATCTTCGTGCGCGATGAAATTTAAATCGTTTTCGAGAGCGAAGCAAAGTTTCCGCCAAGTTAAAAGGAACACCGAGAAAATTAATTTTATTCATAAGAATTTCGAGTTCCCTTATCTTCGATTCCGCTTTTAAAATCTCCGTAAAATTAAGCCCTTCGAATATCGAGAGCGCAATTTCTGTGAATTTTCAACGAGGCCAAAACGAAGCTTAAATTAAAAAGGGTAGTCTTAAAAAAAAAAAAAAAAAAAAAAAAAAAAACGCGAACACCGTACGTAAAGAGCTTTCCTTCGTTGCACCTGGAGAAAAATCTCCTCCGTACCCCGGCGGGTGTTATTAGTTTTAGCGCAGCTCTCGGATTAATAGGTACGGCGAGAGAGTCCGCCTTCGTCCGTCCATTAATTATCGTTCTAAGCCCAGGGCCCCCCGATCCCCGCAATTATTCAGCGGACAAACACACGGCTCTCTCGCGCTTGAAAAAAAAAAAAAAGAAGCTCAACTTTTCCGCGTCTATCGGGTCCGTCCATCTCTTTGGCGTCTTTGTGCGGCAAGCTCTTTTCCTTCAACCCTCCGTCTCTGTTTGCCCTCGCGCTCTCTTGTCTCCGTTTCCCTATTTGTGCGTCCGTCTCCTCTGCGCCGCGCCATCTGTTTGTCTCTCTTTTCATTGCCCTCTTTCCCTCCACCCCCCCCCCTCTACCCATTTTTATTTACGCTCGTTCCTCTTGTAATTAACGAGATATCGATCAGAGACCGTCTGTGTCCGGCGAGTATAATGTCCGAAGCCTTGCCGATTAAACGGTTCCCCCCCCCCTCTGCTGTTATTATGGAGGCTTTTTGTTATATACCGAGGGAAGGGATGGACGGATGGAGAACGAAATGTACGGGAGCTGCGAGAGAGAGTAGCCGGGCTGGTCGCGTTTTTCATGCCAGATCGATAGATTTCTCGCTCGCGCCGCCTGCTTTTTTTTTTTTAAAGTATGTTTTTAGAATAGAAAAGCCGCAGCTGTTTTTCATTTAGAAGTGTGTATTTTGCGCGAATGTTTGAATGCAGAGAGCTGGAAACTATAAATAGAGAGTTTCTTTGTTCGATTTTGCCGAAGCATCTTGGTAGTTATAACGGACGTAATAATAAAAAATTGTTAAAAAAGTTTATTGTTCGAACGATAATAAAAAGAAAAAAAAGGAAAATGTTCGGAATGAAACTTGGACCCGTAAAAAAGTTCTAAAAAAATAGCGATAAGAAGAAATATTACTTCTCGTAAAAGTTTTCATATTGAATCTTAGGCGCGACGTAAGACGTAGCAAAAAATATGTGGAATTATAGAAATGAATATTTCGAGTGGAAGGTCGCGTGAATCTGCGAAACTTTTTCATTTCTCGCTTTTTTTTTTCTACTACAAAAATATTCGGCGCGTCTCTCCTGCCAGTGCTGTCGTCGAGAAAAATGACACTTTTTTTTTACTTTATAATGGAGACGTCGCTGATTAAACAGCCGAACTTCTTTCTAGAACCACATGTTTGCCTTTCCGATCTCATTTACCGCGCAATTTGTCAAACTCAATTAAACCTCGGCTTTTTCCAATTAATTTTCAAAAACCAGCGCGACGAACCCCCGTTAAAAAAAAAAACGACAAAAACCTTTTTGCAAATTCCTTCCGCCTGCGGATAATAGCATTCCTTAAAACTTCACTCGCGAAAATAAAATTCTCCCCGCCGCGCCGTACTTAAGACGAAGATTAGAAAGGGGGGGAGAAGCCCGTGTAGATAGCAGCAGGCAGGAAGAATTTTTACAAGAAAAAGAAGCTCAGATAGCTCTCCGAAGAGCGAGAGAGAGAGAGAGAGCGAAGATACAGTGAATTACTTGATAGACCGCAGACTCGTCTGGCGCGCGGGAAAAGCCTACGAAGGAAGTTCCACCGAGGGGTTTAATGCATATGTATTAAACGATTTGCGAACACACAGTAGCGCCCGTAAACTCGGCCGTAATTTTAAAAAGCACTCGAGAGACCAGTCGCGGCGCAGTTCCTCGTGTTTTTCTTTGTAAACGGTGGACGCGATTCGAGCCGAGACGATTTAAAGGAGGATTTCACGGATACGTTTTAACGGTATATATTTTTACCCGCGATATATCGGGTCTATAATTAGAGAATAGTGAAGGTTATGCGATTTGTAGTACTTCGGAGAAGCACTCGGGGAGGATATAAATGATTTCTTGTCTATGTCGGTGCTTGAGTACGGAGTGGCTTAATAAATATTTGCTCACTTCTTTCTGGCGATCGTTTAATTAACTATAAATTTGAAATGCGGGCTCGTTGATTATTTTTAATAGCTGCAATAAGATTGTTTTTGAGAAATTTAAGTATATATATATTCCTTCTTTTTCCGTGAATAGAAATCGTATATATTTATGACGTAAATAATTTCGAAACCAATAATTGCCATTCATTTCTACTACCGTATATTAAATCATTGCCAAATTTTATATAAAAGAGAAACGTAGACATTAATCAAATTACTGCATTTACGACCAAACCAAATATTTCACGATTCATTACTCAGCGAATCGCCGTCCCAATTATTTCGCAAGAAAGCAGCGCGCAAACTGCAGCACTGATCGCCGCCGGCAATTATCCTATTCCGAGGTCCGAAAAAAATCAGAACGCAGCCTGGCACATGTCATTGTCGCGATCCGTAATGCCGGTCTAAAAAAAAAAAAGGGGGGTGGACGAGGGGACAAAGTCAGAGTCAGAGTCGTGTTGTACTCCGGTCGGATGTTACAAATTGTTCGGCCGTAATAATCGTCGCGCCGTCGCTGGTATAACGAAGCCGCCGAGCGCGTCCGCAGACGAGCGAAGCCTCTGCTGCCATTCGTCACGCGTAATAAAGTCACTAATCACACCGGGGAGCAAAAAGAAGAAAGCCTGGAGAGAGAGAAAAAGAAGCGCGAGAGGCGGAGGTATCAAACGACGGGATCGTCGCGAAACGAGGAAGGGAAAAAGGAAGAGGCGCGCGCGACGTTTCGGGCTGAGTGTAACAGCGATTTTAAGTGTCACACTGCGCACTTTGGGTGTGTGTGTGTGCGCACGACGCGGGGAGAACGGACGGTGGAGTGAAATTTTACTTTGAAGAATGTGCGTATTGGAAAGATTCGGTATTGCGAGGGAATTTTGTACGCTGAAGTGAAAGTGGGGCTGCAACAATGGCATTGTTTACTATTTGTAGGTTAAATGCTTCCATGAAGTATGAATGTGGCCTTTTGGAGTCAGAAATAGAAAATCGTTAAATGTTTAAAGATTTCACTCGCTTATTTGGAAAGAAATTCAGAAGGGAACACTTTTTCCCAACGTCGTGGGGACACTGTACACCGATATTGCAATAATATTGGCAATATTTATCGATATTCTCGTAATATCTTTCAATATTCATAATAAACTTTTTTAAGTTCTAAATCGTGGTATTTAAATACGAAATTATTTTAAAACTGAATCGTAAGATCAAGTATTAAGATCATTGCCCTTTATTCTTACAATAAAAAGCGCTCTTTAATCAGTTTGAAATCATCTTTCTTCAACTGGATTTCGCGCTTCATGCAAAAGCTTCGCGATATATTTTTCGACGTTTCCGAGTTCGATAAAAAAAAAAGTCCGTTAAAACATCCGATAAAACCTCGTCGATAACGATGATTCATCGCAATAATCGCCCAATCGCAATTTTCAATCTCGCGCTTAAACGTTTCCTCGCCTCTCAGACTTTGCCTCTCGGCTAGAAGCTAAGAAAAGCTACGCGAAGCCAGCGTGTATATATACGCGGACGCGTGCAATACGTAGGAATAGAATCCCGCAGTCTATGAGCACGAGCAGATGGAAATGGGGAGGGGGGGGGGCAAAGGAAAGGAGGGAATAGAATGGTATAAAACGGGGGTAGCGAGCCGAGTCACAGCAGATCGATACCAAGTGAGACGACGGTGCAGGGGGGGCGAAAGAGAGAGAAAGAGAGAGAGAGAGAGAGAGACGTTGAAGAACATTGCTCCGAGCGTGGCGGAAAGGGAGCGAGGTGGGAAAATTGATCGCGTGAATCACTTTATGAGCGCTGCGGTGCTACTAACCTTATGGTGCGTAATTTTGGAAGGTACACGGGGATTCTTACGATATGAGAAACGCTTCGGCTTTTATTTTAGCGAGGCCGCTGGATAAGGAGGTGGAAGAGCGAGAGGGGAATGACTCGTTGAGTGAGATAAGATGACGGTGGCGAATTCCCCCCCCCCCCCCGTCTGACTTTGAGAACTTCATAAGACAATGATGATCGTTAGAATAATTGTGTAACTATTGAAAGATGCAGTCGAGTGTATTTATTAGACGTTAGAATGTTAAAGGCTGCGTTTCTATCTTGAATATTCTGTAATTAAGAATATTTCGAATCGTACAAGTTTATTTAAACAAGGAGGTACTTTTATTCACTTCTGATGAAAATATTATAAATTATTTGACTTTTTATCGAGTTCGGTTTTGATATTATCTTTGTATATAAAATCTAGCTTTTCGTTACGTAACTTTTACTTAAAATTTACCACTGATTAAATAATAACGTCGCACATCTGTCAGTTTAATATCTTTAAAGAAGCCCTCGCAATTCTCCTCCAGAATTTCACGTCTAAATTAAAAGAGCTTAGTCCGCATTCACGAAACTCCGGCGAACTGTTGCTTAGAATACATAATGCCATATTTCCCAAAAATGGATTCCACTCAGCCGAGAATGGCTGCTCGACGACTTGATGAAAAACAGTATAATATCTCGAAATTACAGTCTAGACTAACTGCCCCACCCCTCCCTTTAAACTCGCTGAAACGACGCTGGAACCACCCCGAGGCTCAAATCGACGTCCCGAACAACAGCCAGCAGCCGCGACTGAAGATACAGGTTGAGCGACAAACAAAAGCCCGGTGGATGATAAATAAAGTCGGGAAAGCAAAGGGAGGCAGACGGCGTGCGGGGAGAATAATAGCGAAGGGAAAAGCGCCCCCCTTTTTCGAGGACGATTTTCCTGGCTCTGCTCTTCGGTGTCATTGCCCGCGCAATCTTCAGTTCCCAGGCCTCTTTAGGCGACGGGCAATCAGCGCCACCAGACAATGCTCGGCACATTCGCCCGTTTGCGAGGTTTAAGGATCGAGAGGACGAAAATTATGATTCGAGTCTACCAACGGGATTTTGGCAAATTGATCCGGGAAGAATGGAGATTATTGTTGATGCCAGTTTGGGTAGTAAAGTCATTGTGGTTCGGAGAGTAATAGGGAGGTTTAGAAGTAATCGGATTTACGTCGATTTTTACTTGGAGAAAGCTTTTTATGTAGGAACTAATAAGTTAAGTACCTTTAGATCTTATTTTGTAATATTAAATATTATTAAAATGTTAATAATTTATCTTCGATGATACGCGGAAAAAGTTTAGGATATTTAAGAAAATATTTTAATGATGATAACTATAACTAAATGAATCACCAATAAAAATACTTTCTTGATACGAGTTGAAAAAAACTGATTTAATATCACGAATTTTTTTCTTCACTTACATTTTTAAATCAAGTAAACAAAAAATGATCAGCAACACTCTGAATATCTTACGAATTAAATTCTTCGACTACCAAATTAGATGTTTACACTGAACTGGATCTCACTTCTTAAACGTGTTTGTTACTTTTCTGAACGATAACAATATGTTACAAATATATAGTATATTCAGAAAAGATATGAGAAAAGCAATCGTATTAAAATTTATAAAAATTTACCTTCGAAAATAGAATTTTTGCATAAAGTGTTTTATTATGTGGAAAGAGCTTTTTCAAATTGCTTTACCAACTGAAGCAGAAACTAGACTTTTTCCCTAAAATATCGACATTTTATGAAGCTGCCTTTTACTCCATTTAGCGATGAGGCTTCGTGAGAAACGGCGTTTCATTCTGATTCGGAAATTGGCCCACATTTCGAGCATTGCCTAAGCAAATTGGCCACTTACTCCTTGAAAAATGGATTCAATTTTCACGGAGGCAGCTTTAATTGAAGCTATTTCCTACTTGAAATACGAACATTTGTATTCGATCGCATTTGATCATTATTGCAAAGCTATATGTTGCAAATTATGAAATTCAGCCAGAATCTGAATTAATTTCGTAAATTATATTTAAACTATTTATATTTACTTCGATAGCTTCTCTAGAGTAGTAGTAATTTTCGTAATTCTTGGATCAGTTTACAGTTTACAGAACTCTCGAAGTCGCTTCTAGATCTAATTTCGCTTTCGCAAAGTGCTTGTTAGCGTAACAAAGTAAAATAGTCAGAAGTTGCACTAAACAAACAGTTAACTCAACTATTTTACGTAATGAAATAATGAATTTCTGCTAACAACTTTGTCCGGATGCAACCGATGCGCATCTGTCGCCATTTCCGAGCTCAAAGACAGAATTCGAGGCTCATTCGAGCGAAAAAAAGTATATAATTCCCGAAGCAACGATGCAATTACGCTTGTTAAATTATTGTCTAATCAAACTGAGCACTTACTTAAATCGTACAAGAGAGGATGCAACTGCATTTCTGATGCACTTTTAATGATCAGCGGAGGATGTGAGAAAGTAATTTAGATATACGGCTGTGCGAACGTTCCACCGACGATAGGCGCAACAATGCGTAATTTGTTCAGCTTTTCCTAAACGGGAATTCATTCATTTTAGAATATAAAAAAAATTACGGTCAATTCTTAGCGTCTGCGGGAATAAAATAGACCTTACGTCGAAGCTGTTGAACTCCGGCGGCGAGGAAGGAATGAAAGTTTCGCTATTTCCACATTGTCCGAGTGCCTGCCTTTATTATACGTGCGAACTGCTGACTTTTTGTCCACATAAAATGCAATTAGAGTTGGAGTCAGTGTGCTGTTGTTATCTTCATCCTTAATCTAATAAAACGAATAAGTTTCCTAAAGAAACTTCCTAAACCGATCGAAAACTGGCTAAGAGCTCGTCAGTATTTAATTCAATACTATTTGCAATCATTCGGTTAAACACACATTACGTCGGCGAATTAAAAACTCTAATCAGTTGGTCATTGATTCAACATTTCAAATGTGCCTTTTTCTGCAGAGGAAACCATTTATTAAATCACTTATTAAAGTCATAGATATGACGGTTGAACTGTCGGCTTTATCAAAGCTTAAAGATAGATTTTCCATTCATTCAGCAAAACGCGCGGCGACCAGTTCTCATGGAATCAAACGTCGCGCACATATATACGATAGATTTTTCAGATAATTCAGCCGTGAAATTGAATTTAAAATTCGTTAAAAGCAGAAAAACTTGTCTTTACCTCTAAATAATTACATACTTCACCGAAGTTAAAAGGAAAAAAAAGTGCCATTCATACTTTAGAAACTCGAGTTACAACTTTTCCTTTACCTCGTAAATGCATTCAACTCCCCGCGGAATTCCTTTCTGAAAATGGCATTTCCTTTTTTTATCACATTTTCAGCTGACAAGTGAGTTTTGATCGAAATTTCAAACTTTCGGACCGACTTCCATTTCATTTCTCCATTTTTCTGATTTATAAAATCGGATTTTCTTGTACCAAAAAAAAAAACAAAAAAAAAATCCCGATACTCAATTTTTTAAAAGTTTGTTTTATTTTTATTAATTCTTTTATTTTCATTCAAGGTATAAAAAAAAAACATTCTATCGATACCGCCGCAATATTGGTAATGTTTATTAATAACATAATAAAAGAAAATGTTACTAAACATTTCTCCGAGCCCTTAAATTCCTTTGAAATTTTTGAAAGTAAAATAAAATTCTCCCTTAATCATCAAATTTCCTACCCCCGAGTTGCATCCGCGTCAATCCCAACGGCAATCTCGCGAAAACTTTTTCCCTGCCTACCTCGGCGTCAAATCGCCGAGAAAAAAAAGTGTGCAGTGGCAAACTATCTCCCACTCTTTCCTCCTTCTCTCTCTCTCTCTCTCTCCCTCCTTCCGCGTCTTCGCCTAACAAGCCTTTGGCGCAGCCTCTTCTATCCGTACGCAGCTCCGAGGAAAAATTCTATAATTAATAAGCCACTCGAATGGAAAAGAGAGGAAGCAAGTCGAGGGAAACTCGTGAAATTTTCCTCCCAGAAGGGGGAGAACGGAAGGCAAGTACCTCGGCTATGCGAGAGTTCGGACGTAATGAATTTAGAGGGGTGGGGGGATGGAAAAGAGAGGCGTCTTGACGAGGGTACTTGCCCGATGTACCCCCGCGCGTAATTAGTTCTCCCCCGCGGCTCGTAACGCTCGAGAGCCACCTCGCAAAGATATCGTCCTTCCTGCGCTACTTCGGTTGTTTTTTTTTTTTTTTTTCTTTTTTTGTTTCAACAGCCGTTGCGAAATATTGGCGATTCTTTATCTTTGGAGGAGTGCCGAGGGTTACTTAGGAAACGAGGGAAATTGCTTTTTACAACGGCGGAGAGGCCTATTGTTTTAATTGGCTTTTCCTTTCCTCGGAATAATCAAGAGTCGTCTGGTTGTAGTTTTGAAACAGGACTTTTGATTGGTCACTTTTGCGTATTTGCAGTGTAAAATTTAGACTTTTCAATTACCCAACAAACTATTCTTAGCTTCAGTAAAAAATTTAATTTTCATTTTACATGGAGCAAAGTAGGTGGTTGTGAGATTGAGTTTAAGAAAAAATTTCATTAACTTATTTCGAAACTTTATTCGTTACTTTGACCAAAGTTCCTACATTTACGACGTTATAGTTTTAATGTAACAAAAGTTGCAGCGCAGAGCACTTAGCTACTACACTTTTGGCAAAAATTAACAATTCGTAATAAATCTTCATTTTAAAACGCGCGGCTGCCATTGTCCGCGTTTACACTTACTAAAAACTCTCCATCAAAACTACAGTACCAATAAAACCAGACAATAACACTCCGACAAAACCGCTTCGCTCTCCAAAAAATGAGCCCAACACAGCCCGAGGAAAACCCAGCCTCCCACGGCGTTCCTCGCCCGGCCGAGAGCTTTCGCAATGGAAGAAAATCGAGCGCCACCGAAAAAGCATATAAACATCGACGCGAAATAAGCGGAGCCTCTCTCGCGACATTAATCTTCATCCCACGCGGATCTCCGCCGTATCCTCGTAAATAAATCCGAGCAAAAACACAACCCGGCCGAGGCAGGCAGCGATAATTTCTCAATGTAATTATCTCGGGAAGCAGTCGGGAGATAGCGAAAAAGGAAGGGCCGCCGCCGCCGCCGCCGCTCCTGAGAGACAGCCGGCCAGACAGACGGACGCTGGACCGAGGCGGCATTTTTGCGTCCTTTCTCGAGCCGAGCCGCTCGAAGCTTTACAAAGAGGCGAAGGTCGCTTTTACGAGCGGGAACGAGCTGGCTGGGACTTTTTACGGGGAGTTTATTGAAAATTTTAGGGATAGGAGGCGAGTGGGAGATTCGATTATATTGTTTCCATTTTTTTTAGGTGGATGAATGGGCTGTTGGATTCTTTTTAGCAAATCTTCGGGGTTTTTTACTTTGAGGCTTAGAAGATAAAATGATATTTGCAAGTATCAGGATTAGATTATTTTTATCCATTTTTGGAAATTTTTAGCTGCAAATAATGCAATATATAAAACCTTTTATCAACAAAAAGTTACTTATTAATGTTCCGTAATAAACGCAAACACAGAACACCAAATAATTTAAAAATATCTTAAAACTACTCTTCAATTATTTTTTACCCAAATTTATTCGCGTCGATAAAATACGTTGATTTTTGGAATATTGGAATTTATAGCTATAGGAAGTTTATGAATACGGAACACCGCTTTAAAACGCAGCCGATTAAAGCGCAAAATGATTTAATATTTAAAAAAAAAACGACGAAAAAAAGCATAAATGTTCCAGTGCGCAGCGAGAACTGTTTACTTCCGCACGAAAATATTTCACAAGCGCATTTAAATTTAATCCTTAAATTTGTACATATTCCATACGTTAAAAAATTCAGAAAAACGCTCGATAAAATATTTCTTCCGCCAAAGCGTAAAATATAAATTGAAGGTCCGTTCGAACACCCATTAAAAATCGTTCGCCCATTTCCCGAAACGAATAATGACAATTATGATAATAACAGCTATCCTTAAGCAAACGAAATTAGTCAATTCGAAATCCTAAATTTCCTCCTACGCTTCCGTAGGTGCGAACTAAGGAATTCGCGCGTAAATCCAGTGACAATGAGGAATCACACTTTTCGTTTACATAATTGCGAGCGGAGCGGCAATCAATTACGCCAACGCGAGACCCGTGATTTCCGCAAGAACTTGTTTACTCTGCAGCCGCGGCGGCCGCAATTAGTTAATCCAGTCCGAAGTGCCAATAAAATAATCGAAAAAAAAGCGCACACCGCGCGCACAAAGGAATAACGTTCCCGATCGAGGCCGGGCTCTCATTTCGAATTCGAGCCTCGTTCTCCTCGTCTTCCTCGACGCGTATTGTAAGACTGTATTTTACGCGCTGGCACTTTTTTTTTCCCAGAAACGCGGGACGAACTATTCGGAGTCGGCATTTGCATAATGATATTAAATTCCTCGCTCGCAACGAGAGCAGCGAAATGTGTGTGGACGAGGCGTTAAAAGAGAATAGCCCCCCCACCCCCCCTCCGATGATGACATTCGTTCTGCGTGTTCGCTTTTGAAGCGACGTGAAAAAACGTGTTAAAAGTCAGCGAGGATGTGTGTGTATGTGTGTATGCGGATGGCTCGTCCAACGAGGAGTTTTTCGGTGCTGCAGAGAAGCTTTAGTGTAAAAGTTATCGAATGAAAGATGAGCTTAGTTTTTTTTGTTTTTAATGGTAAGTATGCTTCTCTGTTTGGTATTATGAGAACTTGTTGATAAATGTGAAGAATTTATTAATTTTGATTAAGAAATTTTTTTGAACGTATACTTGATATTTAAATGTCTTTTTTAAATGGAATAAGAAAAAAAAATTAATATTACATAATATAATTTTATGCGGTAAATTGATGCATAGTATCCATTAATTGTTATAATTCAAAACGTAATTTGATATAAAGTGTTAAATGATCCATTAATTTAAAAAAAAAAAAATCAAATTACATACATTATCTTTGAAACTATTATTTCTAATCTTTCGTTGAAAATTATTAGATATTAATAAGTAAAAATACTTTTCTAATCAATTTTGAGATAATTCTATTGAAAAAATGACGCTAATCTGATTTTTTTTTTTGCAACGTCGCATTTTTCAGTACATGCAAACAATATGTTAAAATAATAATGATTAGATGACTTTATCCACCTTTTCGTTTCTTTTTTTAAAAACATTCAGAATCGAAGAGATAAATAAATGTCGATTCATTAAAAAAAAAAAAGATAAATAACCAGTTCCTAAACGCAACTTTACCGAGTAACTCCAATGAAAATTTTCTTCGCTCTCGCATTTATCAACAGAGCAAAAAAAAAAAAAAAAACAACAAAGCTCCGATAACTCGACCAGCATCCCTTCTCCCTAATCACACCTCCACTCGCTAATCTCGCAGGCCCCGATATTCGTCTAGCTCGAGACCGGTGAATCCGTGTGCCCCCGACGATGGACGACCACGAGATCCAGTCGACCGTGGAGTCGATCCTGGGCCCCGACGTCAAGATCATCGACTGCGAGAAGAAGTCCTGCGTGAAGGAGGAGGAGGTCCTCCTGATAAACGGCGTGCCCATAACCCTCGACGGGCCCGACGGCATCGCCATACGCGAGGCCATGATAACGGGCCAGGTGCCGCCCTGTGATCTCCTCAACCGCATCCTCATCCGAGCCGGAATCCAGAGGTAAGCGATTAATCGCGCCGGATAAAAGAGCGGCGGGATAAGGAGTTATTATTGGCGGAATTGAGCCGACGACGGAAGACGGACGGCGGCAGGGGGGACTGAAAGTGGGTTAGGACGGCTGTGAAATCGGAGCGTGAATCATTGCCGAGGCTCGGGTTCTTTTCTTTGAATGGAGCGCAGTTTTTACGGGAATAATATATGTTCGCGCCGTGTTGCGGGTTTTAAAGGAAAGATCCTCCTAGCTTCGCTTGAAACGTCGGATTTGCAGTGATTCGGGGATAATTTTAGTATTTACGAGGATAAATTGTAGGAGCTTTTATCGGACTTTGAGAAACGCTTTATAAATACCAAATGTGAATAATTTTTCGCGTCCACTTTCAGCGTCTGAGTTTATCCATCCATTATTTAAGAGTTCTAATCATTATTCTAAATTTTTTTGTTTAAAAATTTTTCGCCACACGGTATATTGTCCGCTGAACCAACGATTTTCCCGTTTCACGCTTGGAAAGGAAAAGAAATTGTATGAAAGGGGAAAATAAGCTTGGCATTGTACAGATGTGACAAATGGAGTGCGTCCATTATGAGTCGGAGCACAAATAGAACGTCAAACTATTTAAAAGGCTCGCTTGACTTCAATGCAAGTAACACGTTCTCGGATTAGAACTTAACTCATTTCGCGGTAAGATGCTTTGGAATTGTGAAATTGCGTCGATAATGTAATCCGTGGTTTAAACGCTTTCCATTTAAACGGTTACGTCAAAGTATTTAATTCCCGTCGAGAGAAGCATCTAAGAAGTTTATCGTTTCCCACAGTCGCGTTGACGTCGACTTAGCAGAAATGTACACTTTGTGAAATAAAGTCAATACTTACCTAAACGTGACGTTCTGGCACAAAAAATATTACTTTTACGATTAGATAAATTTACGTTTACTGGTAATTTCGTTAAAAATTTAATAGAAATTAATTCAAAAACAGAATCATTGGATCAACTGCTTTAAAAATCCTTATCAAGAAAAAAAAAAAAAAAAAAACTGATCAAAGTTTCATTGACACATCAAGCTAAGCAACTCCGTGTACATATATTCTCGTTTATGAGTCATCGAAGATAACGTTACATCACATTACGCAGATAAAATATAAATTACCCACTCAAGACCGTCTCTTATCTGCTCCTCCAACGTCCGTCCTCCTCCTCCTCCTCGCGATCGCGAGTAAACAAAATCCGGGCTTTCTTACTTCCTCGCAAACGCGCAAAAAGCAATTTCCTCCCGAGAGCGGAGGAAGTCGAACAAGAACCTTTAAGCGGCGCGCCTTCTAAGCTTTCATCGTCGCGCGCAAAAAGGCACAAAGAAAACAGGAGGAGAGAGAGAGAGTCGATCGGATTTTCGATCGATCGAGCGCGTCCTCTTCCTTTCCTTAGTGCATTAACCCGCGATAAATCGAAAGTATCGACTTTCTCGCCCTCTAATGAATCGCGGGGCTTCGCGCTGTTATGTTTTTTTTTTTTTTTTTTTTCAGAAAGTTCGAGGTGTCCTCTTTGAAGTCGGAGATGCGTAAGGATTGGTTGATCGGTGGTCAGGGCCTTTTCTGCTCGGGTTTCGGGTTCGGGGGTAAAGTTTTGCTTGCGTTTGCTAAAAGTGACGCGGAGGACAAATGATTGAGCGTAATTTATTACTGCCGAGTTCGGTTTTCTATTTTTTTGATAATTATCATGTTCGTGTGGAATTTACGCGAAGGAAAGCATTAAGTTAAAAATCACGTCGGTTCTGAAAAAAAGTAATAATTGTTTTAGTTGTTTAAAGGAATATGTTATTCTGTGAGGTTGAAGTTTCAATTGTAGTGTAAAATTCAATTAAAAATTCTGTTAAAAAATTTAGCTTATTAAGTCTAGTTATTAATAATGAATACTTTATTTTCACAATTTTTTACCATAAAAGAAAATTGTTATAAAAATCTCCACAAATTTGAAATTTTCTTTTAGTATTTACACTAAAAATCAAAATTAAATTTCATACCAGAAAATCCACGTGAAAATATTAATAAAGTTATCAAATTATTTATTTAAAAAGGAAATCATAATTTTATTTAACTCTGAAATATAACAATCAATTAAAACGTTAATTTACTTCCGAGATTACCGACATTGACTCATTTTTAAATTAACTCTGTTTCGCCGTATCTCTCGCATTATTCATTTTTATTATCAAATTAATTAGCATTTCTCTCCAAACGTGCAATAAAGCAGTCATCACATAATCAATTTACGAAAACTTCTATTTAATTCATCGTTTACAACCGACTCCCGGCAAAATTCGCGCGCGTTCCCACGTCGTTCCGTCGTCGCAACGCGAAAACAAATCGCGGAACATTTCGCAAAAAAGTCATTCGTCGACTGACGTTCTCCCCGGCTGCCGCTCTGGAATTGACAATTGCACAATGCGACTCCCGCTCCGTATCCGAACGTCTCGCGTTCGGCATTTCGATAATACGCCGGAACGCTGCACCGTCCGAAACAGCAGCGACGGTGGAGACTCCCCTAACGAGATAAAATCTCTCTCTCTCTCTCTCTCTCTCTCTCTCGTCGGGTATCGATCCGTCGCGGACGAGAAGCGCCGCTCAATAATTCCGCTTTGCCGAAAGCGACAATCATCGGCGATGCATCGTCGAACGCGACGCACCGCGAGAGGAGTAAGGGTTTCAAAGCGCTGGGAGTAGGGAAAATGGTCGCTCGCGAGGGAAGAAAGTCGACTGGAAGAAAGCTTTGCTCCCTCCGGCGGTAAAGTCTCGGCAATGACTTTGGTAATGAGTTCTCGGCGAATCTGCGTGCGCGATCTTACCGGGGGGACATTTTTTGATCGCGAAAATTTCGAGAAATTTCTTCCGAGCTTTTACTCCAAGATTTTAATTAATCATCTTATTGGAGATTAAGTAAACAGATCTGATGAATACGAATATACCGAACAAAGTAGTTTTGTAAACTCCAATTTTTGCAGTTGAACGAACTTTTACGCGTTTCGAAACCGTTTTTAAAAACTTTTTTAAACGTAATAAAAATAATTTCATTCGTACAGAAATAATGACAATAAAATTTGAATTAACGTTCACAGCTTCGAGATTTGTTACTTATAAAATAATAAGATTAATAAGCGTAGCGCTGCCAACGAAAAATCTCAATAGCCCACTTAATAAATCCAAACAAAGAAACCTCCAGTTCCGAACCCCAAACCCAAATCACTCCCGTCAAAAAAAAAAAAAACGAAGTGCCGAAAGAAAAATAGAGCCTCCAAAGAAGGCGTATTATTCGTCCCGAAAACAAGGGCGCGCCGACAGAGCGAGAGAAAAACTCGCAGCGGTCCGCAGTCGAGAGCAAGCCTTTTTCCTCTCCGCGTGATTAATTCCTCATCGAAAGCGCCGCGAGCGAAGAAGCCGCCTTCGCCGTCCGACTTCGTCGTCGTCGTGTGCATGGAAATTGAAAAACGCGCCGAAGGCGAGGAGCATCTGCTGCTGCTCCGTAAATCACTCGAGCGCCGCGCGCGCTCTCGCCCACTAAATTTAGTTGCGCAGGGAGATTTTTGTGCTCCGGATCATCTGGACTTTCTCCTTCGGCTGCGATAAATACAAGCGACGGCCTCTCCGCCCGATCGATATTCGGCTTGCGGTGCGATGGAATCTGGTGATTTTTGCATTTTTGAAGGTCTTCGGGTGGCGGAGTTTGGGAAAGAATTTGAGCTGCTTTTTTTTTTTTTTTGGAAGTTGGTTAAATGTGAAATTTTAATTTTGAAATAACAGAGTTTATAGTCTTTTTAGTAAAATTTATTACATTAAAGAATTTGTTTTTATACAATAATTTAAACAAAATTCAATAAACTCATAAACCAAAACTTTTTCAGTTGAATATACAGAATTTAAATCAATTAGTATTAATATTATCTATTTGGACTAAACGCTGCATTTGTCCATTATAATTTAATGCGTTCTATTAATAAATCCACTTACATTTTACCAATACTCATTATGCTCCCATAAACCAAACCAGTTTTAACTCTCATTCACAAAGATTGAAATGTAGCAGCCAACGATAATACGATTATAAATCAAAATTCAATCCGAATACCTCCGCTATCTCGAGAGAAGGTCAAAAAGAAAGGTCTCCAGAATTCCCCCTCCGGCCAAAAGCAAATCAATCTCGAATCTCACCTTTCCCCAATCGATCTTCCTCAGGGTGCCAGTCCGCCTGGAAACGTCTCTGAACGTGAAATCGTCGGTGGTGACAAAGGAGGAGGTAACCGTAGCCCGAGACGGAAAAGTCGTGGACGAGCGGAGCCGGGAGACGAAGGAGAACAACAGCTACTCGTCGACGACGAGCGAGATCTGGGAGCCGATAGGTGTCATTCAACGGCCTCGCAATCTCAAGCCCTTCGACAGCTCCGACGAGTCGCGACCCAACTCGAACGCCAGTTCCGATCAGGGCTACACGACCAACACCAGCACGAACAACGTACTGCGCGAACGAGGCGGCGGGCTTGCCACCAACCTCTCCGGCCTCGATCTCAACGCGAAGGACGACGTCGACGGCGAGGCCGCTAATAGAAAGAGAGTGCCTGGGGTGCAGACCACCACCTCCGCGGTAAGAGAACGTAGTGGATGCTTTTTTCGATGTTGTTGGCGATGATGAGATCTCGTATAGTGGAAAAGGTTGATTAGTGGTGCTGGCTATAAAGAGATATGTGATGGTTTGACGTTTGTTTTCGAATGCTGATATGTTGGTGACACATGAAAATGATGACTATATTGTCCGTGTTTTTTATGATGTACTATTTGATATAACGTAATAAATCATTTGGAAATTTTAAAAACTTTGTCCAGTGATTTACATTGTGCATCCGTGCATCAAATCTGGAACGATCGATTATTTTTATCTTACACCGAATTCTCTGAGCCGGTAAAGATCTTTGCTGAGATTTCAAGATTTGATGTCGCCATTTTTATTTGCATCCAACACTGACGACATTACTAATTTTGGCATTTTTCTAAGACTAACCCAATGTTGGCCAAGTATAAAGGATTGTAAGTTAAGCAAGTGTTGTCATTTTTATATGCAGCCAACATTTGTATGCTAGATCAGCCCTTTTTCAACTATTGATTACCAATTTAAATTTCCGCTTGAGTATGAGCTTACGGCGAGGTTCAAACTTACTTAAAACTTTTGCTGCATTAACAATATTTCCGCTGCTCTGGCGAATTATTCAGCCATCCTAAAGTAAGTGAATTCTTTCGCTCGACTGATTACTTTGTGCATTCTTAACTTAATTACTCTAGCTTTATTTACTAAAACGACGAATTTAAAACACAAATTTGTTAATAATTCTCTTGTTTTCCCCGAATTTATGTTTAAACACTTTAGCATGGATACATTGTTTGGCGTTTTCCGGACTATTAAGCTTCGATTTCAAGGTGATTTACATTCATCGATCATTTTGCGTTTTTTTCTCGAGTTACAGCTTTCACTTATTTGTTTTAGACTTATTATTATATTTTATAGTTACTCTAACGGCTACAAGTTTCTATGAATTATTCATGTAACTGAGTCATTACTGCGAAGGAAAGCGTTGAGAAAACCGCGATGATTAGTCGATGAAAAATAACAAGACACCGGGATTATAACGTTGTGTTCTGGTATTAAAATGAGTTCAAACAAATTAAGAGGAAATCATCAGCATAATTTAATATCAATTTAGATCAGGTCGTCTCATACATTATTTGCAAATTACTCCAATAATAGAAACTAATGGCAGTCATATACCTTTAAAAAGTAATGCCAGGTATCGGTATCGCAAAACGTTGAATGATTAATCACTTAATCGTAGTACACTTCCTCTATCCACATTTATCGCTGATGACTCACAATTGTTTAATTTTAGCCTAATTACTTTCTTAGCATCCATCAAAGCGAGCCAGCATGAAATTTATTCGAAAGTAGACGAAACAGCGGCGTTCGCTTATCAAAGTTTCTTAAAATGCAAATCTCAAAAGCGCCTCTCGGCTTCAAAGGAAACTGGCCCCGAAAACGCTTGATAATCTCAACCTCGTTCAACGTAAATCATTCGACGCAATCTCCCTACTCAACGAGTCATGAAATTAATCCACACCACGGCTGAAAAGGCGCGCCCGTCGGAGATAAAAGCTTTTCCGGATTTTCGCCGATCGAGTTCCTTGTTCCAGGCCAGGATAGAAAAAGTCGTCGTCGTCGTCGTCGTAGTCGTCGCCGTCGTCGAGGGAGTTCGTGCTCGGCAAAGCCAAGCAACCTGTTCCCCTTTTGCCCCTCTCGTACGCTCTCTTATGGGCATCTTCTGTGTACACACTCGTCTATGCCGAGCCAGCCAGGTATATATACGTCCCGTTCCCCGCCGGAAAAACGAGCTCGCTCACGTTCTCATGAGTAATACGGCGCCCCCGTGGATTCCCCTGCTCAGGCGAGGTCGGCCGAGCACTGCTCTCTTCTTCTTCTTCTTCTTCTCCTCCTTCGGCTTCTGTTCGTGAGTTCGAACGCTCTCCTGGCTTCTTTTTTCGTGTACGCGAGTCTGAGAGCGAGTTCTTCCGCTGTCTCTTATCTCTGTAATTTTACGGCCGGCTCGTAATGTCCCGGGAATGAAAATGAGGTGAATCCGGGGATTCGATATTTGCTCCGGATCATTGAATACTTTGAAAGAGCGCTTTATGGGGATGGTAGAGTAGATGTTTTTTGAATTGGGTTTTTTTTATAGTTGGAAATTTATCGATTAACACGGTTCGAACGATGCAATGAATGTTGGAGCAATATTGCGAAAATGTTGGGATATTACTGGAATATGCGTTGCTGTATACATCGAATATAGGGTAAGAGTTTCTGTTGTTTGCATTTATGGAAATGAATAGAATATCTTTTTAAGACATTTTATGAGGGTCTAGCAATTAAGCTGAATATTATGAATTTATAATATTCTAAAAGTTTTTTTAAGGAAACTGTATATTTTTTAGTAGAAATTCTAACATGAGTGTAAATTTTTGTAAATTTTAAAATAATAATGTTGTTAGTGAAAGTAGGAAGTAGTATTTGCATTACTAATGGTGTTGGTAGTTTCAAATATTAAAATAAATTTAACAAAGTTCTGCAAGAGAACGTTTTAATTAGCAGAAAATACTGTATATAAATATTTTATTTTAGAGAAAACGAAGGTAAAAAACTAAATATGTATTGATTTTTATTCTTACAGTAAGTATATCTATTCATTGATACTATATCGATTCAATTGATTTTATTTCTTTGTGTAGTTATTTGCTCCGATCTATTTTTTGCTCATTACGATTCAGAAACTGTCACACATTAGCATGCATTGTAAGTCAATTAATTTCTACATTGTCCTCTTTGTTTTCTCGTCCAGATTCTTTTCTTAACCGGCTTAAACATTTTTTTTCTCCCGTTACCTAAAAAATCGTTCAAAATCGATAACATCTTCTCGGTTTTAATCCCCTTTGTGATTTTCAATGACTTTCATTGAATCGCTGTGAACGGATAACGAAGGCGGATCAGTTTTTTCACACACTTTACCTTTCAAGGTCCATCAAGTTCTCTACCAGGGCTGCATTTGCAATGCATCCGCTCTGACGTAATCGACAGTCACTAAAAGGGCATTTCTCGTCGGTAATGTAGATTCCCAACCTTTTGTAACAGTTCACCTACCTTACCGACGCATGATAAGTTACCGACCGCTGCTCCGCAAGCTCGAAACTTATATCAAATTCGAAAATTTGAACCTCGAGAGATAAGCGTGGCAGAGGGTAACGAGGCATTAACCCCAAGGGAGCTGCGTTACCCTCAAACGGTCGGATAATCGAGCACAGCCGGCGTTATAGCTAAATTTCCTCCGACAAAAGACGACGACGGGGACGAGGAGCGAACGAGGTTTATCACCGAGCGCTGTCCCGCAGTAAATCTCGCTGATCAACTCCCGTTAAACGGCGTTTATTGCCTGCCACTCGTTCTCCTTCGTTCCCCTTTTAAAGGCACTTTCGCCCTAGAGAGACACGATACGACTTCTGCCCTGGGCTTCGAGAGGAGATGGCCTGGCTCAGGGAATCTTTCAACCCTCTCCTCTCGTCTCGTGTTTCATTTACTTTTTCCTTTTTGTAGTCCCGGGTAGTTTGTTCCTTTATCGACGCTCGTATATTTTCAGAGCTCTTTTCATTAAGATACTGCACGCCAGCGTTGATTGTTACGACCGAACCAAAGTGCTTCCGCCCCCGTCGTCATGGCTGCTCATCATCGCTACTACGTTATTGCTAATTTCGTTAGATTTTTTATGCTTGGGGATGATTCCTTTGACACAAAAGGTACAGGAGTTCGCTAATTTTGAGGATATTAGCTTTATCCAAGCGGCCTTTGTACAAAGTTGGATATTGAAGAATCGAGGAGTTAATAAATACGTCAAACATTGTAGTTCTGGAGAGAAGTATATTGTATCAAACAATAAACTTATAAAATAACTGGGAAGAACTGCAACATATCAAACCATTCACAACTATGAACCCATTCAATATCTCATATTGAACGTACGAGGTCAGAGGAAATAAATCTTACATCTCTAGACGTTACTTACAATGAGATACTGTTCCGGTAAAATGGATTTTACAATTATACAATATTGTCATATGACTGACAGTTAAATCATCCTTAAAATTATTTTTCAATGCTTATTGTATATTATGTATATTATTATATTATATGACCTAAAATATATATACTAAAAGGCTCCCGTACAGCAAACTTCCGCAGCCACAAAAAGTCGAGCACAGACCTCAACCAGCCCCTATCGAAAAAAGATCATGACTCGATTCCCTGCATAAAGTACCATTACCCATTCAGCTTACGACGACATCGACAATCCGGCATCTTCTGGCAGCCGAGCTGCCAATTCCCGTAATCGCTTCGAAAAAAATTCCGCCGCAATTCCGCGCCTTCGGTACACGTACTTACCCCGCAGGGTTATTCCATTTTTCAGCTCAGAAGGAACTCGACAGCCGTTGAAACGTGATCGGTCTGACTTTCTCGGCTCCATTTTTGCTATATAGAGACACGCGCCGCGGTCTCTCTCTCTCTCTCTCTCTCTCTCTTTCTTCCACACCATAAGTCATCCGAGCGTCAAAGTCACGTTGTATCGAACGTGCCTCTCTTTTCTCGTCCTTTTCTCGTTTTCGCTGCGAGAGTTTGTGTAGTAGCTTGCCGAGGAGGTTTTCCGCTGCTGCTCCTCCTCTGGCTTGGCCTCCTTCCTGCCTGTCTGACGTGCTCGGTGCTGCACTGCTTCGACAACGAATGGCACGACGTCGGTGGATATCAATTTTCGGAGCGTACCCTAGTCTTGACTTGTCGACTGCGCGGAGTGAAATGTCGCCGAGGCAGATTATGCTGATATTGTAGATGAGAGCTATGGAGCGTTAGTTTAATTTTCGATAACTCGTGGATAAACGGAATTTCTGTGGTATCAAAATGATTTTAGACTTGATTTTTATTAAATTCTGCTTTAGTAGATAGATTTATTTTATTAAATATATTGGAACGAATTACATCAAATCTATAAAAGCTTTTACGATTAATGAAACATCATTATAACCACGGTTAGAATTCGATTTTACTCTAAATATCCGTTCGAAGCTTGTGCTAAATATTTAACAATAATTAACATTGCCATTACAATTCGATGATAAATATTAATTCTCATATAATTAACTAGTTATTCGAAATTAATAATTAAACGGAAGCAGAGAAATGATGTGTTACCAATTCGTATCTTTGTCGATTTTACCCCAGAGAAAAAAGCCCTGGAAATTCGGGCTATTCAGCCCGTTTCGGAGCTTCAGGTTCGGATTACCGGTAACCACAACCAAATAAGCTTGATTAACGAACATCAATACGTTCGTTAAATCCATTGTAGCGGCGAAACATAATACCCGTGTTGAAATGCAAAAATTTTGCGTATTGCAGTGACAATGTGTTTTAAATCTCCGCTGCAGAATGGATTAGCATTTTATTTGCAATTCCCTTCGACGACTTTTGTATCTCAATTTAACTGAAATTTTTCGCGCTCGAAATGTCCCCGAGTTTTCTCTTGTTTTTTAGCGATTTCAATTCTTTCTTGAGCGAAGGCCTTGATTATTATTTTTTTTTTTCGGAGAACTCGGATTTTACTTGATACTTGATAAATGAAATGTTCATATTTCAATTAAGATATTTCATGCAAGGATTGAGAAATTGTGCGAGTTGACTAATCGATAATTTCAATTAAATTGGGCAACGTAGCGAGCCGAAACTACATATCCATCACTATCCGAAGTTTCATTCCCTTCCCCTCATTCTAGATGCCTACTGTCAATCACTAAATTGCTTCTTACCGTCGATAAACCCATCAATTTTGCTTTCCTGAATATTCAAGACTGCTCGTTTCAGGACTTTTTGTAAAAAATAGAATATTAGTTTTCTCCATGTAACTATATCTTCTATATTCGCAGTTGATTCAACCTTTAAATTTCGTCTTACTTACCCTTTGTTTCTATAGGTATAATATTACTCATATATTAGCGAGTTGAATTTCTTGCTTGTAATTTGCTTAGCTAGTATAAGATAAAAATATTAAATTTTCATTAAAATCGCGGTAAAAATATCGCTCAAAAATATATTTAAATATAAAAAGAAAAAATAAAAAAAAATTCAAGCTCCTCCTCTCATAATCCATTTCCCGATTACATTTAGCAGTGAAATTAATTTTTTCTAATGAAACTACTTAACGAGTCAGCCGCGAAAAGGTGAAAAAAAGAGTCGGAGAACAATTAAAAGTTGAGGAAACTTTCTGCGGAGCAGCACTTGCCCAACCAGTTCCCGCGCAATGTTTACTTCGCCCGAGCGAGCTTCGATCACCTCTCCGACGAAGCTTTTTCGGTTCTCTTTCATAACATTCAAACATCGCGAAATTGGAAGGCCACTTGTGAGCGCCTAACTTTTCAAGCCTTCCCTTAACCCAGATCCGAGCCTCGGCTCCGGGTCATGAATGCTATTTATAATCGGCTTTTCGCGCACTCGCGCTCAGTCGGCGCACACGCGCGAATTAGAGGTCGGTTAAAAAGAATCAGCCTTTGCCCCTCCCCTCCCCGCCTCCCCCCCTCCGTGTCGTCATTGTGACGCCTCGGGCAAAGAGGAAAAATCAGGAAAATATCGCGAATAGCTCGGTATTCGCGAGCCCCGGCTCTCCTTTGATCTGCCACTCGGCATGCATGCGCGAGAGCGAAAACTCTTTTCTTCCTTTTTTCGCCGAGTCGCCCTCGCGAAATATCAATTAAAAAGTGGCATTTGTAACGAGCCGGAATCAAATGCACGTATCGGCGCGGACTCGAGCGTTTTATCTGCTTTGAGTTATTTTTACTCGTCAATTGATATTCGTAATTATACGGTAGTTTTGCGGCTTTTTATTTTTCATAAAATATTCGATTTTTAATTAAAAGAAAATATTATGCGGGATAAATCGCGTTACCGCGGATTATTAATTCGAATCCGAGTGAAATTCGCGCTCAAAAGGCTTGATTACTGCTTTTTGCGATCCTTTACATCCAGAAGTTGATGTATAAATGAAAAAATATGTTTAATAATCTCTCGTATAAAAATTTTACTCATTTTCTCTTGATGCGAGCGAAATGTTAATAAACAAGAATGGATCAAAGTATCCGTTCATTTTTCTGCCTTGTTTTAAATTACGCCCATTTAGTGACAGGAAAAACATTGCCAATGAACCGACAATTATTCCACGCTGTCCACAATTAAGAGATGAAAACAAATGTCCATAATTAATGGGATTAGCTATCGACAATCAGTGCGGCAGCTAGTAATTCTAGCCGTCGCGTTAGAACCATCCTATTATAGTATTAGCTAAGGTTGGCACACAGAACATCAAGCCTGAGGGAAGCCCTGATGCAAACGCATTATATTAAATTGATACATTCAAGCTTGACTTTTGACGGCTTTGAGTTTAATTACGTGCCCCTGGGTATCCGGATTGTTGATATGTCAATGTGTTGATGTTTGTTGCTTTCAGAAATACAAGCTTTTGTTTCATTGTTCCTGGATAATGTGAAGATACCAAATAGGATGTCAAATAGGAGGTTGGTTTTATATCTAATCCAAAATCTTTAAATATATAGAAAGTAATGTAAGATATTATAAGTTGGGACCATTAAAACCTACCTTTTCCTATCTTATATTAATTACTGGGCTTTTATCAAAATCAGATTATTAAGTTGAAAACAGAAAATTATAAACATATCCTTATCATTTTTAACAAAAACCGTATCTTATAACACGCCGAATAAACACTTCTTATTCCCTACAGTGTCCCAAAAATCATTCAATACCTCTTGTCTGCCAGCTCAAAGGATCAAGATGGACGCGATCGGCTTAATGCAGACCGCAGAACGTGCTCCCAGTTAGTTTTAATCTAATTATCCCTCCGTGGCCTTGGAAGCATATCCGCCACCGCATTAAATAGCAGATGATGATGAGGTTAGGTTGATTCGCAGTTTCGTGATATGCTCAGCCCTGGTGGCTCTCTGCGTCAATATTGCCGGCGCAGCTATTGAAATTCCTTGCAAATGTGATATCGCCCAGTGCTCATATGAAGATATTCCATGTGGGCCAAGCTAATAAACTCGTGTCTTAATTATTGGCGGTTACGTGGTTTGAGAAGTTTATTCTTCTGTATACGCTAGTTTGTAGAATATTACAAATATTTGAGTAAGTCATAGAGTAAGTCATAAGTATATGCATTTACAGTATTCGAGTTTACATTAGATTTGATATTTATATTTACTCTCTGTTCCTTCGATTATTTGTTTTGTCTTCGATAATATATACTAAATACATTTCCTGCCTAATATGGATAAGTTACATCCATAAAATTTTTCAAGAAACTCAAATTTCGAGCTTTCAGCAAATCGAAAACAAAAATTGAACGACAGATGGAAACGCGTAAGTAAAATTATTTCACGCTAAGCCAACATTCCATTTCGCTGCTCCTTCTCAAAGCTCGAAAAACCCGAAAGCAGACCATCTCGCGGGCAGTGCCGCCGCGGAAGGTCGACGAGCTTGGAGCTTGAACCTCCGCTAGCCTGGCCTTGCCTTAAAAATAGGCGATAGAGCGCACGAAAGAGAGAGAGGGAGAGAGAGAGAGAGAGAGAGAGAGACTTCGCGCGGCTCTCTCGCTTTCTAGCCGAGCATCAGTGCAACTGCGTGACCGCGAGGTAAACAGCGGCCGAGCTTTCACGCCTCGGTCGCCGCCCGAGATAATTAGTCACCGGCTGGGCTGCGCTGCGGATTGAAGGCGGGGATCTTGTGCGCAGCAGATTTTTGGCACGGTGGAAGTGAGAGTGAGGGTTCAGTGAATATGTGAATTTTTTTCGGTTACGAAGCTCGAGAGCTTTTATGACTTGATTTATGCAACAATGTCCGGACGATTGCTCTGCAAAACGTGAGGCTATTATTACAAAGTGTGAATTTGCATTTTTATTAAAACAGTTACGAAGAAAAAAGTGGGTGTTTTCGCACAAGTGAATAAGTTCTATTTACGAAGCGAATGAACTGAGATTGTAAAGCGCAGCTTCGCGAGAAGTAAGAAATCCAAAATCCGCGAGCTTACCAAAATAAACAAGAGAGTCTCAAGTACAATCGCCGCCTGTTTCGTCTACGTCCGCGCGAATTCCAAGAGCAAGCAAAGTCTCTCCCGCGCAAAAGAAAAAAAATCGAGAACTCGCGGCCGATAAATCCAGGAAAGAGGAGCGAGCGGAGCAACAGATGAGCTTTTATATTTATAAAGCTCGCGGCCATGTTTCGTCTATCGACGGACTGAGGCGCGATTTCGAAAGATGCCGTTAGAGGAAAGCCAGAGGGAAACTTTGCCCACGATTTACGGGCTGCTGATCGCCTTTCTCGCCGGACTCGTCGGATACGTACTCTGGGTGAGTGTGCGTGCGTGCGTGTGTGTGTGTCTATGCGCGTGGTGTTGGGGGACTAACGGTGGGCGGAACTTCATTTTCATTCCGTACTTGTGGCGAAAGTAACGGATTTGCTTTTGTGTATGTAAAATCGCAAGAGGGCTTTCGTCTATAGAGGAGGCGCAGGAAGAGATATATCTATTACAACTCGATTTATTATAATTTCTAGACGATGTGATAATGTAGCAGTCGGAGAAATGCCAAAGTCGTTGAACGATTTGAAACGCCGGATACATTTAATTATACGCAAAGTAATACCTGTAGTCAGAATATATCCGGGGGGCGTGATTCTTTGCAGATCTCTCCTTCGGCTTGACGAGCGGTTGTTCGCCAAGGCTGGAGCGGCGAAGCAGGAGCGGGCTAAGCGAAGCGGAAGCATCCTTTGCGACAGAGAGCTAGTCGCGCACCTGCGATGAATTTTAGAGCGAGCTTGTCGCCTTCGCCTGAAGTAATAGCGATCGATTGCAGAATCGATTTTCAGTGGTGGGAGTCACTGGGATATTGCTGAGTTTGGTAGTGGATTTTTGCTCAATTTGCCTAGAATTAAAGAGAGCTTCAAAGAAGCTTTTGAAATTGTAACACAAAAATTTAAGTATTCTTTCTCATTGTAGACAATTTTTAATCCATAATTATAATCATCAATAATTGAAAATTACAATTTTCAAGGTACCTCAGCTAGTAAAAGCTCGGCCAAATGCAAATACGCCCCTCTAAATTAATGAAAATTAATCAATCGTGCGAAATGACATGGAAGCAGCAGCGTCATTCGCGTCGAGCCGCAAAAGGTCGGGGATTTAATTAGTCTGAAATACATCGGAATATATTCCTAATCACATAATTATCTCGCTGAATTAAATCGTCGACCCGTTCCAATCGAGCATTTCCTCGCAAATAAGCCGTCATCGACGGTGCCAATTTCATTCGCCATCCGGATGTTATACGTACCGGCTGCTTCGCGAAATTCCAAGAATCCCCGGAACGCCGGAAGCTGCTTCGAGGATTCAGTCTTGGCGGGTTTATATGTGAAAAATGAAAATAGAGGGGCGCCAGGAATGGAGAGATGTAATAGGGGGAATTGATGGTATCGACTGTGGGACATTTGTGTTTTGACTATTGTTTTTTTTTTATTTATTAGAGCGGAGAAAAAATATTAATTAAATGAACAGAAATTGATTGGACTAGGTTTGAAAAATTATTTTTTCATTTTCACCTCTTTTTCACTGTTTTAAAGCTTCCCTTGAAATAATATTTAATAAGCAATATTTAAAAGTAATAAATTCAATGTTGAGAAATTGCGGAATTTCGTGAATTTTGTGAAAATTAAATACCTGCGGAATTTAAAAAAGTAAAGAAAAAAATATCATATAAAAATATTTTTCTTTGGTTGCGAAATTCTCAATTAAATTTATCGGAAAAGCAATTTATAACTTCTTCATTAATGCTTTAATGAAAAGCTATTGCTTGTATTCTTTTTTGCAGTTAATTTATTACTTCAATAAAGCTAAGAGCAGCCTATATACGCTTTTAAAAATCTAGACCGATACACATTCTTTTTTCAGGTACTGTAAATCATTGGCATTAACGTAAACTCATAAAGGTTTTTTAGCTTCCTTCAATTTATCCGGAATAATAAATTCTACTTATAAAAAATTTACAGCATCCCTGGTAGAGATTGAAAACATTAAATATCTATTTATAAGGTATTTTCAAAAATTTTACGTATAAAATAGGTATTT
>JAWWEO010000021.1:19283807-19346839 GCA_035582975.1 Ormyrus labotus | reverse complement strand
ATGGCCCCTCACAGGCAGCCTAGGCGTATACCTGATTAGCAAGCTATCCAGGTACTCCGGAGTACGCATGCGCAGGATCTTGTAAATGAGCACGGCCATAAAGTATGACCTGCGGCTCTCCACATTTAGATTATAGTATTATATTTTACATAATTATATTATAAACGCTGCTATATTGACTAAAGTAGAATTGTAGTATATATATATATATATATTCCCTTGCAAACAAATCAAGGAGTATCTTAACATACTATATTAATTTTGTTTTTAAATGCTTGTACAAATACTGATATAAATGATCAAAAATGGTAGCACCCATCTCGTTTCGTATAAAGCATCATAAAGTTCTTCTTTTAAACGACGAAGCCCTCCCCAAAAAGCTCCCTGCAATCAAAATTCGGCATCAAAAAGCTCAGTCTCCCGGCTCCCGCAACACAGTCCGTCCCGCAATTAATGAATCACCAATATGCAGCAACAACTCAAGCTGCGGTTCAATGATTGAAAAGTGCTAATATCGTTTAACCGACTGCGCGTAATTAAGCCCCATCCGCGTTTAAAATCGCGTATATCGCGGTGCCTTCACGCTCGTCTGGGCTCGCCGCTCCCCGGCATTATATTCGCCGTGCGGTCGGGAGTTTATATACAAAACCAGTGAAACTGACCGGGGGCGCGCCAAGTCCGTTAAAGCGATTGATTGACTGATTGATTTATTAATGCCTTGCCGAGTATAATTTTGCCGCGTAATTTGCTGCCGATTATTTATAAACTGCTGATACCGAAATCGGATGCTCCAATGATAGTTCTTGTTGGTAAGTGTTGGTTCCAGGGGCGTTGCGGGGACGGAGTTGGCAAATGTGTTTTCGATACGTAACAGTATTTAGTGGAGGATTATTTAAACGTTTAAGATAGTGATGTTTAAACTTTGTATTTTGAGGGAGCTTTAGATTCATCCGTTTGATCCTTAATTTATCTTGCAAAAATAAAATTTAATTAGTAATCATTTTTAGTATTTGAATAATAAGTAATGTTAGTATTTATGTCACGAATTTCGTGAAGTGACTTCAGACAGAAATCTGTAAGCTCGACCAATATAATATTCCAATTAAAAATTTTTAAAAGTGCTTTTGCTGAGCTAACATTTGTTTAAATAGGCCGCATACTTTTTTTGTTACACTTTTGTTAGGTAGGTTAAGTATTCTTAAATTTTTCTTTAATTTTTAACGAATTCTGCATCGTAATAATTGCGAAAAATCATAATAAAATTTTTTTAAAAATTTCGCTCAAGCCACATTTTGATCCGCCATTTTAAAAATAAACTACTGAACCGATCTAATTTTAAATTACAAAAAAAAGTGCATGATATCACAAACTGAGAACGGGCAACTGAAAATAAACCAAGTCGCTGTTGCAAACGTCAGACTAACCTAACGTCGTGTAGTGAAAAAAAAAACAAGATAGAGTAATGTACCTTGTTTTTTTTTTACGTAATGTAATACAAGTGATAATAACGCAGTAGCCTGTAGCGACCGTAGCTGTCACTCACGGGGACGTAAAATTTTATGCAGCGGGACGGGGAAAGCATAAATTTGAAAATTTTTTTCAAATAATAAGTTGATATTGCAAGCTATAGAATTTCTATACTATTTCATATTTTTACTCAAGTTTATTTTTGGGTACGTCACAATACCAAATAGCGTAATCGGACTTAACTTAAAATTGTCTAATAAAGATAAAAGGTTACAGATGAATAAAACAAAACTTACCTCGTCAATATTACTCTTTTTGAAACTATTAACTTTTTATTTTTTTTTGTTTTTGTTTTTTTTTTTTTTTTTGTTTTTTTTTTTAGTATAACAATAAATTACAATTTCTAGTAATAAATAGGACAACAGAAGAAGAAACGGGTAGTTTGGAAACACTCCCTTGAGATATTTTGGGAGAACAGCGGTAAATCCTAATTCAACGTAAAAACTGAGAGAGCGAAAAAGGGTGGAATCGTTCGGAACATCAATCACCATTTTAAGAGCGGCGACTAAAATTGACGATTCTGACAGGCTCTTTTTATTATTACTAGATAAAAAATATGCAGACAAATGACTTTCTGAATCGGAGAAAGTGAAAAATCATTCCTTTCTCAAAAGAAGTAGGCCAGTTTTTAGAGCAAGTAAAATCTATTACTCAAAAAGATATTTATCAAATTTTTCATGCAAATATCTTAAAATTTTCATAAATTATTCTGTCATCGATTTCATACATTGGAGTTTTTTCAATTTTCAATTGCAATCTCTTATCCTTAATTAGTTCATGCCTATTGTTACAATCCGTACATAATCAAGTAAAATAAATCGAGTAATCGCCATTCCCTAAAATTTGAATAAACCTTGCTTCTATAAGACCATAAAGCACATTACTAAAAAGCTTTAGCAGACGAAAATAGTTAATGCCTTGTCGGTTGCTGTTAACTGCTACCTTCTGAAAGAGTTAATCAGGGCTGCGCCCGCAGTATATATCGGGGCTATCGGTATTGATATACGCGTAGTGCTTTTAATCCTCCACAATGCGCATTGATAGCTCGAATACGAGTACGCAGGCTTATAATTTTGACGGATTATCGGAGGTCATGCAGAGGAAATGCAATTATTAGACAGGACTGAGAAGACAAACTTTGTCGAACTGGCTTCTAGTTTGTTTAAAAATTAATCTGTTATATAAATACTGCCTCCTTTTAATACGTATCTATGCGATTGGGTCTGTAATTGCGCGCCCTCTAGTTGGAGACTTCGCCGCTATGGGGAGTTTCGATTCCCACAAATAAAAAGTAAAGTAACAAGGATATATTCGGCGCCAATAATACACGTTCTACGGAATTGTTGAAAAATTTAATGATCCTGACGACAATGATGAAATTCTTCTAAATAATTTTTTTTTTAAGAATTATTCAGAAGAATTTCCTCATTGTCGTCAGAATCATTAATTCTTTCAGTAATTCCCTAAAACATTATAATAAAAACAGAATTAAATTTAAAGGTATATAACTGTGTAATATTTTCATATAGTAACCGATTTTGCAATTTTCCAAGATTTTCAGTTTTATTTTAAAAATTATTAAACATTTCCTTTTCTGTAGATTACAATAAAAAGCACTATAATCCTAGTAGCAAGTTTCCGATAATATCGCATAGAATCTAGTTAAAATATCCAAATCTAGCTAGATTATCGGAAATTATCGGAAACTTGCTACCAGGGAAAGCACCCTTCATTAGATCTATCACAAACTTGTAGAACTAGAATGAAAAACTTAGAAATCTGCAATTTTCGGTATCTTAAATATATACTAAAAAGAAATTAAAGTACATATATGTATTCTTAACATAATAATATAGAATTAAGTATATATTATTACGTGAATGCGCGCATTGATTGAGGATTTTGGTAAGGTATAGGTTAAAATTTATCTGCCGATTTTTCACTGCTATTTCCCCTGCAAACATTTCATATTTTGTATATTCAAATTTATTTAAATATTTTGCAATTTTATATTATTAAAAAGTTAATCTCAAAAACCAATGATTTCTTGATTTAGTGCACCCGAAAGAGTTAATTTGAATTAAGTCACTGTAAAAAAGTTTTCTATAAAATTCTCTGTATAGTATTTTAAAAGTTTTCATACCTTTCACAGACCAGATTAGTGGATCCGATTCCATAGAGCTTCGAGTAACGTAAAAGAGACATTTGTTTAGATTTAAAGAGCTTACTTTGAGTTCCGATTTTTCCTAGCTGACTCTTGATTTTGAAAAAGTAGTTTCACCGCGTAACTACTGTGATAAACGAGAGGATAACGTGACAGTTTTATTTTCTAAAAAAAAATGTTTTGAAATTGATGATAGAATGTATTACTTTTCAGTTTTTAGAAAAGATTAATGGTTTTACTTGCCTTTCTTTCGTCGATAAATTTGAAAATATGATTTTTGATTATGTTTATCTTCTTGTCTTTCTTTTATCGAGTCTTTGCATAAGAAAAACTAGGTTATTCATTTATTGATTAAACTGTGTTTTTAATAAAGTGTCGATTCTCATTGAAGCACATCCCGCAATTATTTCCCCTTAAGCCTTGGATTTCAGTTCTTCATTATCTACTCTAATTGGACAGTGTAATCATATAATAAAGCATGATTTAATAATTAAAAACTAAATATAAAGTACGCTTCGAATTCCACGAAAAATAAATCAAAAAACAGAAGAAATTCACCGGCAGACGTACTCGTTAAAATTACAGAAGCTGTTAAGGCTGCATTAAAGCGCGAACAGCTCTCCGTCGAAAAGAATTTCCAGCCCCTACGAGACTGAATGCACAATACTCCAATTACAATTTGCAAAAAAGTTCATTCGAAAAGCTCGAGGCTGCACCTTCAGCGCCATTTAAAAAGTCACTTGCCATAAGTTTCTGCCGGAGGGCCGATCCAAAAAAGACAAAAAAAAAGACTCATTCGCGTATATAAATAGGGTCGAGGCTAAAGCTTTGCCGTGTTGCGCGTCGCTCTTCATTCATACATATTCGGCAGAGCGGCGTCGAAATTCGCCGACAAATATAAAAAGAGAAACGAGCCCGCAAAAAAAAAAAAAAAAAAGAAAAAAACGACGAGAGAGGGAGCGGAAGAAGCGTGAAAAATGAACGCCTCCTAGCGGAAGTATTGTAACGTATCGATTTCGGGCATTGTTGGCGACAGCAGCCTCGGCCATTTTGCCGAAATATAGGCATAATGCGATATTAGCGCCGAGCGCGAGGCCAAGTGATAAATTGATATACCTGAGGCTGCGAGCGGCTTTTATTATACTCTCTCATCTGAAATTTGTGACGCTAGGCTATTGTACTTTGGAGTGAGTTTCGGCGATTTTTTGGCCTGTCTTTTTGTGGGGGGGAGGGGGAAGAGAGTGCTTTTTTATTAGGTATTTTTCGCTGGAATTTGGTCGATGCTAAATATAGCTGAGGATAAATGAATTTTTTAAGGTACTTAGTTGTTTTTCACTTGTCAAACTAATTAATGGTACAATATACTCTGGTTTATTAATATTTCATGTTTATGGAACTGAATATTTTAGTATAAGAATTAAGCGAGGCAAAAATAATACTAAATTGTTTTTTCCATCAGACATTGTTTCCTATAATTTTGAAAAGTAAATGTGATAATTACAATTATGATGCATTTTAGGAACATTCACTTAAAATGCATCTTTTTAGCTGATTTGAACTTTCATATTTTAAGATGAAATTAATCATAAATTGCAAGGGCTTAATCTCATCTACTATCGCTTTCTAACAATTGTCCCAATTCTTCGATACTCCATGCAGATTCTTTACGAAATAAAAACATACACTAAATTACTAATCAGAACGATTTAATCCTCCGAATAGATCTTACAAACAATTTAATTTTCTATTAAGAATTCAATCGTTCCCACCGAGGTGCGATCGGTGCATTGGCCCATCAAAAGTTTCGCGCGAACACGTCCTCGAAATAGTTCGAACTTCGACCTGAATTCCACAAACTCAATCAAGACCAATTTATCAACGCCTCTCGAGTGGAAATTGGTTACGGTGCGGTCCGCCAGAAAACTAAAGCCGAAACGGTCTTAAGATTACTCCCGGCATTTCGAATAGTTGCGGATAAACGTAAAGTTGCCTTCCCTGTATGCGAATTTTCGGCGATCAACTAATGGCTTAAAATGTTGACTTCCTTGATGTATTCGGATAGAAGTCGTATACTACATTGTTTCAATTTTTAAATTATTAAATTTACAAATGCATTTCTGCCGGAAAGAAACAGATTCGTTTTATGTTTGTCAATTTTGTTGCATAGAACTTTTATTTAAAAAAATTTACGCGTGCAATCTCGTCTCAAACATAATGGCCTATTACGCTAATAAATTTTCTTTGTTCTCAACTTAAATTTTATCGTGCTTACCCCTAATTTAATTATATATCTTATACAAAACGCTACCATTTAGTTTCCAGCGAAACTTCTTAATTTCTTCCAAATCCGATTAAACTTGAATATTTAAATTCAACACCTCCAGTCCCTTCAATTTCCCCATTAGATCGTCGAAAGCTCCCCCCCCCCCCCCCCCCCCCCCCCCCCCCCAATACCCACAAAAGAAACAACTCCGGCCGCGGCCTTTTTCCCGACACAACAAAAAGAACGGCCCTCCAGCCGCAAACGTCCCCGCCGAATTTTATCTCTCCTCTCGTCACCTCTCTCCCTCATTATTCCAATTCCCCCCTCTGCGAAACCGCGCCAACAGGGTAGGGAGGGAGGGGGGGGGGAAGCCACCTGTTATTTCGCCGCGAGACTCGTAAATCTCGACTCTCCGCCGCGCAAAACTTGGCAAATAAGAGACACGCGCGGAGAGTTTATGTATTTCGGATGACTGTGCATTTGTTATGAGCGAGTTGGGAGGGAAAATGGCGCGAACGTGCATTATACGTTCGAGAGCGATAAATTCTCCGAGCCCAAAGTGGCTTTTCCCTTTCTTTTTATCCGCCGGGCCGAAGCTCTCTTTCCCTTCGGAATCAGTTTGAGCGATTATTTATTGCTCGCGAGTACTGAAATTTTACGTAATTTGTGGCTCCAAACGCCTTCCCCTTTTTTCCCCTCGCGGATTCTCGAGTTTTATTTTTATTTTTAGACAGTTTTTCTTCCGAGCGAATTTTTTTTTTTTTTTTTTTTTTTTTTTAATTGAAATTTGAACCATTTTATTAATCGACAAAGATTGTGGGAAAATTATGTTGTCCTTTGAAGCACGGTGGTCTCTAGTAAGATTTGAGATTTTGAGTGTCGCCGCCTACCGGCGAAAACTAAAAATACTTTATGCTTGTGGCCTTTGCCTCCTGCTATATCTATATCTATATATCTGTATATCTATACTTCTAATGCTAAGCGCAAGCTCAATGTCATATTTGTTACTATATATATTGACCACGCCTCCATGTCAAATCCCAATGGGAACCAGCTTTTTCACCTATGATTTTTATTTATGAATATTGAATTTATTATAAATAGTGGTCGGCTTTTCTAGTAGCTAAGAACTTTGCTTACAATATTATATTATATGAGTAAAAAAGTGTCGAATAAAATTTTATGTAAACCTGGAAAAGAAAAGTTATTATGTAAACTCTTGAAAAGAAATTATTCTTTCGATTCAGAGCTTCACTAATTCAGAGCAAATCTCGTTATAACTGCTAACTTAAATTATTTCCTTCGAAATGAAAATCGCAAAAAGCCATCGATTGCAAATAAGATGCGACTCGAAACTCGGCGTAGAAACGAGAAAAGCAATCATAATCGGCCACAATCCTCTGGAACATCAGAGATAATCGGACCAATGAAATTCTCGGAAGCTTGATTCGGTTACAGAAGTAGAAAAATATATAATAAACCAGAGGGGCGCAGAAATGATCTCTCGGAAAATTGAAAACTAAATTACAGGCGGATGGAATTCTTTATTGGCTTTACCTTCGTTCCTTCGGGATCTAATCGGCCACTCGGCTTCCGGCGATGCGACTTGATCGTTAAGATAATGGACGGAAATGCTCGAAGCCGCTTAGATATGAAATTTTAAATAAGGTTCACGAAGAGTTTTCATCCCTTCCGAAGAATTATTAAGTCCTTCCTTTCTCGTTATCGATTTTTAATTTTCAAAAAGTGAATTACATAAATTGTTCGCGATTCACGTTTTGAAATGGAATAAAAGTGGAAGGCCAAAAAGGATTTGATTGGTGGCGGAATTATATACTTGTTCGCTGTAGTAAAAGTTAACCTTTTAGCTGCGGGGAAATTTCAGTACAAATCGACCTCCTATAAAATGCAAAATTTACCCATATAATCACTGGATACCTCAAGTAGAGTCCCCGACCTGACTGCTGGTCGATATATCGACCATCCCCGCAGCTAAAAGGTTAAATTTTAAAAATAATTTATACTGCATTGATTCAAAGATCGAAGTTGTAAGATTCAAAACAGATAAAAATTTTAAAAATAATTAAATTTATTCTAATTAATAAAAATTATTTATATTTAAATGCGTTTCATTAAATTAATAATTTTTAATTTTTTATGTTTCAGGTGAGTTAATCGACCAATCTACGAAAATTTTCATTTTAATTCATCCAATTTGGTATGTCTTCATTAATTCCTCCAGTTCAAAATAAAGTACCTTATTAAATAAAGTAACGTAATTAATTTAAGATCAACATCAGAAATCCATAAAACACAGACTGTATAAAAACTCCTAAATTCACATCTCCGAACGGAAACGCATTAAATATTATATCAATTACTCTCCAAAATCACGGAAAAATACCCATAAATATTCCCAAAAGCATAAAAACTCCCCCCCCCCAAGGATCTAAAATACGCATCGGCGTCAATCACGAATTCAGGTCATAGCATAAAGTAGATTTGATAAAGAGAACCCCGGCACCTTTACGATACGCGCAAATCCGCTCGTATAACCATCCTAATCTCCGTCCCTCCTTCCCATAGAAAATCACAGACCTAACGTAAAAGGCGGCGCACTTCCAGAAAAAAAAAAGAAAATAGAAATGCTAAACGACGCGAAATGTAAAGTCCCCGGCGAAGATAAGCAGAGACCCCTCGGACTTAATAAACTCGGCGCGTGATTTTTTATCGAAGGGGAATATATACGCTCTCCTCGTATCTTTCGGAACGACGCGCGTATTGAAATATTTGTCGAGCTTCGCCGGGGAGTAGTTGCAAGCACGGATTTCGAGGGTCTGGTTTATGTATGAGCCTTTTAGCGCTGTAACTCGCGGATTACGATTTTTTTTCTCTCTCTCTCTCTCTCGGACGTTTGATGCTGCTCGCGTCTAAATGCGAGACGGATTTGCATTTTTATTAGTTCTAAAAGCAAATTTTCGTGCATGATTAACTTTGTCGGATTCCCTTTTTGTAAGCGGATTTGCAAATGTGTTGATGGGTGGGGGTGAATTTTAAAAATACGATCGGGGACGAACTATACTGATACGGATTAGAATGGAAATCCATATATTCGATGTATTTCATAAAATTGAAAACTGCTGAGAGAATATTAACAATGCAAAATTCTGCAATACTCGGCATTTATATATTAATATAATTATCACTAACATACGGAACTAAACGGAACGTCAAAAATATCATCTTCACATACGATCCTTATTGATTTAAATTCATACGAAAAGGAAGGAAAAACAAACTCTCGTTTGCCAATCCTCGAACGCGGAAACAATCAACGGAGCCCGGCAGCGAAAAAAGGCGCCAACAAACAAGCGCGAATAATTCAGCTCCAAAAATCCCGAGCCCTCGATTGAAAGCGCGCTTCTCGCGCGGCCTCCGAAACCCCCGTTAACAATGCAGGAGGCGCGCGAAAGAAGCCCGGCCACCGACACAAAAGGGGGCGCGCGGATCTCGAGGCCTCGAGCTCATACGCGGCTGTGTTTGCTCAGCTTTAAACTTCCGGGCGGGCTCCGAGAGCCCATTCAGCCGCGCGCTTTCTTTCGGCTGTGCCCGGCTGTTTTTTTTTTCAGAAGATGATGGGCGGAAGAAATTGGGCTCTTAGAATTTTCGGCTGGGCGCGGAGTGCTCTGGATTATTTGATTTTACGCGGTTGCGAGATGAGCGCTTTTCTTTTGCGGGACTCGGCTGGATCTTGATGAAGGTGTATTGATATTTTTAGAAGCACCGGGCTGGTTTTTAGCTCGAGAGAAGAATGTTTTGTGAATTATTTCATTAATCAACTTAATTTAAATTTAAAAGTTTCAAATTTTAAATTTCAAATGATGAAATAATGTATTAAAGACATGCCTTTCTGATTAATTATCTTTTGCAATCGAAATGCACTTGGTAAAACTTCCTTGTTATCTTAAACTTAACGAATGCCACACCTGACCCAAAAAGGGATCGGGAAAATTAGCATTTTGATACAAAGATGAAAAACCCTAAATCCACCAAAAATCCCTCCTAATAAGAAGTCCGTAGAACCCCTAATTTTCCGAATTTCCCGCGGCGCGGTTATAAAACTGTCTCTGCTCTCAGCATAAATCAGTGCAAGACTCAGTAAAGTTCGTTAAAAAAAAAAAAAAAAATCAGAAAGAAACCCTTTGAAGTGTCCCCCTGGAAGCCAGTCGTTACTGGTCCTGCGGTCGCGAGTAAAAAGGACTCGGCGGAATCCTCGAGTCCCCGGCTATAACCTTTTAATCTCGGTCCCATTAGGAAGGCTCGAGCCGCGATAATAAATGACGAAAATTATGCGCGCGCCGTTTGTCTTGTCGAATGTACATTAATATTAAGTTCTTTTTCGCCCGAGCCTTTCCACCCGCGACTGCTGCGAGCGAAAAGCGCGGAACTATTCCCGCGCTTTTCGCTGGGGTTAGTTTGTTTAGCAAGAATTATGGAGGGCATTGAGTTAAAGCTCGAGTTATTTATTTAGCGACAAGTAAGTTGGTGAAAAACTGCGATTACGGAAGTGGATTTACACTGTACGTTCAGTTTGAATAAATTTTCAATCTTTTATCGACGTTGAGATAGATTTTCACCGTGTAGTTTCGTTGCGAAATACAGATTTCTGTTGTGAAATATAGTTTTTTTTTTGGGAATAATTCTTCTTTTAATTTTTACTTTTTAAAAGCATGTTAATTCAATTATGCACCGATATTAAGCAGAACATTATAAAAAGTTTCTATTCAAAATATATGGTAAAATACTGCAAAATATAACACAAATCCATCGAAACATTCCTTATTAAATCGTGAGCTGTCGCGGCTCACCAAATTCATTCGTTCGCTCGAAAGAAAAAGCGATTATTGGGTTTTTAAAAGCTTCCCAACTATTTTGATGCTCGAAAAAGGAAAAAAACAAATGCTCTCATGCAAATGAAGCGCAGATATTCGTCAATGAAAAGCATGCGTAACTTCTGTCGGGAGTAATGGTCCGCACTTTGCATGCGCCTTTGAAATTAAATATTTAAGTAGGAAAGCTGCAGGTGAAACAAGAAATGTTTCCTTTTCAAAGAAAGAAAACTTTTCTACTTTGACTTTTGACTTTTGCGAGCGAAACTTGCAACTTAAGCTAAAAAGTACTTTCTCATTCTTTTATTGACGTACTTTTTGCAATTCAAGGGACACATAAAGGAAGTTCTCGCGAATAGAAAAAACCCATCGCTGCACTGCCGGTTTCGGGAAAAATGTTGCTCGTGCATTAGTAAATTGCTGATTGGCCAAAGAGATAATTGCCTTGATAATACTGCTCTAATCACAGCCGACAGTTGTAATATCCTGAATTTGGTTCTGTGCGAATAAATCAATTATTACAGGGTCGAGGTACGTCGGACGTGTGTGACGTTATCATCTCCGTTGATCTGCTAATGTAATTACAGTTTCAACTTTATTATATACATATTATTATATAATATAAATGTAAAATTTAGTTTTGTTCCTAGTTAATTTGGCTTTTATGTGCAAAGAAAGTTCATTTTGGAAATGGTTTATTTTATATTTTACATATATATTATATGAATAATTCATTCTACAACACAATCAGTTTATAATTAAACTCTTTAAATTACTTTAAGTCTAAAATAAACACAAAGCACTCGGCACTTTCTAAAATTGGTTTGATTTTCATTAAGAAAAAAAATGCAAAACCATATAAAAACAATGCAACTGCAATTAAAATCCAGAGCAAGCTTCGAATTCCGCCTCCCAAATGACGTAAAACCAACCCCCATCGTCCACATTCCCCACCCCTTTTTATAACTCGCAGAAATCGGCCCGCCATAACTCCCTCCCCCCCCCCCTCCCACCGGGAAACTTAGTTTTACAGCCTTCTAAAACGGCGGCGGCCTCGTTGAACTTTTTACTGCTGATTAATCCTAATCGGCGCGGCAGCTCGTGTTTAGCGGCGCTTCGTCGTTAAACTTGCCGCGAGCGGTTTTACGGCCAAGTGTCAGAAGCATTTTGGATTCGCGTATGCTCGAGGGTCCGCGACACGTGTTTCAAAACTTTTAACGCGCTATGTAATTGCTCCCCGCGAGCTTTACTGCCGATGTTACCGGGATCCGGCGGGGGGGGGGGGGGAGTTGTTTCGGGAGGACCGCCGAGGAAAAACGGGGAGCTGCTGTAGCTGCTTGTTAATTGGGGAGCTTGCGGGCCGGTGGGCTTGTTGTTGATTGTGCTGGGATTTATTTGTTTGATGGTAGTTTAGAGCATTGGTGTAAGTAATGGGGAATGAAAATGATTGTTGTAAAACATTTAAAATGTAAAACACAATTAATATAGTTGCTTAGATGTACACAGATGTGATAGTCGAGTCTATGGCGTAGATTACTTTTTGGTCTTACTAGTTATCCCTTATTATAGTAACAAATCCCACGCAATATTATCGATCTCGAGCGATAATCTCGAATCGTTTCGAGATCATCAGCCGAGAGAGCAGAGATTTTCTTTAGCGAAAAACAACAGTTGAATTAACGAACGCTAAACATCGGCGCGCGGAGCACGCCCATCTATTCTAGTCCATCCATAATATCGATAATATAAATCGAGCAAACAATCCATCTCGAACTGCATCGAAATTCGATCTCGAATCTCGAACGGATTACTTCGTACCGATGATTTCCATCCATTCGCAAAAAAAAGTTGAACAACGAACGCGAAACATCGGCACGCGCAGCGCATCTCGATTCATCTAGTACTAGTTAGATTCGGATCGACATTCGCATTTCGTTATTCAATTTTTTTTTTATAATTCGATAACATCAAGCAATAATTCGATATCCTCGGCTCGAGATCGATAAAAACTCGAAAACCGAACGAATCTCGCGTGGGATTTTTATAATAAGGAAAGATGTACCTGTGCTATTGCGAATATCTGGAATAGCATCTTTAAATTTCTCCAATACACATATAACAAATTTTCATTTTAAATATTTCGTAATCGATTAAACCCTCGCCTTTTGTGCATCTTAAAGCGGATTATTAGTAACCAACTTCCCACATCCAACCCAACTAAAAAAGCTCTTAAGCTCAAAACCCCCATGCAATTCTAATTAAACTCGGCTGCAAAACGAGCAAGCTAAGCTCGTCGCTCCTCGTCGTCCCGCGGCCGAAAAATTTCCCCTACAAGCTGCAATAAACAAATATCCCAACCTCCATCAACGTTGGCCTTTAATCAAAAGAAAACAGCACCCCGGAACAACGGCTGCTAAAGACTCGGAAATTTCAGCGCCTCCCGGCGTGTAATAAACATTCCTCGCGTCTCGCGAGAGACTGACACTTTAATCTATTTCGGCGAGAGCCTCTTAATAACTCCCTCGGCTCGGCAAAAACAAGTAGGAAAGAACGCCGCGCGTTATTCCGCTCTCGATTCGCTGATCCGACGGGTGCAAGATTAATGTCGCATCGGAGCTTTAAAGCTCCCTCTCTCTCTCTCTCTCTCTCTCTCTCTCGCGGCGGTGACACACATTAAGATTGCAAGCACTCACGGCGGATGCACCATCTATAATGTAAAGAGGCTTTGCGGCCTCGGGGACGCGGCGACACTCTCTCTGTTTTCCGCGCGAGTTTTCGAAGAAAAGCGGGCGCATTGTGCGTGCCCTCTCTGCGCCTGCATTCTCCCGTCCGTTCTCGCCTTGCCGAATGCCGAGGGACGCGCAAGAGAGGAGATTACTTTTTTATTAGGTCAATGAGGGATCCTCGCTGAATTTCGAGCTCATTTCGCTGATGCGTTCCCGGATTTTCGTGAGAGGGTGAAAGTTTCGTGAAAACTAACGCTTCTGGAGTCTGAAACGGTATTTAAAAAGTGCCGCTCGCCACTGATGTAAGTTATTTCGGAATGATAATAAGATAAAAGTGCAACGTGATGCTTTTATACCTCAAGATAATAATGAACTTACTTCATTCTTTAATTTTCCTTTTAACGTGTAAGCGAAGTTGATTTTCGAAACAAGAACCTGAAAGTACGGTTAAAAAGCATCAAATTTTATTTAGCATACTTAAAAAGTATAAAATTTAATTTCTTTCAAGAAAGACTTACAGACTTACTCCTTTGTACTCTCATTCTTTATAGTTAAGTCACCGCACTTCCGTAAATGTAGCATAAAAATTCCTTTCAAAATGAAAACATTTTTTTCGCCCCTTCCCGGAAAACAAAAAGAAAGCCATTTTTTTAATTTTAACGTTTAATTAAAAAAGTTTCATCTCAACACAAATACAGCTCCCCCCCGAAACATTAAATCTCGAGCTTTCCAAAAATCTCAATTAAAAAAATCCCGCCGAAACTTCCGGCTTCCGCTCCAACGCGCCGGAAATCCTTCGATAAATCCAATTAAAAAGCTCCGCGTAAAAAGTAACCGGCGCGCTTAGATACGTAAGAAGCACGTGGAAAAAAAACTCAAAGAAAAGAAAGGGAACAAAGCGCGAAAACCAGGCTGACACGTCGCGGAAAAAGAGATAGCCGGAAAATTGAGGAGAGAGTCGGAGGGAGAAAAGAGGAGGTAAAAATAAAGAGCGAGAAAGCGGAAGCTGTAGGTGACGGAGGTAAAAAAAGACAAAGGTGGGGGCGAGGGTGGCATGTCGTGCTTTATAGTTATAAATCTCATTAAAATTCACTGCGCGCGCGCCGCAAGCTGGGAAAAGCCATTAACGTCGCGCGGCGCGCTCTGTGCCGTAGTTTGCTCCCGTAGTTGTTCCGAGAGATAAAACCGAAAGAGAGACGAGGAAGGAGTCAAAGGCTAAGAAGGGACGGAATTCGAGGGAGACGCGATAAGTGCTTTATTTATATTATTTCGGCGAATGTGTGTCAATTGGGAGAGAGTTTTATGGCGTTCCGACTCGCCGGCAGACGTGATTTAGCTTTGTTGCCTCTGGCCTGTTTTTTTTTTTTTTTTCGACGAATGAGTTACCGCGTAGAGTGGAGAAAGTAATTTTGTTTAGTGGCCGTTGCGGAGTAGGAAACTGCAGGGTAAATTGGCGAAAGGAGGCAAATTGCAGGTGTGTTTGATCGTTGAATGTAAAGAGTAGACGGAAGTAAAAGCTCGTGATTCTAAAAAAATATTTTCTTCGCTGCGGATCGTCAAGAGTTTAAATTGAAAATTTTCAGGATTTTTAATATATTTTTTACGGTTTTCAAATCCTTAAAATTTCAGTTTCGAAGCTGCGCTCTTCATTTCTTTAACAGAAAGAATTAAAAGTTTTTTCTAAAATAGTTATTTCAACTTACCGCAATAAATTGGAAAAATTTCGTATTTTTATTTCGAAATAGAAAAAAAAAAGCTTCTAAAAGAAGTAAAAACAAACAAACCACACAAGGTAAAGGAGAAAAAGCCAAAGTAAAATTTAGGCAGAAAAAGAAATGTAATATCCGAGCTCGAGATGGAGAGAGAGAGAGAGAGAGAGAGAGAGGGGAGGGAGAAGGCTGGGAGAAAAACGTTCTGCAGCTCTTTTGGCCACAAGCTGTGCGTTCTAAAAGACCAGCGTCACGGAATCGCGGTTTAGCGCTACTTTTGCGGCCGCGGAAACTAAGAGAAACAGGGAGAAAGAGCCCCGAGACGAGGACGGAGAGAGAGAGGAAAAAAAAGGAGGGACTCTAAATGTCGAGGGAAGGAACAAATCGAGAGAGTAGTGCATTCTGGTAATTTCGTGCTCTCTGCTTTCGCGTTTTTTTTTTCCAACCACTTCCTCCCCCCTTTGTTGCCCGACGGCGGAAGATGAATAGACGTTTGCCTTAGTTATTTAGGGCGGCGGGCTTAGATTTTCGGTTAACTGAGGTACGATATGATTTTCCTCGGAAGGTACGACTCGTTTGGATTGGTGCCCCCTTCCCGTCCTCCTCCCTTTTTCACGCTCGAAGCGACGCTTAATTAAAGTGGAAGCACTTTAATTAAAGCGTTTTTCTTTATGATTCTAATTAGAAAATAGCTCGAGTTAAGGTGGGTGTAAGGTTACTGTGACGATTTTTCATTCTCACATATTATGCAGCAGTGTCCCGTAATCTTATAGGTATAATTTTCTACTCGGAGCATTTGTTGGGCGTAGGAACTGGGGTTGTTTCTCCTGCTCTAAGTAGTTTGATATTAATGGGTTTAATAAAAAATAGAAATGTGTACTTGATAGTCTTGACTTGGAGAATTACGTTAGTTATTTAACATTATATCCTCAACCTCCACTGGCTATGTATTTTGTAATCAATATTTTAAGAGTTCATATTAATTTTATAATTACGTCATAAATTTTTTAATTATTTTTAATATGAACTTGAGAACAACAACCTAATTTTACAAACGTAAAATTCTCGTTCAAACGAACCTTGCAATTTATTTTCTCCGTTCCACTTTAATTAACTTCCTTGAAACTTCAAGCACTCATTCTCCAGAGAAATTGGTAATTATACAATATTTTTACTTAATATAACTTCTTCAAAGTAAGAAAAACCCGTGGCCAAATCGAATGAGATAAAAGTCATTTTAGGAAATCTTCCGCCTAAAACAGCTGCTGTATTTAATTATTATGTTTAAGGAATATTATACTAGTCACTTAAGCTGAACAAACTTTATCAGAAAGCTTGCCTTGGTGTGACTTTTTGATCGTGTTTCTCCCGCAGAAAAAAGCATTGTTTATGCCTCGAGGTCAGTGGCTTTCATTTTTTCGATGCTACCACTTTTCTGACATGTGGCACATATCTTTATAGGACAAAAGCGGCCCAGAAAAGAAAGAATTATCGAGACCAGAAAGGCAATGATGTAAATTACTTCGAAATTATTTTTTACTTTTAATTTGGGCGACTTCCGTCGCTCTACGAAAATTTTTTTTATATAGAGTAAAGATTGAGTTTAGTCAATGCAAAATTTTATTAGAACTTTTAATATATATGTTTACAAAATTAAATTGTATTAGCCACCTATCGGTAAAATCTTAACTTATCGAGTAATCTATCAACACTCTCTTATATCCGACATTTAAACTATCGGTGTTGACTTATTTAACTAAATTCTCGATCCTACATTAAATTAATTAATTCTTAAATTTTTATTTCGTTCCAAACGAACCTTGCCATTTATTTTCTCCGTTCCACTTTAATCAACTTCCTTGAAACTTCAAGCACTCATTCTCTAGAGAAATTGCTAATTGTACAATAATTTTCTCCCACACTTCCAACAAGATAATTTCAAATAAATTTCATTCCGCGCACGAAAGCTGCAGTTCACAGCTGGCACTTGTCAATCGATCCCCCGGCATCGAGCAATCGACTCCGCTCGCCAAAGAATCAAGTTAACCATGAAAATTTAACCCCTCCGAAATCGCCTTGGACCCGAAAGCCCAAGACCGAGTTTAATAACCGGCACTCGGGCTCTCGGTTATCCCGGTCGTATTAGCCGCGCGCGCCGTCAAAGGCAAATTAGCGCGAAGAGTGTCGGGGCTCTTTCGACCGTCGAGCGCGCGACTTAATCCCCCGCGCGATCGCGCCAATGGAGCTCGCGAAAGTCGTCGGAAGTGAGTTAGCGAGGTCTTTGCTTCGCCGCCGCTGCCTGCTGCTGCTGCTGCCTGCCTGCTTTCGAGATCGAAACTTCGTTTCCGCGGCGCTGCGATGTACGTCTTCGAGACTTCGTTTCGAGAGGAGGAAGGCTTTTTGCGAGGAGATTTATTTTTTAGTTGATTAATGAGATTATTTAGCGTGATTTTATGTTAGATGCGTGTCGGTTTAGTGATTCATAATATACGAATGTCTGGTTTAAATTATATCGTACGTAGGAATGAATTAGCATGAAACTTGCTATAAAAGTAGATTATTATACTAAGGAACAAAAGTCATGTACGTAATGTAATAAGTAACAAGTAATACCTTTATATAATTTCTTTTTAATCATTTTTAAGTCTCCCGATGAAGAATTGACCATTTCACGGGTGGATTTAGCAGTTACAACATAAATAACCCAAAGCAATACCAGCTACGTGCTTCAGCAGTTCTATCGCAGTATTTCTCCCGCAAAAAATGGCATCGTGTCTGTTAGGTGTGGCTTTCATCTTTTCGGCTCCTCCTCTGGCATGTGGCTCGTAACCTCAAAGAACGAAGCGGTCCCGAAAAAGTACAATTACCGAGTTTGGAAAGGCACAGCTGATTTACCGAACCAAAGATCGTGTAAGAACTCTGTAAATGAACCGCCTTAGAATTTTTATTTAGAATTTAGACAAATTCTACCGTTCTTCGAAATATTTTTATGGGAATAAGTGACAATAAACAAGCAATTTTAAGGAATTTAAAGTTTTTTAATGTTTTTCGCACAAACAGCTTCGAGTTTCAGGATCTTTTGTTATTCCTAAGAAAGCTTCCGTTTCAAGATTTCTTTGACGGGCAGAATCTTGTAGTTGGATACCGTTGAAAGATAAATCGGCCAACTCAGAAAGCAATGCCAGCTACGTGCTTTCGGTAGCTCTGTTTGGGATCTCCTGCTTTTCAGGAATTAAACGATTTCTGTGATTGAAATAATGAAATGTTGATCCTTCGTCGGTAGTTCAAAGTGTAAACCAATACGTCATTAACTCGTGCAAAGTTCACTGTTAGAAACATTTAAAATAAAATTATGAAATGATTTTAAAATGTAGCCCATAAATGAAAATTTAACGTATTTCTCCATTAATTCTAACAAGGAGAGTCTACCAAATTTCACTGTCAGAAAGCTTCCATTCATATAAATGTATTCTGCTGAAATTTGGCAATGCAATTTTCTCACAAAATAAGAAATTATCAAACCCAGAAATTTGATAAAAATTCCGATGCATATATAATCAAAATTTCTTCAACAATATTCTAAGCAAGCAATTAGAATATGTAACTGTTAAACTATTTAGAATGCTCGCATCTTTAGATACCGAAGCCTGCCTATTTCTCCCTCTACAAACAGTTCCAATCACAGAAATCCGCGCATCTCCGAAGGATCGCAGATGTATTAGTTGCCGGCAGTGTTCTCATCTTCAGCAGCAGCAGCAGCTGCAGAGACGCCAGCCAGCCCTAAAGCCCTGCAACTGCGCGAGTTTAGCCTCGAAGCTTTGCCGGAGCTTCCGCGAGCTTTTCCGCCGACGATCTCGCTCATAAGAGCGAGCACAGATCTTGCTTGTCGCTGTCTATCTCGTCTTTATATGCCTTTTTCCTTTGCAGTGTTTTGTCTCTGGTACATTTTTCATTCGACTTTCCCGAGATCAAAGTTACGGATCAGATTTTTGTCGGTGGGTAGAGCTAATGTTAAAGAGTGAAGTCGAAAGACTATTGTTTCTAAATGAAAGCTTTAGAATGACACGGAGATCTTACCGTTTTATTTTCAAAGTATTTTTTTAAGAAGAAAATTTTTTGAGTAATTAAAAATGACTGTCCTCTCATAGAGAATTAATGCAGTGTAACGTATGATTAAAGTTGGGTAGAGTCCAAATTTAAAATTTAATAAATGCAATGTCCGGAGTTACGAAAAAAATGAAGGATAATCCATCATACGTGATTTATGTCCAGACGCAAGTAAAAATTACACTTGTCGTTTAAAATTCATTCGCTTTCTCAAAGCTGATCTCGAAAATCTCCCTAGTCCGCACAATTGATAATCATCCAAACCGATCAGTAATCCTCCAATTAAAATTCCACCGGCGTTCGCTCCCAAGCCGGCTAAAGAACAAGAAGAACAATGCACCCGAAGCGGACGGGGCCTCCGAAAGTGTTAAAAAGCCATAACAGGCATCGACGCGCAAAAAGCCCGTCGACAAAACAAGCGTCCCGGGCACTCCGAGAACGGAGTGCCAATCGGGTTTGCACACTCCAATTTTCTCTCCGGGCACATTCCAACTCCCATTGTTTAATTCATCGTCGCCGCGCTTGTGCAGCTCGCTTTCGCCGCCTTTTCCCGCTTCTCTTCCTTCCGCTCCAGTTTTCCTACCGCGACCCTCCGTTTGGCTGGGGAGAGAGACGTGCGTGCGCCGATTTCGCCTGGGAAGACGTTTTTGCCGAGCGGCTATTTTAATCGGGTGGGAATATATACGCGCGGGAGAATGGATTCGAGGTGTTTTCGCCTGCTTTCGTGAGCAGGATTAGCTTTTTGTTCGAGTTAAGTGGCGAATTGTGGTTTCAGTGTTAAGTGAATTATTGTTTCATTGTTGCTTGAAGGTTTGCCCGATGACGTAAATGATGGTAATTAGCATTGATGAGTGTTTGAGATTTTAGAAGAGGTTGAGAGAAAGCAGGATCGGAAATGTTTGTTAAAATGTGGGTGGAAAACATGTAAGGCTTGGAAAAAGTAGTGAATAAGATTTTATAGTATTGGAAAGTTTTCATTTTACTAAATTTATCGAATCAGATCTATTTCAACTTTCACGAAGCTGTTGATCTTTCAAAAGCACAAAAGGATATAAAGGTGGTATTAATTTGAATTTTATTATGTTTCATTTAAAATTCGGGCGAATTCCGTCGCCTTCCAATAATTATAACGATCAAGAAGATGAGCTAGTACAAGCCTATGCCAAAACGAATTCGAAATATCCATACATAAGGTTAAAATTCAATTTCTTTCGTGTAAACCATTTATACCCGTAGCCATCCACTGGCAAAGGTAAAAGCTCAACCAGTCCAGATTATTTTTGAAATCATTACTCGTCAAAGAAACAATAATAGTCAAACTAAATATTTAAACGAACGTATATTAAACAGATAAATAATAAAACTTGATTTTTCAATATAGAAAAAAAGAAACAAATATACCGTTACGAACCCAAGGCAAACCCCCAAAAGACAACCTTAAACGCATGACCCAAACACCTAATCGTCGACAACATTCCCCCACCAATACCGCAGAGCATAAACCAAGAGCGCCGAGTTCCATCCATAAATCCTCCCTCTCTCAGCACGCAGCATCTTTCCCCCATCCGGGGATGATATACATTTTGCCAGGGCGCAGCCAAGAAAACTTTGCTCACCGCGAGATGAGATTCCCCTCTCCCCTACGGCGAATACGAGGCGAACTCGTAACGTTTTTCAATATGCGCGCGCCAAGTGCAAGTACAAAGGCAGGCAACCGAGCCGTTAAGAGTCTTCTTGCCTGCCTTTCTCCGCGGGATATAAGAAAAATTTCCCTACCCGAGAGTCGAATTAACGTTGACTCTCCGCTTTTATTCCGCGGCGAGCGGATTTTTCGCGGATACGTACGTAAGAGCCGCCGCAAATTAGATTGCGACCGACTGGCGCTTTGTGGGCTTACGCGCCCGCGCGCGTCTGTGTGTCGCATTATGAATTGGAGAATTTTCTGTTTTCCGAGGCGGAGATTTTTTTTTTAGATCTGTCGCGTATTGAAATTTCGGTCGGGGAATACGGCCAAAGTGCGCGGAAATAAATTTCTGCTTGCGAGCGTGTTATACTTGTGCCAGTGGTTTTTTTTTTTGTGTTTGTGAAAAGGCTGAGCTTGAGTAGTACTTTTCGAAGACGGATTTTGCGAAGATACCTTTTTTTTTTTATTAAAGTGCGGTTCTCAGTGAGTTTTTTTTAATAATAAATTATTTTTAACCCTTATTGAATAGAATGTCAATCTTTATAGAATAGTTAAGTTAACCTGCAGCAAACACTAAATACGCACTGTAACATCGGCCCGAGAAATATCCAGCGCTCATCGAGCGTATTCACGCGCTTTTCTCTCATTCGATAAAGTTATTATGTTCATCCATCATTTATGCACGGCAATTCGCTGAAAAAACTCATTGATCTGGACTTTTAAAAGCCGGCAGCGTCCATACGCGCCTATAATCACGAAAGAACGTATTTTTGCAAATGGGCACATGATAAACGATCTTTCCCGTTTTCACGGCTTCACTTTCCGGGGGACAGGAGCTTTTCCGTTCGCAATTACCGGCGTTTTGCTAATTGGAGAAACGCTTCGCGATCGAAAATTGGAGATTAATTTATACCACCGATTGAAGTTCGTTAATTAAGTCGTTGGCTGAAATTTTAATGAATGCCGAGGGATTTTGTGAAATCGATTATAAACAAGCCGAGTTTTCAATGTGGGACAGACTAAAAGCATGGAGAACTTCTATCTCTTTTTTATTTTTAAGCCTAAATTTAATGTTTGCATGCAAAATGCTTGTTAAGCTTTTCGTGGTATGAAATTTTTAAATATTTGGAAATCATTTTAAATTTCCGCGTAGTATTTAAAAGTACTTTATCTGTAGATAGATAGATAGATATTTATTTGTAACAGAGTACAAAAAGGAATACAGTGAGCATATTAAAATTCGCACTTAGTAATCGCAAAAACAAGTAAACTAAATTGCGACAGGTTTACAATAAAATAAAAATAAAAATAAAATAAAAATATTGCACAAAAAAATATTGCACTAATAAAGAAAAGAATGAAAAATATTGCACTAATAAAGAAAAGAATAAAAATATTGCACAAAAAATATTGTAATGATACATTGCGTTAAGTGCATAAGTAAAAATAGAAATAAAATAAAAATATTGGACATTGCAGAGAGTTAGGAACCAATAATATTCAAATATTCTCTATGCTCACAACTAACTAGCGGAATAAAGTTAAAACCAAATCCGTTGAAGCGATTTGAAACGATCACTGACCACCAGACTGTATAAAAAATTTGTTCTATATAAATGCTCGAAAAAGTATCAACTAACCGAACTATCGGTTACATTCAGCCGAAATATCTCTTTCGCAGAACGAAAATTCCTAATCCAATAAATAAAAACGTGACTAGAATCAAAAGCAAACACAATTGCTACATATTTCAACACCAAGCAGTTCATCCATTCCTACGAGGTAACAAAAGTCGAACATAATCCGTCACCCGATTGTCACCGCTCCCACTGAACCTTCCTCCCCTCCGAGGTCGGAAAAAAGCAGGGACTCCTCTCGTGAACTTCTTCCGGAAACTTCGCTCGCGCATAATGAAAGGTCTCGTAAATCTCAGCCTCCGGGTACGACGACTCTCCCTACATCAATTGTTTGGCCGCGTCTTCTTTTCCAGGGCATCGTTTTACGCCTCGAGAATCCCGCCGGGAAAATCAAAGAGCATAATTGCGAGTGGCTGAAACCGCAGGCAGCGCTGCAATCAAAGCGCGGCAAGTATTGCAAGCCCGCATCGTGCATCGCAAGCTCGACCTGCCACGGGAATGTTTGCTTGGTTTTTTTTTTTTTTTTTTTTTATGTTGAAACGTAGCGGTTTGGAATGATAAGAGTGTAAGGAGTGATTGTGCAGGAACATTTTCGAGAGATATTAGAGTGGGTTCGGAGTCGATTAGCAAAAATGAAAATTACCTTGACTAAAAAGAAAACTGAAATCATTTTAAATATAATTAAACAATCATTGAATAAATTATTCACATTCAAAGTTTCTTTAGATCTATAATTTAAATTATTTTATTTATAAATCTCGCCGAACAACAAAGCTTTTATCTTTGTTTCATTTCAATGACAATGACGTAATTGGTGAATATAAATTGCTTGCAATTTTATTTAATTCAAACGCAAATAATCGCTACTTTATTAAAACGAGATAAATTGAAATGAAAAAAAAAAATTTCGCACAAACCAACTTTTGTCACGTTCTCAACGCCAAGCGAAGTTCCCCTGCCTGCCGAAAGATAAGACACCCATAACCTACAAAATCCAGCCACTCTCGCCCCTCTCGATCCGCCGATTAACTCGAGCACGCACAAGTAACCAATAACCCGTTCAACTATCCGACCACTCAATTATTTTTCCGGCCGGTATAACCCGCGTCCTCCACATTGTTTTCCCCTGCCGGCCCTCCGCTTTTCCTCTCCAGTGTGCACGGAAGCCTTTAATGATCCGAGCGCGATCGGATTATGACCGGACCCTTTGAGTCCCTTAACTCGACGAGGAAGAAAAAAAGATCGAGCTCCAAAGAAAAGTGAGCTAGAAAAAAAAAAAAAAAAAAAGGAAAGTCACAAAGACCCTCCTTGGGGAGCCATTAAAAATGCTTTCAAGAAGAGACCCAGAGAGAAAGAGACCCGATTCCTTTTTTTTTTCTCCTTCTTTGCGCGCGCGCGCCTCGATAAAGTGATACTGGCCTATAGGTGTTCCCTCGCGTTATTTTCGCTCTTTCGCGCTGGGAAAAGGTATATAATGGCGCAATTTATCGGCAATTTATGGCGGCGGCCCTCGTAGCTCCGCGCTGATTTGCCCCGACTCTTTGTGTTGGTATTGGTTCCGAGCGAAGAACTTATAAACGATGCAGCGAGGGGGTGGAGCCGGACCGTATGGTTTTTATAGCGATGTTCGCGATTTTTATTGGGAAAGATTTATCATGCTTTAATCATACTTACTAGTTTTTATGAACGAACGGAGGATGTTTAAAAGTTGTACCTTTCTTATTTACTTTTTGCAGCTTGAGCATTTCGCCGTTTGAGAAATAAAGTTTTAAAAATTTTGTTTCCAACTGCAAATATACGACATGTTGTGTTAATATATTTAGAAGTCAGGTCCAAAAAATGATGTTTTTAACTTATATATACAAATTAAGTCATGAAAAGTTTGAAACAACGATTCGCGATACACACATGAGAGCTTAAAATATGAGGCTGAAGTAAGATAATCCAGGAGAACAGAATATCTGACTTTAAATGTTCAAAGTTCTTCCATTATTAATTTTGAATTCTGAATTCGAAACTTAATTACATGTATCTTTAATATTCTAAGAATGTTAAATATTACACGAAATTTAAACTTTGTAACTTACTGTTAAGATAAGCTACTGATATATTTTATTAATAGCTAGATAGGTCATCAAATAATTTATAACGATATAATTTAAAAGTAATACAATATTTATTTATTTATTCGACCTGCTCCGATCGCTTCGAATGCGCGCTCCGAGATTCCTGCTTCGCTCGCACTATTTAGTTCTCGCGAACATTCGACTTATTACTCGCGGTAATTCGGGACTCGCGCGACTGCCCGCGAACCAACCTTCTTTCACGCAGTTGCTGGCTGGGCCCTTTCGCCGTTCTGCAGCCCACCGTCGACGGACCAGTTCCTTGAATCTGGGCGAAGATTGTTGCCCTTACTTGGTTGCTTCGGAGTCTGGACCACTGTCGAATTATATCAGTTTCGCTTGGGAGTAGTGGCTCGCCTTGCTGAGACCTTCTTCCGTTGTTTGGCTCAGGAGTCCTGGCTCTCCTTGACGATGCCGACTTCAGTTTTGGGTACTTCGGTACTTTGAGATTTTCTTATGCTGGTGGGCCGCTGGCGAAAGAGGCCGAGAGCGCGATCCCGCTCCTTATATAGGGCACATAGGCCCCTAGTTTTAATCGTTGCCTCGGGAGGTCTCTTGGTTCGCGAGGGCCGAAGACGCATTGTCCGTTACAACTTATTTCATTATTCGTTACCGTAGGCTATCGTCATGAACAGAATTCCTCTGTCCACTGAAGTATCATAATATTTTACATTGCTGCATGAAAACTTGCAACTTTTCGGAAACGCTACTTTGGATTCGCCGGTATCACTCCTTTAAAGTAAGAAAAACCTGTAGCCAACCGAATAAGATAAAAATCATTTAGGACAGCTTCCCCCTGAAACAGCTGCCGTGTTTAAATATTAAGCAGAACAAACTTTGTCAGAAAGCTCGTCTTGGCGTGACTTCTTCGTATTTCTTCCGTAGAAAAAGGTATTGTTTGTGCCTCAAGTTCTGTGGCTTTCGTCTTTTCGATGCTACCTCTTTTGTGACGTGTGGCACATAATTGTAAAGGACAAAAGCGGCCCCGAAAAGAGAGAGCTGCCTTGACCAGAAAGGCACTGCATAGTAAATTATTTGGAAATTATTTTCTACTTTCAAATCGGGCGAATTCCGACGCCCTACAAAAATTGAGATATAATTTGATTTGCGTTTTTACTGTAGCTGAAGACTTGAAAGTGAATGCAAAATTTTATTAAAAGTTTTAATACATATGTTTACAAAATTAAATTGTATGTGAGTAACTATTTAGAACCTTAGCCACCTATCAGTAAAATCTTAACTTATCGAGTAATTTATCAACACTCTCTTATATCAGGGTTGCGTTGCGATTGTGCAAAACTGCTCCAAGTTGCAAACTTCAGAGTGAAATAACGTAGGAAGTATATTTATATATAGATATACTTATAGATATATATAATATATTTATATATAGATATACTTCCTACGCTATTTCAATCTGAAGTTTTCAACTTGGAGCAGTTTTGCACAATCGCAACGCAACCCTGTCTTATATACGATAATTAAACTGTCTGTGTTGACTTCTTCAACTAAATTCTCAATTCCACATTAAATTACTTAAATCATAAATTTTAATTTAAGCCTAATTCACCAAATTAAACAATATTTACCTCTAACGATTTAAAACAGAAACTTTGTTGATTCAACAGCATGTTTATTTCAAACAACATAGATTGAGTCAGTCAAATTTTCTTCCCAGCGCATGTTATTGGACCAATACAAGTATAATTATTTCCCGAATTAAAATTAAAATCATCCGATTCACCATTCAACATCGAGCCTCCCTCGCGCCAAGATCGAAAATCATCGATCATGAAAAGCCCCGCTGCTAAATCAGCAATTCCCTACGGCCTCCCATCGAAGTCAGCGAAATCAGCCAATAAAGAGTCCCTCTCTCTCTGCTTTGTGCTTGCAGAGCCTGCCGCAGACGCCGGCCGGAAGTTTAGCCGCGAAGGCGCTGGCCGGAGGCAGCAGCGGCGGGGCGGCGGGGGCGGCCGGCCTCGTCAATGGATCCGGCCCCAATCACCCCGACGGCCGAGACGGAGCGGCCATTAACGCCGAGCAACACGTAAGTACAACGGCGAACCTGGCTGTCCGTTCGCACTGCCCGGCTAAGTGCTTTGCTGTGTGGAGGCTATTCATGCGTAAGGGATGACGACGACGATGATGACGATGATTGCTAGCTGCCGGGGTGTTTGAGAAGCGCTCCTCGGTCGTTAGGAACTGATGCTCTGGGAAGCGTGATTTGAGAGCGATGCTTTCTATTGGAGTTTAATCGAATGCTGGAGATTGATTGTTTTTTGGAATTAGTTCATTACTTTTTATCGTTTTGGCATGGTTGAGTCGGTTCTGCAGTTGTGGTCGTGAAAAGACTAATTCTTTTTTTTTTATTATGTTTTACCCGTTTAATCGAACTGAAATAACGTATTATTCGCTCTCAAATATTTGTTTCAGTAGATAATAGTGATATGCAGTAACGAACACCATCGTTTTTAATTCCAAAAGTTGATAAATTTTAGCTAATAACTCGTTAACTTTTGCAAAAGTTAAAATTCAAGAATTCTGCTAAATTTTAACATCCAATAATGAAAGCATGTTGAAAAGTTACAATGAAACATTATTAAAGTTAAGACTATATTTTGGAATCTAGTAAATGGATGTTCATGAATTGAAAAGTTTGACAATCAGTTTTAGTTCAAACACTATACACTAATTATGAAACTGAAGCTCCTGTTTCACTCAGTTTTCATGTACCTATATAGAAATTGTTCGATTATTTCATTCAAACTTTGAATAGAGAATCGTCTTGATAAATTGTCTTTCACTAACTTCCTAATTTTGAGTTCTTCAAGTATGATTACATTTTTATACGATTTAATAACTAATGGTATCTTCAATACAATTCCTCTAGTCGAACTCGTGCTAAGTATTTCTGTGACGCAGATGTACATTCAATTAAAGCAATCATTAAAAAGAACTGAACACCATAATTTCAAGTGACATAAACAAAAAGCAACCCTTTTCCAACCAACGACCATCATAATTCACGCAATTTTACATCAACAAACAGATAAATCGATGCCCAAATAACTTACCCCCTTTAACAACGCAATAATTACGCCCCTAAATAACGGGCTCTTTTTATCGTCATCCAGCGCAGCACTTATAAAACAAACAATAAATAACCTTCGCCAGCAGTGACCCAAACCCCCTCCCTCCAACTCTCCCTCAAACGCAGATCCACTAACCGCGATAAAGTGCTAGGCACATTATAAATATCCTTCGGGTTAAGCGGCAAATGCATAAAGGCACGAGTGTATCAATTTTCTAATATGTACCGGCAATAAAAGCCGACGCGCGATAAAATTTATGCCCCCCCCCCCCTGCCCCCCCGAAAGTGGAGCAGTGAGCCGCTCCTCGCGATTTATAGGCCGCGTAAATAAATTTTCTTAACTCGGCCCTGGGAGCTCGATGGATTTTTTATGGGAAATCAATGGCCGGGACGCGAGGAGTCGCCCGGGGAGCGAAAAAAGCAGTCGTAAACTCGTTTTGCCCGAGCAGATTCGAGATAACTGAGATATATAATGGATCTCGAGCACGTGGAAAAGAAGGTGTAATCCGAGGATGCTGCGAGCGAGCTTTGCTTTGGGAGGATATGGCTTTAAAAGCTGCTGCACTCTGAATCGCGATATCGTGGAGATCCGATTTTACGGGTGCATTTAAAATTTTTAAAAACAAGACAACGAGTTGTCATTTGGATGTTAATTTTATGTAATGTTATTAAAATTAATTGTTTTTATTCATTTTCAATGTTTGTATTTGGACGGTATGACTCTTGTATTTAAATGATGTTTTCTATTTAGGTTCATTCTTTCATCTAGCCTACTAAAACCACTTAAATTTTCGAAAAATTAAATCAAAACGACACAAATAATTTTCTTTTCCTTTAAAATAGCGATGTACAACAAATAAGTTTTGTATTATTTTTACGTTCAACAAACTTATTAGCTGATTCTCTACAAAAGTTAAAACTAAAACTATTAATTAATTTGCTTCCTTGCAGCTAGATAATTTTATAAAAGATATACGATTGAACAGCACAAATTTCAAACTTATTTAATAACTTTGATTTTTTCAATATATGTATATATATATAACGTAATCTATTTATTTTATAAAGAGCTACCGTTTTGTGAATGTTAAAGTTCATTTCTTCGGGGCTCGCTTAAAATTATTACAGTACTTTACACAAAGTGTATCTAAAATTTATGTATTGTAGTGGTTTCGGCCAAAGTTTCTAACAGAGTTTTAACCGAAACTCATAAAAGCTTTCAAAACAAAATGATGCTAAAGATGAATTATTAAAATACTACGGCGCGCGCTAGTTTATGATTTAATGAAAATGAAAAACTACGTATATGAACTAAGAGTTTCCCTGGGCATTTTGATTTACGTCGTTGCAGGATTCTATGGCCGCGAATTTGTCTTTTTTCTTTTGCCCCTCCGCGTTGGAAATTGCTTAACGCGGCTGCGGGTATAATTAGGCCGGCAATATTTCCCCTTAATGACTTCGACCATTGAGAAAACTTTTTACGGTCCCCAAATAACAATAATGTTGCTAAGCATCTGGCAATAAAAGAAAAAAAGAAAGATACGGCCTGTTTGCCGCGGGGATGAAATTATACAAAAGTCGTATTGTTGGTATAATAATTTGCTTTGTAGTCAAGCGCCGCTCTTTATTAGTGATAAAACGATAATTAATAAGCATTTCAATGTTCGGAACTTATTGCGCCGCTTTTTTAATTTATATTATGTCAGGTAATTACAGAAAGTATTACCGGTTATAAAACGCGTAATATTTTGCTGAACACAGGCTTATGGGTCTTTTAATTTGAAATAGTAGACATTTTTTTTTATCAATCACATAAAGTCGTTAATTTTCACCAATGCAGTACTTATACATTTTACAGAAAGGTAATGAATATACTTTAAAAATCGTTGTAAAACTTATAAAATATTTTGGTATACTGGTTCACAGTCTGCTGCGAAATCTTCACACCTCTGCAGCTCAATTTCCAATTTTAAAATAAGAACTCTCATTCTTGTGTTCAAAATACTTATTCTAAGCGAAAAAATAAGTCATAATTGTTCAAATCGATTGTAAAAACTGTATTTTCAGACTTACTTACTAAAGAAATAAATTAAATTTACTTACATTACAGTAATAAACAAGCATTAACATATTCTAATAAAATAAAAAAAAATATTCTATAATATTCGTCACGTACACTTTTTTTCAATCGTTCACACCAGTTCTTCTCATTCATTGAGTAATTCTTTCAAAATAGTAAAAATAAAAGCAGTAAAACATTTGCACTTCGTCGCAAACGTTACCTAAGTAAAACGAAATACTATTCCCCGAAATAACTATTGAAAAAATTGACCCTCCAAATTCTTCTACCCGCGCAGAAACAAAACTGTTCGACAGAATCGAAATTGATCGATTTGACGTATAACGCAAGACACACATCGAGCATCGAAATTCTCGCCGCCACTTTTCGCGTATCCACTCGACGCCGACGTCGACCGGTTCACGCTCCGAATACGCAGAGAGAAAGAGAGAGAGAGAGAGAGAGCACTCGGCCGCGGCCGTTCATTGTCGGGCGCAGGCTTTCCTGCGAGCTCCGCGCAAAACTGAATTTTCGTAACGTATCCTCGGACGCAAGTTTAAAGTTTCGGAATATTCAGCAAATAAACATAGTTTAACCCCCTCCCCCCCTCTCTCTCTACCGAACTAAACGTATTTTGCCGAGTGAGGGGCGCGATGTGCCCGTCCGAGTCGAAAGTTAGCGGCGATAAATTAGTTTAATCCCGGGTATAAAGTTCCGGGGCCGCGTTCGTACCCCCTACCCCCCCTCCGCTGCGAACTTGGAGGACCGCGGAGAGAGGAGTGTCTGCACGCGACGGCGGACGATTTTGATCGAATTACCGGCAACTTCTGATATTCTTCTCGCCGATGCCAACCCCATGAATATTCAAGCGGCCGAGCTTTTAATGCAGGATTTCCTTTTTCGCGAAAAGGGGTACTACCCCCGGAACGGGGCGGGGGAGGGGCTTTCTGTTTGGTCAGTTGCTGGAGAGGTTTAATGGGTTTAATTGCAAGGATGGAACTGCCCCACTGCCGGGAGAATTCGCGCCTAATAATAGCTTTGAGAAAGTGTGACGAAATTTTCGGGGGTGTTTTCATTCGAGGGGACTGGAATTTCGTTTTTTCTTTGTTTGTTTTTTATAAACAGGGTTAATAGTGTTAGTAAAGTGCAATGTCGTCGTTATTAGCATGGATTCTCAGATAAAAGTAAAAAAAGGCAATTTCGGCGTGTCAGGCATTTAGAATAATGCATAAAATGTAGCATGGAATTGTGCTACAAAACAGTAAACTTATTTTTTTATTTAGGTCAAGTTGCTCAGGGTATGATTAACTATGAATATGACAATTTATTTTATTATTAAAATACCCATCGAAAAATTTTAATTAAAATTAACATACCGTCTCACACTCAATCAAAACAGCTAATACTAAACGTTTCTAAACAATTTTCATCTTTATGTAATCAAACTGTCAAAAAGAACCACCTAAATACTCATCAATATTCGTACTAAAAGAAATAAGCATATCTAAAACACAAGCACTAATTCTTTTCAATTTAATGTTTAATTACAAAACGCAATCTACGTAATAGCAGCGTAATTGCAGCCCAGCTCAACCACTTACTTTCGACCCTCAAAAAACAATTACCCAAAAAAATGTTAATTAAAAAGCTTCCCCCCGGAAAACCCATAAATCCTCCAGGAGCAAACATTAGCTCTATTCTCCTAAACAATTAAAAAGCCGCGAGAGCCAAATCGAATAATAAACTCAGCGCGCTGAAAAGCCGTTTCCCGGCGACGCGTCGATATAACTTTCGGCCCGACTATACCCTTTTTGTTTTTTCGAAAAAAGCGGCGCGGAGGGCCGCCTTTATTTTCTCGCGCAATCGATGCGCAGTAATTTCCTGGCCGCGCGTAAAAACTGGTTAACCCCCCTCCCCCCTCTTCCTCTCTCCCTCCCTCACCCTCCCGTCGCGACGACATCACTTTGTCTCCTCGTAACTACGTTCCGACTCTTCGACCCTCCACTCGACTGTGCGCCAAATCTTTACAGCCCGGCGACGAACGTTTCCGAGCTCGTTTTAAAGCTCTCATTGGCTTGAATCTTTCGCGAGCTTCTCGATGGTTTATTAATTTCCTCGGATTTTTGACGGGGAATTTTTGTAAAAAAAAATATCAAGAATCAATTGTATTCGCAGAGTTCAAAGGTATGCAATAAAAAAACAATTTGTCGTACAAAAATATATTGTAGAATTTGAATAAAAATTTTGGCTAAAAGAAAAACCTGTAAAAATTTCAGACGAAAAACGATTCAATATTCTACCAGAAATAGCATGTCGGAACTGTTTTATCAGAAACTCAATTCGGCGGCTTCAACCGCTAACCATGAAAAAAAATTTTCTGCCAGAAAATCAATTCGAATGTTAGCCGCTATTAAAAATTCAATGCAACCTTTATTTACTTGTGCGGCCGAAGTGTAAAATTTCGAGTTTCAATGATACAAAAGATTCGGCAGTATTTGAAATTTCAAACCGCGAATGAATTGCAAATGGAAACTTTGAACCTGCTGTTTTAAATGCTAAATTTTTATTCATTGCTACCGTCTCATAGAATACGTAGACTATTTTGAATAAACCGGAGTTCATTTTGTTCACAATAGTCCTGTTTATCTCATAAATATGGAGATTGGAGCACTTATAATCTAGAGTCGAAACGTTTAAACATTATTCGAACAAATTATACAATTTACTCGTAAATAAAGCCTGCACATTTGATAAACACTTGAAAGTGGAACTTTTTCGTCCTTTCATTTATAATTTTAGAAATTTATTTATACCAAACAACAAATTTCGTTATACCAAACTCCAAACTGCACCTCCGACCCCTAAAAAGCCCCGTTCGAACAGCGCGCTTGATCATAATAAATAATCCGCTGAAAATTGACTGATCGCTCGAATCCATCAGCGTTTGACCTCCTTTCCAAGCGCCTTCCGCGTTACGGCGCAGAAATTAATGCCCCCCCCCCTCCCCTCCGCTAAAAAGACATGAAAAACCGCTGGAAACCCATTCGCGCGCGTCGCCATTACGCAATTACATCCCGTACGCGAATATATCCCTTTCTCCGCGGGGAGAAAAATGAGGAGGAAAGTCCCGTTCTTTCAGCGCGACAATTGTTGCTACATCGCTTTTAATACACCCCCCTCCCGCGAGAGAGAGAGAAAAATGAACGCACCCCCCTCCCCCTTCATTTCTCATTCTCGGAGCGAGTCCGTTATCCTACTTTTGTGCGCGAGCTATTTCTTAGATGCTTCTTTCTACGCGATGCTTTAATTTTAGATTCTGGTATAGTCCCTATTTATTTGTCAAGCTGTCGAGTTGGGATTTTTTTTTTTGTTTTTAATAATAGTTGAATAGTTAGAATTTAGGTTGTGGTGAAATTGGTTATTGATTAATTTAAGCAAAATCTAGAAATAACATGATAAACGGGCCGAAAAATAATGTTCTAATAAAAGTAAAAAATAATACGAGCTTTTATTGAAAAATTTCATTAGTTTTACAATAAATTTAATTTTCTTTTTAATTTTAACTATTAGAAATAATTAATAAAACTAATTGTTTCAAAAGTACGAATAAATATTTTTTTTTTTTTTTCACATTCTTACATTAATATCTTTATAATTTCCGGTATCATAAATTTTTGCCATTTCGTCCGGCCATTCCGAGAATTCGACCACTGCGCGTCGCTCTCTCCGCCGCTCCATCCGCGGCTAATTTCCTTCGGCAGTCGGTATACGTCCCACGGCAAAATGTCTCGCGAGCTCCAATTCCAGCGGAAATCCTCTCTCTCTCTCTCTCTCTCTCTCTCTCTCTCCGTTTTTAAACCTTCGTCCTTCCCTCGTCGCGTCGTATATCCATAGGTGGCTTCGAGCATATCGCGTGCGCGCTTTGTGCGCCCGGCGCGCGGCTTCTCAACCTCTCCCGTGCTTTACTTTAATGGATCGCGGCTTTGACTCGTCGTCTTCTAACGGCCCGACCGCGCGGCTTATTATGAAATCTCTTTTGATGGACGAAAGCCTCGAGTGGAGAGAAGCGGGCCCGAGGAAGAAGAAGAAGAAGAAGAAGATGCTTTCCCGGTAATTGCGCGACACATTTCTTCCCCGGGGAGAGAGAGAGAGAGGCAGGCTCCTCGGCGCGAGGCTCGACACGCGTGGATGGGAGCTGAATGTGATAAAGGACGCAATTTCCCGGTGGTAATAGGGAGAAATTAACCCCCTTTGAGGCAAGGAGCTCCTGGCCTTTGTAACGCCGCCCTTGTAATTGGCGGTAGTCGCAGGAACGGCATTTTTTTAGACGTTTCTGAAGCAGCCCCCTCCCCCGCAGCTCGCGGCAGCTCGTGATTAACGCCTCGGGTTTTGAGGTGTTACACTTGGATAGGCGCGCTGTTGCGGCCCGCTGCAATTAGTGCCTGATGCACGCGACGAAATTTTTAAATCTTCGTGCGCTCGTTGCTCCGCTTTTGCCGAGGTTCGTTTTGAAATTCTGGGAATTTTCGGCTTTTAGGAAAGAAGCGCGGGTAAAACGTCTCGTGTTTAAAGTAGAATAAAAAGTAATATATTCTACGAAAAATTTTTATTTATAAAAGAAAGACGTACTTTTATTACAGCAAATTTTGAAAACCTAGAAAGGTCGTGAATTGTGCCTCATTTTTAGCGCAATAGTGCTCGATAATTACTGTAACTAGCAACATTTTCACTGCTTCGTTTCCCTTCAAGTAGAAAAAAAATTAAATACACAAACTACCTAATGTATTTTTTCTTGGTAACAATTTAATTTCAACAACAATTATATCAGCGAACTTCAATCCATATAAAATATTATTTCAGCAATTTCTCGATCCTCCGTACTATACCCAACAGATCATTCCACCACGTCAAGAACAATAAATTGAACTTGCACGTAATTAGTCGCTACTCAGCCATTAATACCCTCGTCGCAGCAAAAGAAAAAGCCGCGTAATGAAAAAAGCCCTAATAACAAATTTCACGCACAGCAAGCCAAGCCCGAAATAAAATGTTATGCTTGGGTAAAAAGAAAAGTCGCAGGCAGCTCCAGGGGGGGTTGAAAAAGCAGCCGCAAACTTATGAAATACACCAAGCTCCAGGAAAGAGTCTCATTGTGCGCGTCGACTCAAATATTCATTTTCGGCTGCGGTAAAAGCGGGGGAACACACGCGGAAAAGCCCTTATATACGCGATATTATACTAGCCCGGCGTTTTCGGCAGCCGCGCGGCAAAACTTTCATCTCTCTCCTCTCCCCCACCCGCTCTCTGCGGCAAACGCAATAAGAATTTCATTTCGCCGTCGCGACTCAATTCGGTCCTCTTTCCTAAGCCTAACTTCCGCGACTTGTAATGCGGTTATATCGCGGCTTTTCGGCTTTGGTTCTCGCGAGAGAGAGAACCCCGTTTTTCTTAGGCAAAAGCTACGGTACGTACGGACATTTTTTCATTAGTGGGAAATTTTGGGGGCTTACGGTTGGATGAAAGAGATTCTTTTGAAATTGGGGTGTTTTTTGGAACATTTTTAGGGGGGAGTTGCAGTTTTTTCTCATTTTCATATGGGCTTAGTGTAATAATCCGTTTGCGAGAGGGTAAAAAGTTCCAGTAATTTTGTGCGAAAGTCGACGGGTGGGAGGAGCTTGGGAAATAAAAAATTTGAGCACTTAATTGAATCAAAAATATATACTCGTTTTCAATTTTATTTTCATTATTTTATTTCACCACAACTAGACTGTTTAGGGTATACTATCAACAACAAAATTTATCGAATCAACATTACGTTTGTTTTTCGTTCCTCGCAAATTAATTAAGCATTTCTGGCGTTTATTACCAATTCATACATTACTGCATCGCCCGATACATTAATGCATCGCCATAAAGTATTAATAAAAAATTAAAAACCCTTTGTTCCCTCGATTCAATGGGTCCTCTTCGAATAACAATTCCCAAAATTTCCGCTCCACGACCGAATCCCCCTCCCCTCCAGAATCTTGCCTCCCTCCCTCCCTCGGTAAGTCCCCTCCTCCGCAGACACCTCGCCGCTCGCGTCGAAAAATCCGAAAGGCAATTTTTCAGCGACTTGGCGCGAATCAAAATTGGACGAATCCGCGCGTCGACGCACTAAAGCGAAAACAATGAAAAGGAACGTTAGTAGTATATATGCCGCGGGTAAAAAATCCTGGGGGGGGGGGCGGGGGTGGGAGGCCATCCAGCCGGAAGTGAATTACCGCGCCGCGTCCGCCGCGTGAATTACAATGCCGTCCCGAGCCTGAATGGAAACCCGCGGAAAAAATTTTCGAAGCTATCCTCTGGCGCGCGGAGCTGTATTAATTAAAGTCGCCTCTGCGACGTACAGAGCGGCAGCCGGCAGAAATATGTGCCGGCGTTTGAATAGAGTCGCGCGGGAGAGCGACGGCGGTATACATATATGTATATTTATATATATACGCGACGCGCAGAAACGGTAATTGTAAGTGCTGGAAAACGAAGAGGCGACCGAGCCAATCGGAACAATGTGTATAGCGGGTCTGGAAGCCGCTCGCGTTGCCTGCACGCGCGGCTGCAGCCGCTGTCGATTATTATTGCCCGCGCACGCCTGTCGGCGAGGCTTTTTTGCCGACGAGTCGCGATGGACTTTGGCAGGTTTGTCGTTAGTAATTAACGGGGATTTCAATTGTGTTCACTTGCCCCGTTCTTCGAATAAACGGAGGAGGGCTTTCGAGGCTTTAACGTTGATCATTTAGTTTGATGTTAAGGAAGCTTTTAGGCTATACAATTATTTTTATGAAAAATTTATGGTGACAGTTGCGCGAAACAGCGAAAACGATAATAAAGAAATCATTGGCGAAATTATTATTCTTATGAAAACAACAAATTACCTTAAAGAAAACTGTTTCTTAAAATATTCAAAATTTATTTATTAACACCTTTTTATAAAAAAAAAACTGAGCTATTTCAAAGTTTAACGATTGTGTTTAAAAGTAATTTCAAATGTCAAAGGATCAATTTAAAACCAATATTAAAAGTTTCTATAAAAATTCTGTTCCAACTAGAATTTTTAATCGAATTCCAAGAACAATACCGCCATCCCGAAAAGCCATTAATTCTCCCGAACAGCGAAGATGAAAATCCGAAAATTTCCAATCCCGCGCAGCTCCTAAAATCGAGTTCCGCGGACGCTTTCAAAAAATAATCCCCTCCCCCCCCCCCCCCACAAGATAGCATCTCTCCGCCTACTAATCGAATCGGCGATTCCGCCTCTTTGCATCTCGCTGAGCCCGTAAAATAAAGGGTCAGCCGAGTGCAGCGCTTTACAGTCTCCCGCAGTTTTTTGCCGCCGGCTCTTGTTTCCGAGATCGAGGCGTCGCGATACGGAGGGGCGAAAAGCCATTGTACAAGTCGAGATCTTTTTATCCGTCCCTCTGTATTCCGGGCTCCTCTGCTCTTTTCCAAGCGGCCTTTCCCCGCTACGATTCTAAGGCTGGGAAATCGAGTGTTGATGATGGCCTTTTCTAAAGGGGGCTGCTGCCTGTGGCCACTTTTTCGCCGGGTGATGGATCGATTGTTTTCAGAGGAACAGCTGTCTTCGCGGTGCAGTCTGTGGATCGCAGAATGGAGGTTGATAAGGGCTTATATTTTTTTGGGTGGGTTGCTCGATTTATCATGATAGTTCATTTTACTGTAAAGAAGTAGCTTACGGATTGCTATTTTAATGGAGATGCTAATGTATTGTAATTTTATACAATTTATGTGCTGCATAAAATGAAATTGATTGAATTATGTTGGTTTTTCTGAAATATCTATAGATCCAGAACTTGAAGTTATTCGCAAAAATCAGTAATTTTGCATTTTACATAGTACCACATTAATCACTACATTTTTTAGAACTAAAGTTTGTTCCCTTATAAAGTCACTCAATCTATACAAATCAATAAAAAGTTTAAATTTTATACTTTAAAAAATATTGGAGTAACATCAAAAGGGCAAATGAAATTCGTAAATATACCGAAAAATTTATCTATTTAAAACCAACCTTCGCCAAATTGAAAATAAAAATTTACAACTTTCGCATGCAGAATCGTACAAAGCACTTCGCGGCCCGGTTTATCGCTTCGGAACCCCTGTAAGCTTCAATAACAATAACTGTAAAGCCATTTCCCAAAAGTTTCCATAAAGTTACAAACAGATTCGACAGCCAAAAACGAGCGCTCGACCGGAAACCGGCGTTTATCCAGTGCTTGGCTCCCGTTCAACCTCCTAAGCTCTCCGATGGCGTTAATTCATATAAATCCGCGTCTTAATCGCGGGCTGATCCCCAACTTAAACTAATCGAAATAAGACCCGTGTCGTACGACGGATTTCGCGCGTCGTGGACCTAATTGAAGTAATTAAACGCTTCTCCCGAAGAGAAATTGGCGGGGTTGGGAGGGTAAGCGCGGTTAGGGAGAGAGAATGAAATGTACTCTTTTAATTAAGGGAGGAGAAATTAATTTTTGCCATTTTCGTGCGGAATATTTTGGTATTTTTCCACGGAAATTAATGAAAAAAAAAAAAAAAAAAAAACGAACGAGATGCTTTTACGAAGGTATTTATTATTTATTCATGAAATTTATAAAAGTAAATATTTTCGCAAAATAAATGGAAAATACAATGCATAAAGCAATTAATTCGGTAAAATAATATAAATTTTTATTTCCTCTAAAATAAAAGACTGCAATGTGGGAATTTCAACAGAAAAACATTTATTTATTTTTCAACATTAAACTCTCTCTTTCTGTTCGTTCCATATATAATGCCAACTTTTAATTTTCTTTAAAGGTCGAAAAACCATATCTCGTTCCAGGCCCGAAAGTCACCATAAATTCGTCTTCCAACAGCGCGCTAAAATATGCATCTTCGTATCAAAAGCAGCCTCGCTCTCGGGGCTTAATAAGAAAATTCGAAAGATAAACCGTAAAATCTATTCAGCAACGTCCTCGGACGAAAAGTATCAAGTGGAGAAGCGCCAGACCCCTTCTCCCCCCCCAACTAAGCCGTTGTCTCCCATACAAGGAAACTAGAATTTCCTCTAGACGCTCCGCTCTGTAAGTTTTACGGCTCGAAGACAAAATCACTTGAAAACAAAGTGGGATTTTATTGGCGACGGGAAAACTATTTTATCCACTAAAAGAGGGATATAACTTTTTTTTTATTACGAGATATATATATATATATACACACGCAGAGGGATGGATTTTAAAGCCCTTTCTTCGAGTAGTAATAAAAAAAATTTCAAAGCGAAATGAAAATTCTCGAGTCGTCGGTTCTCGAAATTTGCATAATTTTGTTTAATTGGCGCGTCGTAAAAAAAAATTCTACCGGTTAGTGTAATTGTATATGCCGGCTTTACCCGGCCGGCTCGCATTGGAATGTCCGCTAAATTCGAGCTGCCAAAGCTGACGGTTTAAAAGTGCTCTTAAGGTGCGCAATTATTTAGTGAATAAGCTTGCTAAAATGTAGCTTTTGCAAAGATTCGTTATATAATTATCCTCAAATTAGTTGTAATACTAAAAAGCGTCGTTCTTTTAAACGTTCATCGCTAATTTATAATAAAGAATTAATAAATTTTGGCTGCAAATGACTAGTTTTTATGCAAATGAAAAGTTTTTATTAAAATTTTATTACTAAACATATGTCCAAGGGAGTTGGAGAAACTGCATTTACATCATTGATGTCTAATTTAAGAGAGCAAAGGATAAAATACGGAGTAATGCATAATCTGAAAAGGTCATAAATAGACGAGTTTACGTCGCGATAACCGATTTTTCGCAACTGAGTGTATTCCAAATCGGAAAAATTTACATTTTTACAATATTCTGCTGGCGTAGTATCTATTTAGTACCAAAATTTAGCATCAGTTTTTTTCAGAATCAGCAAATTTACATTCTCGCGCGCAGTTCAATTTAGCGCGTTTTGGCGGTTTAAGAAAATAAGAGCAAAACGCGTTATAGACAAGAAAGGCTGATTTATTAAAATATTTAACAATAAACCAGAGCGAGTTTGCATAGCATATTTTTCGGAAAGTTTCGCCTCGCAATTTGCCTCGATTTGAATAGCAAAATGAATAATTAATTGCGGAATGAAGTATGAGAATTTTTCATTTTTGACCTATGAAAAATGGCATGTAAATCATGAAATTCTAACTATAAAAAATCAAAACTAATGAATAGTTTGTAAATCATTACATATTTAAAGCATCACATAATCCAGTATGTCTAATACATTACGGATACTTTAAAATTTAACAAATTCTTCAATCTGTACACTGTGAACAATATCACGCAATGTACATACATTATGTTATTTGTAATGTAATCTTCAGTTTAAAAAAAGAAAAAACGGAAACTTGTGTGTTATAAATTATCAGTAGAAACTGATGTAAAAATAGTTGTAAGTTTGCACGACCGAAATAAGTCATCTATCTGATTTCAAAGGCCTTTAAATAAATAAAAAAAAAAAAAATATCGCAATGTCCCCATGAAATCGGTTACCCTCCCCGCCGAAAAGTCCCCCTCTCCCCAGGCTGCACGTAAGACCCCTCTTTCACCTGCAAACGACTGCATTCCTGCAGCTTTTCTCGCCGCCTCCTGCTTCGGAAAATTCGATCAGTACGCAAACGAAAAGCAGCCTCTCAATCCACTGCGAAGTCGGCGCCGCGCGGCTCTTAACGCGCGAGTTCGCAGATATCGAGCCGGCTTCGCTCGAATCTCGACTTTGGCTTCGGCCGGCGGGCTTTTGCGCGCGTGCTTCGAGCGAACGAGTCGCTCGAGGAAGGGGGTTGGAAAGCGCGAAACAAGGCGCGACGGTGTTAAGAGGGATGTATGATTCGAGGTAATTTATAGAGCGCGCGATTTATTGTCGACTGCGTTTTCGAGGAGGAGGAATTGAAGGATGCTTGGGCGGGTTGAATTATCGACGTTTTATGGGTGTGATTTTTCTGTTGTTTATTATCGGATCTTGGGGTGAACTTTTCTATTTCGATCGTCGAGAATTTTTATAAGAAAATTTTTGCTCATCTTGGGCACAAAGGAAAATATCTCCATCTCTAACCATATATCTATACTCCACGCGCGTATTTCTTTTATTAACATGGCCGGAAATTTCCGGCCGGGGGGTTAACAGTTAAACTTACCCGCCTCGCTGAACGAACAAAGACGATTCCCCCCAAGTATAAATCATCAACCCCGAGCCGTCTAACGTCTACGGTTGAATTTGCAGGAGCTGGTCTACCGGGACGGTAATCTGGTGTCGGGCTCGCTGGACGCCCTGGTGCAGCACATGGTGCCGACCGAGGAGTACTACCCGGACCGGGCGTACCTCTTCGCCTTTCTGCTGAGCGCTCGGCTCTTCATCAAGCCCCACGAGCTCCTCGGCGAGGTCTGCGCGCTCTGCGAGCATCAGCAGAATCTCAACGGCGAGGGCGGCAAGGTGAGTCATGCGGGCTGTGCCGAGAGCACTTTTCCGATGGGAAGGGGAACGGGGGGCCGTTCGGATGCGTTACTTGCATTGTCGGAAATAAAGAGAAGTACCGGGAAGAGGCTGATGTGTTTTCGCGTGACGACGACGGTCATTTTTTTTTTTTTTGTTTTTTTAATTCGATTATTCGACGAGTTTTATTTTATTAATTTGAATAACGCATTCGAGCCGAACTCGTTGAAAATCGAAAAATTAATACAACCGACCAATCAGTGTTAAATCGTCGTTGTATTTTATAATTTAATGCGTACTCATCGTTAATGGAGCAGTGATTCGATTTAATTTCGCATTTAATTTTTAAATCAGATTCTTCACTTTCTTCGCCAAAGCCCCTCAAAAAAAAAAGGTAAACGAAATGAAATCAGTCGAAAATCACTCAAGCCCGTGCACTTTCAGCCGCGCGCAAAATATCTCCCTCGCAGAAAGGCTCGGGAGCGTCGGGTTCTTTGAAAAACCGGCTTGTAATAAAGTGCTCGCCGTCTCATGAGCTTACGTAACCTCGGCGTGCACTTTTGCGCGCATTATCGTTCCGTCGACTGGCTCTTTTCTCGCGCTGCATCCGTTTCTTTCAGGCGTTCCGCATCTGCGTCAACCGCGCACAGACACACTATGAACGAATCGATCTCTTTCTTTTCCTTCCTGTCGCTCAGACTCGCTCTATCGACCGCCTCCACCTACGTAAGTTTATGTTAAGGCCGCGGCAAGGAACTTTGCCGAGGGTAATAACGACTTTTCGGCTGTACTGCTAAAGCAGGAGTTGTCTGTTGAGAGAGGCTGATTGCTTTGTTTTTGCGTTTTTTTTTTCTTGGAGTGTTGCTATAAGTTTTGAAAAAATTGAAATTCAAAATTGAAGAAGTGATAGAAGTAAAGAGATTTTTGTCGAAACTTCGGTAGTGCGAGTACTGACATAAAATGAAAATCTACTTTTCAGAACTATAAATGTAAGATCCTAGAAGGTTTGACGTTAAAATATGTTTTTATAAATAAACTGTTTTTTTAACGTAATCGTTTTATGTTAATCCACTCATTATTAAGAAAATATTTCGATCAAACACTGAACATATTTTAAGATAAATTAAATATTCACTGAATTCAGTTCAGTAAATACAGTATGTATATTAATTTTTTAAAGCAACCAATGCTAATTAAACTTTCAATCAGCCGCCAACCGAACAAAAACTCAAACAGAGTAAATATAAATACTGTAATTTCATAATTCAATGCAAAGTCCATCTCCAAAAGCCAGTTTCAGCCTCTTTCCATTCAAACCCAAAGCTCATTCCAGATGCAAGGCGCCTGGAAAACGCTGAAAATCAGCCTCAGCGAAAGCATAAATCAAGCCGAACTCACTTTTCCGGGCAATTATTCCCCGTGACCCTCGTTAATTTTGCATTCGTCCGCGGGCCGGCCATTAGAAATTCCCTCGGAAGCACCTCGTAATCCGCATTTACCCGCGAGGACGCGTTTACGCATAAGCAAGGATATAATTTTGGAACGTCATTCGGGCGTCGGGAATTGTTTGGCGAGAAACGATCGGGGGAGGAGTGAAAATCCTTGGGAGAAATTAAAAATGCTGCGGGGATGATAAAAAAGAGCCCGGAATGAATTAAAGCGGGGCGAGAGGGAGAAAAATCGTAAAAATCCGAGCCGGAAATTATCGAAAATTCGCGCGCCGCTTCCAAATCAGAATTCTTTTCGTAAATTTTGAAAGGAAACCTTAAATTTATGAACGTCCGGCTTTCCTCGGATTATTAATTCGGAAGAAGCGTTTTTAATGGGAGGATGGGGTTCTCTTTTTTTCTGGAGTTGAATATGTTTTTTATTGAGTCGTAAACTTTTTATTGCGGTATTTTATTCTGATTTAAGAAAAATACTAGTCGGAGATTTTTATTTTGGAAAAATATTCAGGGAATGCGATGAAAAATTTTAAAGGGAGAATATTCACGCGTGTTTTACTTTATAGGGCGAAATTGAAAGCTTGGAACAAATATTTTCGGAATTCTAGTTAACCGCGTTTTAACAAATTCCTCTTTCTTTTGTATCTTTGAAATAAAATATAATTTGATTCGCAGATATTTCGTTCCAAAAATTAAATGAATGAAATCCCTAAGAAATGATAAGTTTACCTACTTATGTATATATTCTTTTTATATTCAACCACGTATTAATTACGTTAAAACATTTATTCGTTTACTCCAGTCCTTCATTTTAACAAAAAATAATGAACCTTTTCACAGTTTCATTAAAAATTATACTCCAAACAAATCCCTTAATCTAATTTCGGGTGAGCCATTAATTTCCAGCTAATTATCTATCAAATTACCACGCGAAATATTCCATTAATACGACTCCGAAGTTATAAATCCTCGCAATTGTCTCTCGAAAGCAAAAAAAAACGTCGAGAGCCGCAGATCTCCGTCAAACTTTCGCCGATTTAAAATATTAATCCCGGTAGCCGATTCAGCGCGAGCGGAACCTCCGCCGAGCGGCGACTCGCGCCTGCGCCGAAGCAGGCCGTCCCGCGTCTATTCATTTGCATCAATTAGCTCGGGAGCGACATGCGTTATATACACGTGTACTCCGCAACGAGAGCAAAGTTGCGCGCAACTTTCGCCGACGGCTTTGATCTCCCTCCAGCCTCCGTTTTTGTTCTCGCGGTCGCTTTGTTTAGTTGGCTCGAGTATTCCCCCCCCCCCCCCTCCGCTCGTTTTGCGCCTGTTTTATATATCGCGTTTTGATTTCGCATGCCGCCGGATGAGTTTTATGGGAGCGCGTGGAAAGGGAGGGGAGGGGGGTACTTTTTGAGGTAGTTCTTTCATTTCGAGAGTGAATTAGGGGGTGCAGTGGACGGAGGCACGTGGAACTTTGTTGCTAATATAGTGTTCTCTAACTCGGATCTAATTAACTTTGGTGTTAATAATTTCGAGCTGGAACTTTTGACGTTTTGGAATTTGTATTAATCATTGTGCGAGTTAATTAACTTTGGAAAGCGTTGATGGGAAGAAGGAGTATTATAATCATACTTTGATGGTGGCGAATTACGTGCTAAAGATGATGAATGAAAGAAGATTGAAAGAATGCGGAGATGAGTTATAAGAGGACAATGCAAGTAATCATCTTGATTGATTTTAACAAATTTTTTTTTTAATTAGAATACGTGTAATCGTTCAATGCACTTGTAAACTATTTCTTATCAGCTTTTAAATGAATTTCATCTAGAATTTATCTTTAAGTTAACTATAAAATAAAATTACAAAAATAATATTAAAAAATACACCCTATTTGGTCAAATAGCGTAAATTCATTAATAACGTAAATTAAGTAAATCTGTATTTTGATTAAATCAACCGAATCTTATCAAAACTCTCGTATGCAAGCGCAAACGCATGACCAAACCTCCCTCCGTTCCAACCTCAACTCCCTTCCGGCATCAAAAGAAACGAGCTCTCTCTCTCCCTCGCAAATTCCCAGCCATCCACCGGCACTCGTAAAAGAAAGGGAGCCGCGGAAAATTCGTCTCTCTTCTCTTTCCCCCGGAGCCCGAAGCTAATCCCGACACTGCCTTCGACAGGAGCGTCTGCACCGCTTCGTGCCGCGGCTGGTGCAGCTGCTGGCCGAGTGGACCGAGACCTTCCCCTACGACTTCCGGGATGAGCGAGTCATGGGCCACGTCAGGTCCATAACGCAGAAGGTCGCGAACGTCGACGCCGCCGCCAGGCAGGAGGTCTCCGCTCTGCTCCAGAACCTGCTCCTCAAGCTGACCGCCCTCGAGAGATACGAGGAGGCCCTCGCCAGATTGGCCACCGAGGCCAACACCGAACAGCTCACCCAGGTAAGATTTTTTTTTTTATATTAAATCTTTTTCGAGCGCCGTGCGACTCAATATTTTCGACGGATTCGGTTTGAAAAGCGCGTTTTGAAGGTTTGTTTTGAAGAATCATAGAAGAAAGTGTGCACGCCGACTGGATATTTAATTTAAAATAATTATAGACGATATCCGACATTCAATATACTTTTTAACTTTTTAAATTTTAATTTAATTAAAGGAAAACTAGAGAGAAAATGCTCGCTTAAATTTTGAAGAAATAAAGTTTCAACTATTTTTTCACCTTTATTTTCTTGAAATTTTTTTCTGCCCTTTTCAGTTCCCGCCAAGAACTTAAACAGATTTTTTTTTTCTTCCTCTGCGGTTTTTTTTTTCTTAGTTTTACCTCGGACTTGAGTTAACTTCCGACACTCCAATAAAAAGTTCCAAAGTCTGGCTTATAAAAAACACATTGCAATGTCAGTACAATGTAATGCTTGAAATACCTCCCTCTTGTCGACATGTTAACTAGCGAGAGAAAAAAAAATGCACCTGAAAGGCCGAAGCGGAACTTTTTACCAACTATATAACGTCACGTTGCGGTGAGGTAAGGTTTTGACGTTTAAATTTCCAACCGATCTCCCCTTCGAGGCTCTAAATTTAGCCCCGATATCGTGTCGCGTTGTCTTTCATAAAATTTAATGCAAAACATAAATTAGTGTAATTAATGTTGGAAATTTAGTGCTTTGATCGTGATGGAGTTAGGCTCATCGCGCTTGAGAATTTCGAAAGCTTTAATCCGTCAAAGGCTCCGAATATGATGGCCTTTTAATATATATAGTAGAATACGGCTTCTAGAACAATCGGTGTATAATCATGAACTAGAAGTTTAATGGTGCATATCGAAGTAACGGTTTGCATTGTTATATATTATTGAAAAAATTGTGCGATAACATTTGTAAGATTCTGCATTGTAGTGACCAACAGATGCATTGCAGTGACCTACACATAAAATATTACGCTGTGCTTTGAAGCCTATTGTCAAATTCTATATAGTCGTAGTTTGCGAGCTGGGAAGTTAATTTGCAATCCACCGACATTTACATTATTGTATTAAACTTCAAACATTATTAACGTTTCATTTATTTGACTTGACATACGCGGCGACTATTTTATTAAAATAGCTCGAGTTTCATCATGATAATCAAATATTTAGCCTCCCTTGTAATTTACTACCGTAAAATTGAAGGAAAATATTTACTGTTATTGTTGCAGCTTTTAAGTTCCAATTTACGTGACGGCAGAGAAAAGTTTACAATGTAATGCAATTACATGAGTTTCAAAATGCGACTTCAATGAAAGACTAATTATTAATGAAATACATTTACGTTATAACCCTTTTGTTTCTCGAAATTTTATTGGCTGTAACTTTACTTAAAGGAAAAACAACTGATCTTTTACGAAATATCGCCATATCGTTATTTAACGTGTTATGCATTAAGTAAAATAGAATTATACACTAAAGCTATATTCTTTATTAGAATGTTTAAATACCTACAAAATGAAATTTTCTTCGCGAATGAAATTCACGTTAAAAATAAAAAGACACTTTTTTCAATACCTCCCTTCAATCTAGAAGACCCCCAATAAAAAAAAAAACCTTTCCGCCAAAGGCGACTCCCAATTCATTCCTCTTCGTTAGAGCAAAAGAACTACAGCGCATTATTCACGCTAAAAAAAAAAACTCCGCCAAACCCTCCTCCTCCCCCCGAAAATCCATCGGAAAAAGGCACCGCGCGGCACTCAGCTCCGCATTAGCGTATAACGCGCTCCGTCACAAATCACTCAGCGAGAGGTCGCCGGAATAAAAACAATCCCCCAAGCAGAATAAAATCCCCTAGGGTACCCAATACGAAATCCTCTCTCAGCCCTGGCCTTATCTTTTCCGGGCCAGCGGCTCCTCCTCCTCCTCCTCCTCCGCGGAAATCGTAACGGCCGTCGTATAAACCGTAGGCACACGCAAATTCACGGCCGGTTGCGCGCGCGATTATACCGCCGGCAGTTTCGCGCCGGCCGCGTCATCGGGGGCAATTTCGGTTTCTCGCCCTTCGAGAGGGACGGCCCTGCGGTCAACTGCCCCGGCAGGATCCCCCCCGGGGCCTCCTCCGGATTAAGGCCTGCTTGCGGCGAATGGGGTATTAGGAGCTGCTTCCCGCGGAGGAGGGATTTTTCTTTGTTTATTTACTCGCTTGTCCGGGGCAGAGGGCGCTGGTCGAGAACGCCGAACGAGACTGACCTTCGTGCGAATTTGATCGAGCCGCAAGTGGGAATTTACTGTTTTCCGTATGTTAGAGTAATCATTTCTGCATGTCCTGAAAGTATATTGCTGGGTTTCTGTAGGAGTATCTAACCCATTTAGAATAAAAATATTAAGTTCTAAATTGTAGAATATATATAATTTTTTGCTCAATAGCATAACGTAATTTTAATTAAATTTCTAACGCGCACTTTGGAATTCACGTTAAAAATATTCAAATGCAAATTGAAGACTTAAAGAGCAGATTATGCTTTGCATTCAATTGCTCATCATTAATGCACATTTCAAACGAAATTTCGCGCAAATATAACGATTAATTATTTAAATAAATCGCACGATTATTTTAAGCTATTTATGAAAGGTAAACACGTCGAACAACGCAGAAAAACATTAATCACGCGATTTTGCGAAAAGGAAAGGTTGAAGCGGACGGCGAAGTGCGCGCGCGCTAAATTCCATCTTTATGCATTGCCATAGCACGTCATTAGTAGAAACTTGCGCGCGAATTTAAATGATTTTGTCCCCATTCACGTCGTTTTACATACGTTGCATTAAAGGTGCTAAACGCATTCGTTTACATAATTATCGTCAAAGCGCGCGAAAAAAAAACATGTTCATTTCGCCGCGCAGATCGCTTCTTACTTTGACTTTTGCCCCTTTGACAAACGAACCAAATATTGGAAAGAATTTGCTTTGAAAAAGAAATGTGCATAATGCGTTAAAATAATAGTTCGTGCGTTGATAGTGCTATTTTAATGAAAATTTTGCAAGAAATCGTTTTAATATCTAGAACATTTTTCGAATTTTTTTACAACCTTTAATTCAATCGTCCAAAAGCATCCTTGAAAAACTTTTAACTCATTAACAATAACTATTTAAAAAAAAAAACGAAGAAAACATTGTTTCAATCAAAATCGCGATTGTCACAGTAATCAAGCAAGTTCCTAAGTCCCTAATTTCCAAATTAAACAAAACCTAAATCAAGGGCCATATCCGCCAATAAAGCTGAAATGAACCAAAAACATTATACCCGCTACAATTTTTACCTACAAATTCCAAAAAAAACTCTTGAATAAATTATTTCAAAGCGTTCCATCCCGACCCCCGTCAAGCCTAACCCCCCCCCCCCCACCTTTTTCCCGGCGATCCGTCAAAACATTAGCACCGCAGCATCCGGTCTAATAAATCCGCTTCTAATCCGCATCTGGGCATTATCCTGCAGGCGAAGGCATCGCGGGCAATCGCCACTCGTGAGCGCATAGCTCCTCTAAATGTCGCCGGCCGATGCAGTTACCCCCTAATGGGGTTACGTACTTCTCTCCTTGACGCCGCGTAGCGGCGAGACAGAGAACGAGGTTGAGAGAGAGAGCGAGTGCACGAACAGTAACTATTCGGTTAATTTGATTAGCCAGCGGACGACGACGCGCTCTTTGCCCGTTTGGCTAATGGCCTAATTTCAACTGCATCATGTTAGTTAAATATGCCGGTCCGCGAGCCTGGAATATGTAAGCCGAGAGAGTCGGGTAATCAGCGAGAAATTGCGTGCCGCCGCCGCTGCCGCTGCTGCTGCTGCTGCGAGCGGATGGATGCGCATGCAGGAAAGAGCGAGTCGAGGAGAGAGAGAGAGGAAATTGCTCGGAGCGCGCGGCGATCGATTTTTAGGGGCTGGATATGTTGCTGATTTTGATAAGGGGAAGTGAGTTAGGAGATAAGCTTTTAGCGACGGTTGCCTCGAAAGCTACTCGGTTTGATTATGGGAAACTGGAAGTTTTACGGTTCGGAGAATGACGTCGAGCTTGCGGGCCCGTCTTAAAACAACTGCGTAACGACGAGGACTGATAAAGCATATTGAGTCCTTGTTTAATTAAAGTTAAAGAGTGGATTTACTGGCAATTTTAATCAAATGATTACGTTATGCGTATACAAAAAGCGTAGCATGCATCTGCTAACTCTTGATTATAATCACTCGATATAATACCGTTGGTGGCCCATTCAGATTCTCCTGTGTTATGATGTAATTCGTATACCACATATACAACGAAATGTCATCGTGCAGATTCACAAGTGGCAAAGCCTATGAAAACTGTAAAATTTGCAAGCTCTTCAACAAACCAAGCTTTCTCAATTAATGCAGATGTTGAATATTGAAAATAAAATATCTTCTTCCTTTACAATACAACTTATTCGACGGCATTTGTAAATATAAATGAATTAGTTTGAAATAAATAATTTAATTTTTAATTTAAAATATCATTCGTAGCGTTTTACGGCGATACGAAGCCTTAAAGTTTCAGCCGGAACTCGTTCTTAATGCAATGCAGTTTAGATCTGCATGCATTAAGCATCTCGTCAGAATTCGCATTTTAGATTGTTCGACGAAGCCAAAGCAGGCAAACAAATCACAAACGAAAACGTAATTTTATTAACCCGACTCGTCGGGAACAATTACATTTCTCACGAGCTTAAAAAGTTTATAACTACAGTCTTCCCTCTCGATAGCGACGCGGTTTTCTCTGTTTGTTTTCATTCATATCGAGAAAGCGGACTGCGTTCACTTTTTAAAACTAGAAGCACCTCAGAAATTTTAACAATTTATTTTTCGAAACTTTCGATCCAAAGAAAAATCAAAAATCAACAAAGGCGTTATAAAAATTAGCGAACCAATAAACAAATCGATCAGCCGACGACTAACCATTCGTACCCCTCCAGCCTCTGTTGCAGGTCGATATAACGGAGCTCTGCCCGTCGGCGACAGTATTGGCGCAGCAGCTGACTCACGTCGAGCTCGAGCGGCTTTCCTACATCGGCCCCGAGGAGTTCGTCCAGGCCTTCGCTAAGGTAAGACTGGAATATCGCCCGACAGCCGCGCCTCGCTTTCAAAAAGCCCCGGGAGCTCGTCTCCGCCGTGTGCGCTCAAATTAATCCTCTGCAGCCGGGGCGTAATGGCTGCTGTCGGTCGCTTAGTCGGCCTGTTTTTCGTCGTATTGTATTTTCTGGTTCGCGAGTTGATCGACAGCTTTTTTTGAATGAATTTTGGAAAATTTTAGTTTTAATTGTCCGACGTGAACGTTTGAGTTTGGAATATTCAAAGTACAATTTTATAACGATTATTCGTCAAATTTAGAATTACTACTAAAGCACTGATACTACTTGCGATGCAAAGATAAATCAGCGTGTTTATTAAAAATAAATATGTTTTTTTTCAAAAAACAGTTCCGCGAGCACAAACACCAAGACAATCGCCGACTTATGATACTTACTGCGATTAAAAAAATACTCTGCTCCGTTCGAATATCGTAATGCCGCGTACAAGAGATTATCGCAGCCCTAAACGACGTACGGCCGACAGTTTTCGAATAGCCTCAAGGAGAGGTTTGCATCTTTCCGCTGCAGAATTTCTTTTTGGAACTCGAGGCTCGGAATGCCTTTGCCGCCGCGAAAGAAACACTTCGCGCTCGGATGCTTCCTCCTACGCCGGCAACTCGGCCACTCTTTTCCAAGATGCTTAAAAATTTTGGAATTGCTCACGGAATACTTTTTCCACGCGCGCTTTTTTTTCGAATTTAACGCTCTCGACGTTATCCCGCTAAGCGTTTCAGAAAATTGTAGATTCGTTTTCTTATTTACTTCAAGGAGTCACCCCACTTGGAGACGTCTTTCAAGGATATGAAAAAGACGCGCAATCTCGAATCCTACGTGCAGTGGTTCAACCGGCTCAGCTATTTCGTGGCCACCGAAGTTTGCAAGGTAAGTCTAGCGACACGAAATTCCCCCTCCTTAAAAACCGAATCCAGCGATAATTTTTCCCCGAAAAAAAAAAAAAAAACATGCACAATATTCACGTCTCTCCGTTCAGCACGCGAAGAAGAAGCAGCGAGTCCGAGTGGTCGAGTACTGGATCGAAACGGCCCGAGAGTGCTTCAACATCGGTAACTTCAACTCGCTCATGGCGATAATAGCTGGACTGAACATGTCGCCGATATCGCGATTGAAGAAGACCGTGAGTATTCGAAACCACACCTAACGAAAAATTACAAAAAACGAGCTGAAACAAAAAAAAAAAAAAAAATTCCCCTCGCCGCAGTGGTCGAAGGTGCCGTCGGCCAAGTTCTCGATCCTGGAGCACCAGATGGACCCCAGCAGCAACTTCAGCAGCTACCGCAGCACCCTGAAGGCGGCGATGTGGCGTAGCGCCGGCGCTACGGACGAGAGGCAGCGCATCGTCGTTCCCTTCTTCAGTCTGCTCGTCAAGGACCTGTACTTCCTCAACGAGGGCTGCAGTAACAAGTGAGTGCGGCCGAGCCGCGACGAAATTTGATAGTCAAAGACCTCGCGATGAAAAGAGGGGGAGGAGGCGGTTCTGGCAGGAAAATTTTTAATTAAAGAACGGTTGAAGGATTGTTGACGATCCATTTTATTTGAATGAGTAGAGGGTTAATAAAGTCAGCTTCGGTGGCGGATAGTTGAAAATAATATCGTTTTCTTGAACTGCAATCTTTTTAATTTTTTCGTTTGTTAAAAACTCATTTTATAAAACATTTAACTCTGTAAAGTAATGCACGTCGGGCGTGCAGGACGAAACGTCGTCTTTCGATGTATTTTTGAATAATTTGATTAGCTACTTTCATCTACGGATCTTGACAATGTACAAAAACACAAGTTAATCTCCCACCGAGGGAAACCCTCAGACGACAAAGGCATCGCATCAATTTTGAAAAAAGCCTCTCTCTCAGAAGCAGAGATCCGAAGGAGAAAGCCCGAAAATGTCGCAGCTCCCAAAAGGAACACCTCTCGCTTCTCCTCTCGGCTCCCCCGATCAGAATTAGCTGTTCGACGAGGAGGGCGATTCTCGGCGGCGTTCTCGAGCCCCGTGTAAACTTATTAAACTTGTAATGACGAAAGTTGAAACGGGATTTCGCTCCTTCCGCGTCGCCCCCCCGTCCCCCGATTCCTTTTCGCGCCGAGAAAAAGGATACGTACGACTTGCGCGCGTCGCGCGTACAAAGATTCCCTCCCCCCCTCCCGACTGTATTTCCGCGAGTGTCATTTTCAGCCGCACGATATGCCAGAGGGGAAAAAGACATCCCCCCGCGGTGACGCGCCGCGCGGACATTTTTAAGAAGCTCTCGACTGGTGTAGAAATTTTAGTCGAGTCGAGTTCGCGTCAACTTCTGGGAACGAGTAATGGGGTGTTGAGGGAGTTTATTGTTTTGGATAACAGTTCTTTTGCACGCTCCGGTGCGTGGTATTTGCTCGATTTACGGGGAAAGAAACTTTTCTGAAAATAAATAACGCTTATAGGTATGTCTACTATCCGACTTAATTACAGCGAAAATAATCTTCTTAGCTATAAAAAGTCTTTAAATTAAGTTTAAAAAAAGAAGTGGCGAAAACTTGTCGAATGATTTCTTCTTAAAATTTAGGTCTTTTTTGTAGAAACAGAAACCTTCTGCACAGTTCATTTTCGACAATATTATGAAGCTTCCCACATTACCTTACTCTCTTTAATGTTACGCAAACGCACGGAGATTCATTACCCGACTAGTTATTAACGTCAATCCCATTTACTACAGATGTAACGTCAAACGCTAAATAATTTTATTATTAAAATTACCAGTACTCGCAAACGTCCAATGCCCCGCTTATTCGTAGCCCATCAAGCGCCGCGCAATCCGACTCCATGAAAATTTGAACGCCGCCGCGCTCCGCTAATAGCACTGATTACCCAGGCAAAAAAAAAAAAAAAAACGCATTCCTCGCTCAAACGTTCGATCTCGATTTCAGGCTGCCGAACGGACACATCAACTTCGAGAAGTTCTGGCAGCTGGCCAAACAGGTGACGGAGTTCATAGCCTGGAAGCAAGTGGCCTGTCCCTTCGAGAAGAATCCGAGGGTCATCGCCTTCCTCCAGGCCAGTCCGGTACTTACGGAGAATGGTGCGTTTCAATCTTCCGTTCCTTATTCAAGCAATCGATATCCCTTTGAAACATACCTCCGGCGAGCTTTTTTCGCGCGATAAAAATTGGCGAGAGCGCTTTAGATTTTTTTTTTTTTTTTTTTTTAATTTTAATGAAAAAGTCGAGTAAAAAATTGTGTTACTTTACGGTAGGAAACGGAAGACTGCCAATATCATGTAAAGTATGCTATATTTTTAATTTTCGTGGAAAAAAATGGTGAAAATTGTTAAAATTTTATGCTTTGAAAAAGTTTGTTTTTTACACGACAGCTACTCAATATTCTTTTATGTTGAAAATTATATAATCTAAAACATTTGCGTTTGTTTTACAGCCTTAGCATTGGCATCTTTCGAATGCGAACCACCGGACAACAATCACGAGAAAGAGCGATATAAAGCATTAAAGTGAGTAAAACTACTTCTAAAAGCCACTTATTTATTATTGATAAAAAATCAATTAACTTACTAGTTAATTTAATTTAACAAGTCAGATTTGTATAAATTTTCAAGACTACAAAGTACTTCCTGTACAAATACAAATTTTCCATAAGAATTCATTACCTTTTGATCTCTTCCAAAAAAAAAAAAAAACATTCACAAAAACTCATTCAGCCGTAGCAAACAGATTTTCCGCAAACTCAAGCCCGATTTTCCCCTTTGTGCCTCAGATCCGAACTAAGCAGCCAGTGAAAACGCGCCTCTCCAACATGCGTCGACTACCGGGAGAGATACTGAAGCAGAGAGAGAGAGAGAAGAAGGAGCAAGTAATAAAGTCGGGGAGAAGCAGCGATGAAAAAGATAGAAGTCGTCGGCAAAGACAACGGAAGGGGGGAAAAACACATCGTGAATAATATTCCAGTGTCGACGCGAATCGAAAGAGCCAAGAGGACGAGAGAAAGAGAGAGAGAGAGAGTCTCGAGTCTCGTCTAGACGAGGAAATGCGTCGAGTGTGGATGAGAGAAGAGCGAAAAAGCCCCGGAGGCAAAAAAAAAAAAAAATACCAGCTTTGACGGCGCGAGTTTTCGGCGCGTCTGTGCGCGAACTTTCTTCGCGCTCTTATTTACTCGTTATTTATCTGTATTTTTAGACGGAGATACCTTTTGCGGAAAATAATTGCTTGTGAGATTAACTTTAATGGAAGTGATTTTTTTTTACACTTTTTTGCGTGCATTAAAAAACTTTTATTTTGACACTCTTTTCTCTACTAAAAAAGTTTGAAAGATTTTCGAAGAAATTACTTTGTCGAATAAATCTAAAGAAACATTTTCTTTAATTCTGTAAAATTCATTCTTGCGTGAAGCAATCTAGCGTTTCTTTAACACTAACTATGCCAGTGAAATATATTTTAAAACGCAGTAAGTTTTCGAGAAGTCGACAAAAAGGACAGGAAAAATCTTTTCATCCCGGTAATTTTCGAGCAATCCGATTCAAAGCGAAAAATCCCAAGAACGCCGACTTCCAGAATTTTCGTGCGACTCTCGCTGCAGAGCGATTCGGCGTGCCGTTAAGGTCTCTATCGAACGAGAAAAGCTCCGCTGGCAAAAAAAGCGAAAGAGAACCCTGCCGACGATCGAAAGTTCACGCGACTCGAGGAAAAAAGAGAGAGAGAGAGAGAGAGAGAGAGAAGCCCTTAAAGAGTTTCCCTCGGGCTTTCTTCGCGCGTTCGGGATCATATCGAAAACGCAAAGTTGAGGACACTTTCCAACTCCGTGCACGTTTTAACCAGCAACTTTTTTATACATCCTCGAGGCACTCCTTTTTCACTGCGAATCCACAACGAGTTTTGTAATTATTTTATTTTAATACTACGCCTTTGTCATTGCACGATAATAAGGCCTACGACGACAAATCGCAAGAGTCAATTCGCGAAATTGCCAAAAAAAGCCGCGTCTCCGAAAGTTCAATATTCATACGCCTCAAAGGAAAGCCTTCCTCGCTCGGGTCTATTTCCTCCGAAGGGTTCGACATATTGAGAAGCGCTCTTCAAAGAGGGACCAAAAAATGTCGGAGAGAGAGAGAGAATATTACACGCATTCCCAGCGAGTTCGTCCGCGAAATGACGCGAGGAACCGGAGAAGCCGTCGGCCGACGGCTCTGTAATAAGGAAATTCCCGAGCGAGTTGAAAAATGAAGCGCTCCTGACGCCGTGCGAAAGAAACGGTAAATGAATCGCGCGATAAAGGCTGGGAGTACATTTTCGACGAGTGCCTGCTCTCTCTCTTTGATTCCTTTTCGATGCGTCGCCCGAAAAAATGGTCAGAATTCCAAGTGTTCAATTATGAATCTCAGACGTGTTTTCAAATGATTTTTCGAATTGCGTTCTTATCCTTTCTCCGAAAAGAAGAAAAAAACGATAAAAAACAAAAAAAAAAAAGTATATGCGACGGCATACTTCCCTTTCGAGCATTTTTTGACGACCCAAGACATTTTTCGATGAAACTTTATAGCGTAGCCGAGTATCCTTGATATCCAACTTTTCAACGAGCGTTCGCCGTTTCGTTACTCATGTCGTTCGTGTAGAATAAGATCATTCGATGGTCAATGAAAGTAAGAGGAAAGGTAGTGCAGCGGTCTCTGTGAGATGCTAATAAAAAGAAATAAAATGTAAGCCGCGTTTCCACCCTTCAAATGCGCACTGTGATCCGTAAAAGCACCGATGGAATGTACTTTGATTTTAAAGCACTTTGCAGTCGATCGTAACATTTTTTTTTTTTTTTAAAGAACTTTGATAATATTTTCAGCTGCTTTTGAAACTCCGGTAAATTTAACTTAGGCTTTATTTCAGTGGCATTTACAACGACTGGAAACACCAAAATTTTTAGCGGCTTCGAGCAAACGTTCAATAAGAAAGTTCATTATTTTACACTGCCATAACAACGAAAGTGCGCAAAAATTATGTATCGCTTCGTAAATTTCCCGCAATCTTCCAGTAAAACATACGATCTTCCAAGCATCTCAAATTATAATCGGACTGCTGCATTATCTTATCGAGCTCTTAAAAAAAATACGAGAAAAGAGCAAACCGATCTGTGCTCAAATTCTAAAAAATAATGCGACAGCTTTGAAAACTGTATTATTTACAGAGCTGTGTGAATAGGACACGATTATTTATACAGAGTGAATGAAATTTTCAAATATATATAAATATGTAACACGTATTATTATTTATGTTAAGTACCTGTTTCGAAAAAAAAAAGCTATCTTCGAGGACATTATTGTTGTTAATGTCGTGTAGCGTAACGTCTTTGCCTGTTTGTCTGCGTGTAAATGTGCGTGCGTGAAAACCTCGGCGAATATCATGTCAATACGTTTAACTGTAAATAGAACTTTGTATATAAAAGATAAAGAACCACTGAGAAAACCTTTGTAAACGCGAAGCGCGCGATCGCACTGACGATCGCGCCGTTAAAATTAAGTATCGATTGCGTATTATTATTCAAGGAGATAAAAAAATAGGAGGGAAAAAACGCCGGATAAAAATTGCGCATCGACGTGTAAAAGGATGTTACGATTATATACTGCGAGCGCGATTGAGGTCCTCGTGTTTGTCGCGCTCCAAGAGAATTGGTCGAAAGTATTATTGATATTAAAAGGAGCAAAGGAGGAGGCGGTCGGATTCAGGTGCGACAGCTTCGAGTACTTGCTTTCTTATCTAGTCACTAGTCATTAGTTCTAGTCTATAGCTTTTGCTGCGAACTTTGTATGCGCGCGACTATTTCGAATCACAACGAGCGTGCAATAAAGAGGTGATCGCCGAGCGACGGATCTGAATGTCCGTTGCTGGTGGAGAGCAGCTTTACTTTTGCGTGCGAATGACATTCCAAGATTGAGAGGAGCGTGAAAGATGTAGCGAAGCCATCTCTTACCCTTTTAACGTTTTCGATATTATTGCGATATATATGGCTAAGGGTTGTTGCGAAAAATATTCAGTTTTTCTTTTGGTATTTTGTCCTGTTGAGCGTACCGAGTATTTTCTTACTAATGGAAGTAAGTATCTTACGTTGAAAGATTCGATTTGACTGATTTTTATAGTATGCATTATAAAAAAAGCAGGTGGAGTCTTCTGAACCATGTTAAAGTAACGTTATCGTATAATGACTAACAGAATGAATGTTATAACAATGCAACAGCAATATTAGAATGTTTCTACAATATATGTATGCGGACAGATTAATTTTTAATGTCGTTTTTACATTTTATTACATTTTATTACAAAACATTTAAGGACTCCGGGTAAAGAATGCAAATACTTTTCGCAGCAACCGCAATTTTAATTTACATACTGCTCACATTTACCAGATCACACTGTAATACATGTACGATAAACTCCTTAACCCGTCCTCTCTTGTACATTACCGCATATATAAGAATCATAGTCGACGTGAAGATAAGGAAAAGCATCAACATCAGTAGCAAAACTCAATTATAACAATGAAAAAGACTACTTCACACTGTAAGGCGTGATAACACGGTGTAAGAATAAAAAGAAACTTAATATTAAAAGTTGGCTCGATGTCACCTCGTAATTGTGTATTACTCGAAAGTTCACAGTAAATAATTTTAGAAAACTTAAATATAGACCAGAGGATGAATCTCATCTCGTCGAAAAAAAAAAAAAAATATTTTACTCACGTAAGACTCAGAAAATAAACGCATCAGTATTACAAGCTAAGTAAAAACGTCTATTCGAAAGAGGAAATTATTACTGTGACCTAATTGTAGTACTAATCAGTCTAATATGTGTGTGTAATTTAACAACTCGATCTTCTTGGCACTATTCAGTAAATCTATCAGTACTAAAGGGATAAAAATCGGTTCTCGTCAGTATACTATTCACTTTCGACTAACCCAAGCTAAAACATAGTAAGCGAACTATAAATTAAATAATCAAAGACCATTTCTGCGCACGTTTTTTCAGTTTTATCTTCGATCGTTTTTAAGAAGCATAACGCGGTTCTTACACCGTTGGCGCCGAGTATTATTTCTCGTGTACAATATGTATTTACTTACTTATAATACACACCGCACGATTAGAAAAAGAAGTCGTTGTCGTAAATAAGAGGCGAGGAAAAAAAAGGACAGGCAGCAGTAACAGATTTTAGCAAACTTATCGTCCAAACTTGTTCGCGAACAAAAGTCGCGCGAGAGAAACGCGCCTTTCGAACGAGATTGGACTGTAACGATTTAAATAGTTAGTATTAAGGGTAGTGGTAGATTTAGACCTAAAAGAACTACAGAGAACAGCGACAACAATATTTATAACGAAAAATGTAACCGAATCGAGCACAGCGTGTAACCTAATAAAAAAAGGCAGAAGAGGGAAAGTCTAACTTCTTTTCATATGTAAAATTCATTTACGTTACTTTGCGTTCGTTGTACCGTAGAGTATAATTATCGTCAGCGTATCATAGACATTGTAACCATGCGTTTTTCTTACCGATTTTTCGTTCCGACATTCCGTTTTGACTGTGAAGTGAGTTGTACCTATGAACCTCGCAATGTGTATCGACGAAGAAAAATAAAGGAGCGTTTAAACAAGTTTTTCACTCACAAACACGCGTTTTAAACATTGTATTGACTCTTTCGCAGCACCGAATATATTTCTATAGTTGAAGCGTATATAATATGAGAGAACAAAAGAAATCTCCCACCAATCACTTGTTGCGTGTGTATAATTAAAGTATATAAGTATAATCTTCTTAATTGTCAGCATTCGTCCTTTGTACATTCGGCAATATTTTCTATGATTTTATACTGATTGCAAAATGCGCGTACCGACGAAAGAAAACAGTAAGAAAAAAAGCAGGTGAATGAAGGAAGCGAGATTCAATACTATAACATGTAAATAGCGATGATACACAAGAGTAAACGAGCAGCCATTGCACCAAATGGTCTGTAGATGCGAGTGTTGGCACACATCATATGTACGAAATATACAAGAAATTTCAAGGAAAAATACATAGATTTAAAAATACATTCTGGCGTTTGAACATTTTCTTTATTCCCTCTCCTTCGGTTGTGGGTTTCAATTCATTGGAGGAAAGAAAAATACAGCTAAATTTTTGTTTCTAAACAAGAGAAAAAGAACAATATACTGTGCCGGTACCACTCAGAACTTAAATACATAAGCGTGTAAGCCTGGTGCTTTTCTAAAAACTTAAAATTTTAGAATAATTTCGAATTTAATAGCTTCTCTTAAAGTTCGAGTCCAATTTGTAATCTGATATTTTCCTTTTTATATAGTATTTGTTTATTATCTGTTAATTATTTTTTTAGCTCATAAAATTAAATCAATTAATACTCTATGAATCAAATGTGAAATACGTGTGAAAGTAACCGCAATTATATCTTTGGAAATCGTCGAGAGCCTACATCTATACCCGTGCTCGAATGAGGACGTGTAAGGATAAGCCAGGTGCGCGCGATGAAATGGTATAGCTTTTACTAAAGCGCGGCTACTTTTATTAATATAACACTTATGTCTACAAAATCAAAGTCAGTTAGTCGGGACTTTTGTGAACAAAGTGGCGCGTACCGTTACCCGCAACGGAAGTGGCAGGTTCCTTCTCAACGTACGCCAGCTTGAAGTGGCGCTATACCGATAGTCGATTCGCACCGCGCTAGAAAGCCTATAAGGTTACGTCAGCGTGCGTTGGCCGTTGATGGCGCCACATATCTACGGTGAGGGGTTAAATTTAAAAAAAATTTTCGAAAATTTCTCTTACACACGTTTTAGCCGCGTGTTTTACGTCGACTGCTCGGAAAAGCAATAATATTGATCGACTATTGGCCGAATATTGACTAAATAATGATTGAATACTGGCCGAACACTAATTAAATATTGGCTGAATAATGGTCGCATATTGACTTAATAATGATTGAGTACTGGCCGAATATTTTTCGAATATTGGGCAAATACTGACCAAATGAGAGAATAATAGCAGAAGCTGGATTATGCCTATAATTTTATAACTTATAATTATAATTATCGCCTTTATCAGAAAAGTAAATCAATAATTTTCAAAACAGGAAAATGTATATTTTCATATTGTTATTTCATTTCTGAGTGCGAAGCTGACTTTATAAATACTATACTATACTTTCTGATTTTATCTCGATTCTGCTAACTGGTTCTGATTTATATATATATATATATTTTTTTTAACAGCGATTGATTCCACTTATTTATTCTATAAAATACTCAGAATCTCTATTAGATGCGCTAGAAATTTTGCAGCATCGATGATCGATAATCGATAATATGAGGAAAAGTTAAGGAAAAAACTAAAAATTGCACGAGGTTTATTTTTTAAAGCAAGTAAGCGAAGGATTGCTATTTAAGAAGGAGCACCGGACTGCGGTATCTATCATAAAGTTGTAGATTTCTGTATTTTACCCAGGAGCTTCTTGCAGTTCACTTGTATTCCACAAAGCAACATGAAGTTTCTTTTGATTTCCTTTTGCTTTGTTTTGAGTGCCTTACTTCTCGCCAATTCGGTCACTGTAAGTATATTTTGTGATAATTTTGATAATGTACGAAGATTCTGCAGTTGAAAAGTGAGAAATCAATACACTGCATTCACACACATTTTCGAACATCTCAAAATACGGCCTGAGAGATCCATAAAATATTTATTTCCAATCTTTACAATTCCGCGGATTAAAAAATTGAAGCCATTTACTTTTCTATACCACCTATTTTAAAACGTAACGTTCTTCGAATTCCAGTGCGACGTAATGGGGGTGCCCGGAGATTGCACCAAGTACAAAATATGCAACCAATACAGATGTCAAATGTTCAGCTGCGGCACCGGCACGGAGTGGAATCCTAGACTTCAAACCTGCGACTATCCGTTAGACGACGGTACCGATTGCCAGAATCGAGGTTGAATCTACGAGATTGTTAAATCGAGGCTTGAAAATTAATTGACGATTTTCATCGAGAAATTTATTTTGACCATTTCGAGTCTGAAAGAAAGTGTTATGTTAATTATGTTAACTGTATTTTAAATAAATTGAATTGGACAAAGAATTAAAACGGTGTTTTTTTTCTTCGACAATCGGGAACCACTCTATACTCTCAGTCAATTTTTGTTTTCCTTATTTAACGTCACTCTATTTATGCTGCCTTTATGGTACGGTAATCAGCGAACGGTCATTTCTTTAAACAAAATCTCTCCTGCAATAGACTTCTTTCAAATGATATCCTCCGAATATCAGACAAAACTCTTTTATTCGAGCATTAAAAAAAACTGGTTTGCAGCCCAGTTTTTTTGCTAGTATCATTTCGAATTTACGTAAAGGCTCGAGGCTCTATTCCGAATTGAGCCTCAATCGCGAAGGAGATTGATTGAGACTGAATCCGAAGACTCTTACAGTCTCTGCCGATCGAGACAAACAGCACTGTACAGAACGTTTACACTCATAAGGAGAGTCCCAACTTTGGGTCACCGATTTTCTTGCAACTCCGGGATATGTTTTCTAATGTTAAAATATGAAGAAAGCCTCGTCCATTCGGTCTAATGCTCGATTTTTCAAAAGTTATGAGCTCTTTTACCGAAAATCTAAAAAAATTGATTTTTATTTAATCACTTATAACTTATCGACAGTTAATTATAAAGTACTTTAACTCCCTGCATTCAAAAGGTGAGATCAAATCCTATCGATTAAAACAAATTTTGTCCAAAAATCTTTATTTATTCCAAAGTTATAGTCAAACAAAGAACGGTCATTAAAATAGCATAAAAAGTTCATTTACGTAATTTTAGCTTATTTGAACGGATATTCTTTGCCTTCGGTGGGGCTTACCGGGGTTTTTTTGAAAAGTCTTTTTTCCCCCTTGGAGAAGAAAGACTTGACTCACCGGTAAGCCCGCCTTTTTTCCCCCTTAAGGAAAAAAGACTTTTTTTTGAACTAGTACATTATGCAACAAAAGGGGCAAAAGTAGAAGATTTTTCCCCGCGGGTGAGTTTACTGCCCAGACGAGAATATTTGCCCCGAGAGTGCGTTTACTGCCCGAGCGAAGCGAGGTCGTAAATCAATTTTTAAAATTGAAAATACATTTGCGTACAAAATGATTTCCTTTTCTAACCGTGAAACTTGATTTAGAAAGGATTTTCCGTGAGTCACAAGAGGAAATCCGCTAGCTTAAATATTGAGAAGAATTTCCTTTTCTGACAAGTGGATTCCTTTTGTAATAAGAGGACGTTTTTTCAGTGTATAAAAGCATTAATGCTTCAACGCACTAAACAAGAACTACAAGTAAAGGATTTCTTGGACAGTTTACCCAGATGAGAGTTTGAAAGTCATTGAAATAGAATTAGATCACGACGAAAAGTTGGTACATCATGTGATGTATGTGAATGATTGCGACGTAAGCGTTTTCGGGTGTCGAGCCTCGGCGCGTCCGACACGGTAGCAGTCGC
>JAWWEO010000021.1:19143752-19283707 GCA_035582975.1 Ormyrus labotus | reverse complement strand
AATACCTATTTTATACGTAAAATTTTTGAAAATACCTTATAAATAGATATTTAATGTTTTCAATCTCTACCAGGGAAGTTTTGTAATCTATATAAGTTATAAACCTATTTTCTATCCACTTTCTTTAAAATGCCGAACGTTTTTCAATATTATCAGTTCAAATCCACAATTTAAAGATATTCAAATTTGCACATTTGAAGGCTTGTCTTTTGTACGTAAATGCATATATTTTAAACGTATTGGCTGGTGGACAGCCTAAACAGTACCGCCACAAAATACTTGTCAAGTAGAATTCATTGAAAATAACGGCGAAAAGATCCAGGATAGACTGAATTACCAAAGTATGTGGCATCATAGGTATTCGATCAAAGCCGAGTTTAAGATATTTAAGGCTATGGATTTATGCCAAATTGAATTACAAGCCCCATTCAGAGTATTTGAGAAGGTACTGATAAGGATTATACGAAATACTTGAGGATTGGAAAACAGGAGAGAAAAAAGTTCTTGCATCTCCTTTACTTCTGAACGGAGACCCATATACGCCAGACAATTGCAGTCTATCGTAATAGATACATTTTTAAGTATCTAATCTGACTGATATAAAATTATCCATTTTTACGTGTTAAAAATATAGGCAGAAAAATATATTGTTCAAAAAAGGGAGATTTTTGCGCCTAAAGTCTACGTGTTTATATTTTTAGTGTCTGAAAAATTATTGCAATTTGAACTCAGACTAAAAAAACATTTTTCAACACTTTGATTGGCTATAAATTTGAAGAAATAAATAATTTTAGATAACTTTTTTTCAGTCTATAGAATTTGATCTAATAATTTTTCGAATACCATAGTTTAAATTTTATTAAATAGGTTCATAATTTCCTTTCTAATTGACATTGGCTTGTAAATAGGTAAAAAAGTTATTGTTGTAATATGAAATATATCCTAATATAACACGATAAATTTTACCTTGTAAATGCGTAAGAAAAAATGCCCAATTTTAAATTGCCAAAAAATTTGATTTTAATTGCTAAGAATAAAATTGTCAGCTTTCAAAGCTTTAATTATAAATTTTTCTTTGTGTTAATATACATCATTAAACGAAAATAAACTAATATAAAACTAAAATAAGTATAGATATAGTATATAATTTGTTTTTTTTATGTAGACGCACAATCGGTAAAATTCTCTTCTAGTGTGACATTGAGACGAGGTTAAATAGCCTTAGTTTTTTAGAAGATTTAGATTAGCTATTTAATACCTTAAAATGGGTCAAAGCTTTTATTCTATTAAATGTTTAGTTCATGTGAAAAAAAACGTTTCGTTCTAGGAAATTATATTCTAACTGGTTCGTACTTAATCTTTTCTCTTGTTACCTATTTTCTGGGTAAGAAATGTTTTCCATTTGTACCAGGGAATTTACTTGATATTTTTAATCATAGGAAATTATAAAATGTCGACAAGAAATATCCTGAAAGGTCTTTATGAAGATAAAAACATGCTTACTAGTGAATATTGAATGCGTCTTACCGAGCTATTTTTTTCGATCCCTTCTCGATCGAATATTCATTTTATGAATTTCGCTCGAACAGTAGACAAACTGTGACGGTCAGAGAAATATACTGGCAAAATCGATAGACTACCATGCTACAAAAAATTATTTTGTATACTCATTTTGTAAGGAATAAAAAATAAATCGAATCATCAAATCAACACATTATTTCACTTTATTTTAATTTATAATATAACTAAATGTTACATACATTATATATACATATATTTACTGAAGTGCATTAAATGCATTATGTATAATTTGTAAGTAAACATAACTAATAATAACTATATAATAAATTGTTGGTAATTCTGTACTTGTTAATTCGACTTATTGGTTGATCTAATTTCCTGCAAAAAAATGTTTAAATTAAGAACAAGTAATGCATAATGTAATAATATAATATTACCTAAGTTTCAAATTCTTCAATTATATTAGCACCCTAAGAACACATGATAGTAAGTGACTTTCTGCAATATGAGTCAATAATGCTTGACGTACAGGTAAAATGTAATAGTACATTATGCAACAAGGGAAGAAGATTTTTCCTGCGGGTGAGTGTACTGCCTGAACGAGAATGTTGTTCGCGAGGGTGCGTTTACTGTAATCTTCCGAGGAAAAAATATTCTCGTAAGGGTAGTATAATCACCCAAAGGATTTTATTCCACTCTCGACCGGAAAGGCCACTTTTTGGTTCTGAAAAGTGGGGTCGAAACAACTTCTTATTCTGAAAATTTTTGAAAATTTTGAGATTTTTGAAGATTTATGAAATTTTTGAAAATTTGGATATTTTTGAAAATTTTGATATTTTTGAAAATTTTGATATTTTTGAAAATTTTGATATTTTTGAAAATTTTGATATTTTTGAAAATTTTGATAATTTTGACAATTTTTGGAAAAAGTTTACTTTTGCCCCGCTAAATTTACTTTTGCCCCGCTAATTTTACTTTTGCCCCGCTAAACTAGTTTTCGGGAAAAATATGCTACTTTGTCCCGCTTATCAGGGACAAAAAGTGGGTTTTTCCGTCGGGTGTGGAATAAACGTCATTTTCATTCTGCCTATCATTAATATTATTTTCTTCTGAATGAATAATATTATTTATTTCATTCATTGTCGTTTTAACGACCATTAAGCTTTCTTTCTCTAAATCGTCTGCTGCTTTTTTATTCTTTGTATACGAATTAGATGTTTCTGGTACTTTCTCTAAGTCATCTGCTGCATTTTTATTCTTACCTAATTTCTGCTGGTTCAAGCGAGCGGATTGCTTCTCTGATTCGCCGAATCATGTCAGCCCTTGTAGTGGTACGCTCACGATAAAGTAATTCTTTGATTCTTCACCAGAAATAATAATCTAGAACTGTCAGATCCGGCGATCGAGATGGATTCCCCGCCCATCCGCGTGCCGACTCTAACTGCATTAGATCAACTTCAAAGGTCATTTTCGGATAAAAAAACGCATTTTAGAAAAAAAAGTTCTTCCAAAACTTTCATATTTTTCGGTGTAAAATTGGATTCCGCAATAAAAACAATACCGTTCTATTTGAAAAAAATGACTTCTGGTCCAAATAGACTACTTCCGGACGGAATTGATTGTTAAAAATATCACTATTGAATCGGGCATGGACCGTTTGATATTAGAAAACTTCTAAATTTTTATTTCATTCAATATTATAGATTTTATAAGGGGTGGACGGGTGGTTTTGAACACCCGGTATAAATAAATTTATAATATAACAATTTTTAGATATGGATAATAATATTTTTTAATCTTTTTTTAATTGCTTTTATTATTTTAGATCGGCGGATCAAAGAAACATAATAATTGCATTTGAAATTTATAAAGAAACTATAAACCAAATACAAATTAGGGATCCATAATTAAATTTATTTATATATATATATATACAATATAAGCTCTTATATTTACAAAAAACTTTTGATCACTTTTCTGTAACATTTTATACAAATAAACTTCTAACAATTATGCAAGCTATTTCGGCTTTGTATTTTTATGTCATGATTTTTAAGATTTACAAAAAAAAAACGTCATCAAAACAAAGATCACTCATAATTAACAAATAGAACGTTAAATTAGTTAAATTAGATGCAGGATTTATTCTATCCAAGAACTACATGTAAAACACGAAAAGTTGTTAGAAAAGGTATAATTACATTATGCACCGGTTTGTTATTTCCTTATGTGAATTATGCAAATTGTTATATTGGCAGTGAAATTTGATTATTTGTCTTATTTTATTTATTAAAAAATATGAATGATCTTTTAGAAATTATTGTAGAGTTCATTCAAACTCAGACTATTACAGGGTTGTTATTTATAAAATTAATAAAAATTGTTCTTGAAATAAAAAATAAATAAATGTCAAATACTGTCTATGTTTCAAATAATTTAGACTTAGAAACCTTATTTTTTCTCTTTTAAGTATATCGTGGAAATATCGTCGCATTTACTATTCAGTCTCGATATATTCATGTTTACAATTATGTATAATCTAATACATAAGCTTCGTATAAATTTAGATAACTGCACGATTAATAATGATGCCCCTTTTAGTTCACGATTTAAAAAAATGTGCCAAAAAATTGTAAAATATCTTTCAATGTAATTTATCAGTCCACATACATTAATTATTGATAATTATCGAAGTGTAGTTCATCCAATAATTTCAAACAATGGTATTTTGAAATGCACATTTTGGCACAAAAAACTTTTTTGCCAAACGATCATTAAACGTAGTAACAATCGCTGGACCCGGAAAAAGATGAACGAAGTTATAGAAACTTAATAGGGGACAAATACGTTCTTAGCTATTCCACACGATCTTATCGGTGCCGTTACTACTTATTATGCATAGTGGATGGTATCAATTTCTAAATTCTATGCTTAAAACTAATGCGTACAATTACGTTTTGCTGATCTAAAGATTGGCATTTTGAGCAAAATTCTTCGATTTTTACTTTAATTTTAACTTGTAACCCTTTACTTGCCACTATACAAAGCTATTTACAATTAATATTTTCAACTTTACATAACTGTTCTATTATAATTTTGAAATTACTTCAAATAAGAGTTAAGTCACTACGAAAATACAATAAAAATAGTCATTGACACTATAGGTAGCATTAACTATACGCGATCAAAAAATAAAATTCATTAAATTTCCTTAATACAAGTATTATGTACAAATAATATATTGATTTTTCACCGTTTATCATCCTACATCTGGTAAATAAAGGGTTAATGAGATGTCACAAAAAATGAAGAAAATTTAAAGGAATTAAAAAAGTAGGATCTTTCTACTTATACTTTCATTGACTTTTTAGAAATGATTGTGAACGAAGTTCATACTATCAGTTGATTGGAAGGATCAGGATTGTTGCGGATTATCAGTAACAGCAGCAGCATTGAACCAACTAATAATTGTATGTTCTTGTGTAATGGCGGCAAGTTCTTTTAGCCATTCATCAAGAATGACCGCGCAAATAATTATGTTCTGGATACGACTAGTTTTGCTGGCTGTTTCCCAAGAATTTGGAACACTGAAAAGAATATTTAAATTTAATAAAAAGAACTTACTTTATTAATCTAGTGCAGTCATACATTTACAATATTATTTTACCTGCTTTTGGAGTTGCCATTCGTTGGTTCCTCTTCTGGAATATATGAGTGTGAATCACCACTATTAAACGAATCCATTGACACCATTTGGGACTCACTGCTAATAGATTTTCTGAACATTTGTGTCAATGAAGATGTTAAGCTCCTTCTTTTTGGTTCGAGAGCTAAATATAAAAAAAAAAATTTACGATTTGTTATATATTTTGTAATTTTGTAATTGTTTGTAAAAAAAAAATTAATGTTTTAATTTTATTTAAAAATCCTAATTTTAATAAGAAAGAAAAATTTATAAGAAAACGAATGAAAATAAGGTTAATTGTAATATTATCTTATCATACCTCTTGTCGTCATTGTAGTCATAGACGTTGCGTTCATACTAACTAGATCCCCACCTACCAAAGTCTTTTTCGGACTAGGGAATTGCGCAGCGGCTTCGAGGACATTTTTTCGCGCATTAACAAGTTTATTTTCCCGAGAGATTAGAAATACTCTTGCTTGTTCCACTAAAACATTGGTAACGTCTTCTTGTTGTTTTGGAAGCGATCCATCGATTTTGTGCTTCAATGACGCAAGAACCTGATAATATAATTAAAAAAATTTCATACGCGTAATATAAATAGTTTTACCAATAATAAAAGTATGAATTTAAAATACTGTGTTGTGTGTTCAAAATATCACGCAATGAATAATTAATAATTAATTAACTAGTTTAATTTTTAAAAAGCATCGATAATAAAAATTTTATTAAATGAACATATTTTACCTGAAATAGTGATTTAATACTTGGCTGAAAAACTAATGAATGATTCAGCAAGAAAGATTGTAATAGAGGTTGGGGGTAAATGGCAAGTCGACTTATGAGTCCCGTCAAATGCAAATTTACATAAACATTATTGTCCGTCATGCACTCTAATTTTTTCAGTATAGCATCTAAGAATGTTCCAACATTAGGCGGCTGTCCATCAGCAATGTCTTGTGTCTTTGAGCCTTTCGAATCTCTTGTCACTGCATTTTTTCTTTCCAAACGCCGCCGCCTTTGTTGTGTCTGTCTTCTTGAATGCTTTGTAGGTTGTACAACTTGTTGCTGCTGACTACTTGAGCTTTGCTGAGATTCACTGGTAGTAGCTTCGCTCTTCGATGTAGAGAACATTTGATCGGGACTCGCTTTTGTTTCATCATCATCGTAATCTTCATTCACAGGTGTAGATTCGCTTGAACCTTTGAAAGCAAAGCTCTCGTAACCACTACTTTCACCACCACTGAGTGACAATTGTAGCGAATTTAGAGTTGCGTTTGATTCTTCAGTGGTACCGGTTGGGGATTTAGCGTCGGAAGTACTTCGCTCGGTGTACGCTTCATCGGGTTTTAGGTTTCCAATACTTTCACTTAGCAACTCGGCTATATCAGCCTCGAGTTTTTCTCTTTCCACCGTTGTAAGTTTACCGGTTACATCCATTATATCAGTATGCGATTCTTTATTTGAATTTATGACTGGGTTTTCAGAAAAACTTGCAATAATTCGGTCTACTTTTTCGTCGGTACTATCTTTCCTCGTAGCTGAATACTGATTCAAAGTTGTAACATCTAAAAAGTAAAGATTAAAGTTCACTATTAATTTAAAACTAAAATCAATCTACATAATATTTTAATTACCATTTTTATTTTCAATGTCCTTATCCGGACTATTGTGTGCACTGCTGCCAATACTGGATATATTATCATCTTCATAATACTCGTCATCGTAGTTTCCGTTTTCGTTATCCGTATCATCCGCATTTACTTCATCTTCTTCATAATCCTCTTCTTCTTCTTCATCTTCATATCGCCTTGACCAAGTGGTACAAGCTAGCTGACAAGAAGCGATTTTTTGCCTTGCGTCTCTTAGATAAGCATAATAATTACTGTACAAACTTTCCGCAGCTGCGGTCGGTGACAATTTTGAACTTTTCAATGTAGCTATCTGCTGTCAATTTAAATAAACAATTTAGTTTGACGTGAGTAACTTTATATTCATTGCTACAGCGCAGTCTAAAACAACTGATATACAATATGTAAACTATATTTATAGAATTTCATATCGCAGACGCGTGGCTACGAAACTTCAGGCAGAGAAGTCGCGATGACTCATTCTGGGACGTAAATAGTGATAATATTTTTTCAAAAATTTACGTAACTTTAAGAGTATGTACAATAAGGAAATAAAGAAAAAGATTTTTTCAAAGATTTAGTTTATTATCTTTACCTGACTTGATGCACCGGGAGTAGCATTGGCGATCGCCGCTGCAGCGACAAACATGGACGGTGAACTCACGGCACAACAATTAGGTGTTAAGGACAAAAATTTTTCTGCACAGCGACCAAACGGGTCCAGATCACGCAAAAGTCTTCGACGCTGAGACAGCATTACATGAGAACAGGGCGCTAGAGCACCTAAACACAATTCCAACATCACATCTTCACAGTTCAAGTCGACCAGCGTCTCGAACAATGCTAACGTTACCAGGCTCAACTGTTCAAATTGAAAATTATTTTAATTTTTTCTGTTATGAATTAGCTTTTATGTAATTTTAAGTTTCTTCACTCACCCGTGATCGTTGAGAAGATATTCTGAAAATTAGATGATCAAGAATTCGGCTGTCATCGTAATTTTTTTCCAATAAAAATCTGATCAAAGATTGAAGTAAACCGGGTTCCGTAACTGATCTTAAGAATAAATCGAAGTATGATGTTGCAGCAATTAGTTCATCCACACTCGACTATTCAACAGAAAAAAATGAATGAAATTATTTGCTATTAAAAATATATTAAAATGCAAAAACGTGCAGCACACTTCAAAAATTATAACGAGGAAATGTTTAATGAAAATACATTAAATACAAACGTGCACCCAGAGTTGCAAACCAAAAGCATTTTTTTTCAATGAAGTCAAAGTCATTCATTTGCGTTAAAACAAAGAATAGCAGTTTTATCAAAAGCAATTTCTTTTGTTCAAAATACAAGCATAAATCGAAATATGAAAAATTGAAAACGAAAAAAATTACATTATAAATATCTAATTTAATAAAAAGAAGCTCAACAAGGCAAACACTGAATGTATATAGTACAAACCCGATAATTTGGTGAATCAAGCTCTTCCAATGACAAGCCAATTGTATCCTTAGAAGGAAGCAAAGAATATAAACAAATGATCATTAATGAAGTTCATACCATCACCATATTCCATTTTAAAGCCACCAATACCGTCAGACAAAGCGTTAATCTTATCGTGACACTTTTTAAATAGCATAAAGTTTGAACGTGGATTAAAGTAAAAAAATTAAGTACAATTATGGAAAAGATAAAAAAGCCATAAAAATAGCAAATATAAATTATTGATATACAATATTTTCTTATTAAAATTAAATACATTGTTTTCAATTTTACAGAATTTAAATTCAAGTAACTCTTATTTACTTTTGGCTTCATCCACATTCAAACAGAATTTGTGAAGCTATTTTAAGACATTATACAGAAGTGATTTTGAATATAGGTTGAATTAAGTACCTGTAAAAGCGCAGGTCCTATAACGGGCACGAAAAATCCTCGATACAAAAATTCCAACAGTTGCTTTTGCACCAAAGGATGGACTACTTGTGCAACTGCGTTGCAAAATTCTAAGCAATTCATCAATTGAGTTAATGCTGGCAAGTCATTAATATCATCCACTGTTAGTCTGTGCCAGTCTTCACTATCAATATCAAGAATTCTTGGCAGCAAAGAATACAAGCCACTGAGACCTGTTGCAAGAACCTAAATAAAATAAATTTTAAATTTGTCAATTTTGAAAATTTATTAAAATGTGTTAAATACAAGGTTTATAAAAAACAATGAAAAACTAATATCTAATCTTATCTAACTTTTAAATAACAAATGTGAAAACTTACAGAACAAATGTGAGATTCCTCAGCAATGTAATTTCCGATTTCATCGTTTTTTTTCGAAAGAGACATGCACAGTAGCATTGCATCTCTTGCTTGTTGACCAACACCTCCTTCACGATGCAAGTATGGAATCAATAAAGTGAATATGATGAAGCTAAAAATAAATTATTATTTAATTACTATATTTTCACGAACAATATCTTGGAAAATGAATTTCTAAATGAAAAATTACACAAACCGATTTTTGCCTGTTGCTGTTGGCCGAAAGAATAATCCTAAAAGTTCTTTATTTTGAACCAGAGATACACAAACATGATTCAACAATATAACTAGCTTCTTTTGCACTTCAATAGGCATTATATCTCCAGCACACTCATCTAATAAGCGTAATAATGGTCTTGTTACTGGTTCATGAGCCAAAAGAGAAGTATCATGAGATATTAATAATTCATAAAGTTTTAATTGTTCTAGGCGGACGGCATCTCCAAATCTACAATTTTTTTAAAGTAAAATAATGACATGTTTTTTAGAACATGGTTGACTTATTTAATTTATAAATCACTAATTAATAGTACCTTCCAGTATGAGTGCTCCATTCATACAATTTGTCAAGAAGATTTTCACTCAATAAATGTTCAAGGCAAGGTGTACAATTAGTATTAACTTGTGCTGCTGATACCATATTCAACTGTTGTAATCTCTGAGTTTGATGCTTATGTTGAATAGAAAAATCACGTAACTCCAACAATAACAAAGTTAGCATTTGATCAACATGGTTAACAACTCCCAAAACATCGTCATGACTAGGAATTCCCTTAGGAGGCTGTAAAATACAATAAAACCAACTAGAGTTTATTCATAATCATTAATTGAAAGTGACATGATACAATAATTGAATGACTTAGTGTCACATTAATAAAACTTAAAAATTTTAAAGATCAAGTGGATATCAATACAGTAGCAGCAGATTAGGTACCAAACTATAAAAAATATAACTTACAATGGATTGACAGATGATCTCATAGCTCTGCTGCCAGTGTTTTCGAAAGCTGTCGTAACAAGCGACCGGGTCTGCATCCTTGGGTGGCGAGTCCCTGGACCGCTGCTTGGTGAAGCTACTCCGGAGCGGGCTGTTCCTCAGCCAACTCATCCTGGCTGACTATCTCGTCGTTAGTAGCACGAAGGCAAGTCCCACGCGCCCAAGCGTTTTACCTACTATTCTAGAAATCCAACTCTCTCGAGGCGGATATCTCAAGTGCGTAGAGCCCCGACGATGACGTTGTTTACGTCGAGTGCGATAACACGCGCTCCGTCAATTGGCAAGAGTCGCACGGTATGCGCATGATAAGTACGCCAGAGCGCAACCTTATTTTTAGCCTAGCTGCAAATGCACGACGTCTTCTGCGGGAAACGGGCCCATCGCACACTGAACCTGGGTGAACGTGCTGCTCAGACTGGAGCTATACGCGGAATTCACACTCGCAGTTGGCAAAGCCTGAAAGCCATCAATGGGCCACTGTTGACAAGTCACGAACAAATGTTTCGTGACTGTGTTATGTACGCAAGCCTATACAGATTTAATAGAGGCAGTTTTGAATGAAGTGATTTACGTGACTAGTCTAATAATTTATGAGTTGTAAATTTTTGGCTCGATAAATATTTAAATATGCTAAGTTTTGATAATTCAAATATTTTTTGATGTCTGCCGTGACTTTACGGAATCGAAAGATTAAATGCACATTTTTAATGAGACTTTTCCAGTTGGAGTTTGTAAGATGAATTTTTTACGAGTTTTTGAAGATGGAAATTCTTATTATTTTTAAAACCTCATATATGATTCAAAGTAAACTAAACAAAATTTCTAAATTTTTTATTTTTTTATATTTTCTCATTTTTCCATTTTGTATAAAATTTTAAGCAAGTTTTTATTTGCTTATTATAAATATAAATCATAGTAAAATGAAAGAACTAGTTTTTAAGTAATATATCAGAATATTTGTAAATGACATAAATATTTATTTCTTAAAAAAGATTTGTTACATTTCAAATTGTAAGTTTCAGTTTTTATGTTTTTTAAAGCAATTAAATCTTGATTTAAGATTTTTACATCTTTTCAACAGGTTTCAATCCGAGTAACGCGAAACACTGTTCCAACATCATCGCGGTCACCTCCGTCAATAGTATGCGTCCCATATTTACTTTTACAATCTCTCCAGTTTGGTTCTTTTCTACACAGTAACAGCTATCGTAAAATTCCGTAAAAGTGCAAGCGATCTCATAACAAAATTCACACAGACTGTGAAGGCACAGATCCTTTGTAATCTTCAATATAATATCGGGAAACTTCAATAAAACTTTTGCTAACTTCCATTCTTTTTCATGATCCAACGAAAGGGGTGTTTGATTGATAGCTTCTTTTATCTGTTCTCGACTGATGTTTGCCGTTCGGGCAATGGATCGAATCCTTGTGAGGGCATAAAGTAAGTAGACGGCCGTATTACCCTTATCCTCGAGCATTTTGTCGAATGAAAATATGTACTCATGATTTCTGTTGTGACAAAGATCAGCGTACTTGATGCAACTATAGGCGATACATTCCTTGGCTTTACTGAATTCTTCTTCCGTCAGAACTTTATCCCGTTCCTTCTCTTTCAACTTTTGTTCTGACCTTTTGACGCCTTTGAAATCAAAATAAAAAAAATAATTTAATTTATATTTATAACTACAATTAAAATCTAAAATTAAAAATGCAGCACAAATTTAATTCTACCTTCATCGAGCAATGCACTGAGTTTCACTGTATCACCGGACCTTGTTTTAAATTTCTTTTTATCTTCACCAAGAACAACGCCAAATCCTACGTGGTCTATTTGATGACGACTGTTTATTATTCTCGCCCTTCGAGCACAGCTTTCTAAAGTTTGAAAGTGCGTTGCTTGACCTGCGTCCGTAACGTATATTATCTGCAAAAAGATTTATTAATAAGATTTATTAAAGTATTTAATAACAATAAATTTTCTTTTTAGTTAGATTGTTAAACAACATACCCATTCTGCTCCTTCGTGCAGAGTACGATGTTTAATACATGCCATATCTGAAGTATCATAAGTAAAACCGCCATCACGTTTCACAATTGTAAATGGAATTCCTTCCTTATTTTCGCCCCACATTATTTTACGACCTTCGTCTTCTTCTAAAAATCCACTTTCTTCAAGTTCTTTGACAATTTCTTCCATATGTTTCTGATAAAATGATTCACCTCTTTCAATTAACTTAATATCCAAACGCTCATAAATATTTTGGAATTCTGAAACGTAAATAAAAATATTTTATTTTGTTGATTTTTTATTTGACCTAATAAAAAACTGAAATTGCATTTTCCTATATACCTTTCCTAGATACATCACAGATCAGTTTCCAGCCTTGAAGAATTTTAGGTTCATGAGCTTGCAGTTTTACAACATTTGCATAGGCTCTTTTTTTAAATTCTTCATCAGTATCAAATCGAACTTTAGATTCTTTATAAAAGTCCTATAATTTAGTAAATTATTAGTTATTCTAAAAGCATCATTTTTTAATTAATTTTTAGTGTAATTATTATTATTAATAGATACCTGAAGGTCTGAAATTGATGGAGACTCTGTAGTGTAATTTGGAAACTTATCTTCAAGATGAGCAATTAACATTCCAAATTGTGTACCCCAGTCACCAATATGATTTAGCCTTAAAACATCATGACCAATAAATTCTAATAATCGAGCAATACTTTCCCCTATAATTGTAGAACGCAAATGACCAACATGCATTTCCTTTGCTACATTTGGACTGGAAAAATCTACAACAACTTTTTTAGGCCTGAATATAGGAGGTGGAGTAATCTTTCCATTTTTCAATAAATTTCCTAATACAATTTGACCAAATTCGCGTTTAAGGTAAATATTTATAAAACCAGCTCCAGCAACTTCTAATTTGTCAACCATTGGAGAACTATCTACTTTGGACATAATATTATTGGCTACATCACGGGGTGATACTTTTTGTTTTCCTAAAATGAAATAATTGAAATGAACAAAACTTGTAATATAATTTTCTAACCACTAAAATTACTTATTAAATAATTTATTTACCTTGAATACTTGAGAGGAGCTTACAAAGAGGCAAAGCACTGTTACATTGATAATCACCAAACTTTGGATTATTACTTGATGATATAACAATTGGTGGATCAGGCAAATCAGGATATGCTTCATTAATTGCTTTCTCAAATAAAGTATACAATGTGTCGTAAATACTAATCATATTCTTAGCATTTGCAATATCAGTGGTAACAGCGATGTGTTTGGCTTTGCGTTCTTGAAGGGTCTACAAATAAAATATTTCCTATTGTTCAAAATGTAGGTTATTAAAATTCATTAATGTGTCTAACATCTTGCATTAAAGCTAATCAATCTCATCATATTTACCCTTTTTAAAATATTTATTCGCATTTTAAGTTTTTCATTTTCTTTCTTCAGATTTTCCAATTCTGCATTACTAGCTGTATTACCTTCGTTTATTGTGTATTTACCAGTATTTAGAAGATCATGCAAAGAAACAATTTCTTGCTTTATATTTTCTATCTCTCGTTCCTACAACAAGTACATAATTAATTAATGTAATATAAGAAAATATTGCAACTGCGTCCACCGCATAACCTCAATGGCTTATAAAGCTATTAACGCAGTACATATTTTATTCGTAAAAACAAATTTTTAATTATAGAAAATAGGTATTAATCAATTACCGCAAAAACTGCGCGTTGTTCAAAGACTTCCAGCTCATTAAACGGCATATTGTCGCACGATTTCTTTTTAAAAATTTTTAAACCACGTGCAATATCGCGTTTCAAAAGTACCTGCTCTGGCAGATCGGACGCTGTTGCACGTACTATACCAGTAGTAGCTTGATTATATACAAAACCCGGTCATTTTCAACTTCGTTAGACGTATATATATATAGTTTTAGTATAATACATGGCAACAGGCAAGAACCTTATTATCTTGACTTTTTCATCTCAATTCGTCACATTAATTATTTTACTTTTCCGGAACTAATTCAAGTAAAATAAGTAAATACAATGAAATTTTCGAGTTTGAAGTTAAATTTTTTTATTATAAAATAATTTTCAGCTGTATATAAGGTACCATTCTTATTGAAGTAATCATTTGCCACATTTATATTTAAAATTATAAAGTAATTTTAATTAAAAATAACTTATTTTCTAAAAATACAAAAATAAGAAAAATTTTATGATCAAAGTAGTTTATTTAATTTTTTTAATATATTCATTTTTAAAAGTATACTTACATCCAATAATATCTTTCAAATTTTACTAAAAATCAGTCTTTTAATATTTTCAATATATACAATTTCTTAAATTCTGTTTTGATTAAAATAAAAATTCCTAAAAATTTTGTGTCAAGGTATTAATTAATTTAAACACACAACAACAATTTAAACATTTTAATACACATTGATGAAGTAAAAAACTTTTTTTTATAACCAGTACATAAAAAACCTACAGTTAACTGTAGTTGAAATACCTCTTCATAAACCACAAACAATGTAATGATCATTGCGGTAACGATATCAGCATTTAGATGAAAATAAAATATTCCATTCCTAGTAGAAACTCATATTTTATATAATACATACCTTCATTCTCATAATTAAAGCAAAAAAGTCTCTCAAACACGCTCTCTAGAACTACAGGAATCTAAATAAGAATAACTTGCACTGTATGTTCTTATAAAACGTTTACATGAAGATTTTTTATTTACAAAAATATGAGTGGGACACAATGCACATTGCCTAGTACAGAGCAGGAAAATGGGAGAGATGAGCACGATGAAGCAATATAAAATGAGTGATTTAATTAAGAGTTCCTCGGCACTGAGGTGCTCCGCACAAACAAGGTATTTTCTCGTCCTCCAATGGAAACTTGTAGTCATACGTTATTTCTTCGTTGACTCCTATAGGTTGTTTACTATAAATCACAATTTTTTTCTGGCTTTCAATTGTAATAACTTTAGCGTAACAATTCGGCTGTAAGAAAACAATAATATTCATTATTTTCCTTTCTAAAGCAGAATGAGTTTTGTAACACTTACATTGCAACTGTGGTTGATGAACCGCGCGAGATTTCCACACTTGGTCGCATCAATAATAGTATCCAAATCAATACGGAATAAATAGGAACTGCCGATACCCGTGGCTTCATATTGTGACTCGCGCAGATCGGCAACAACTGGCCTGACCATCTGCCCGACGTACTCTATCACCATCTCATCGGCCGCTATGGGTTCCATGGCAAACAATCCCCAATCGTGAATTCCGGATTTAGCAAACTTGAGCTGCTTCTTTCGGAACTGCAAAATTTTAATAATAGTATTATTATAGCAGTACATATTTTAAACACTATTTCGGTTAAAATACCATACCTTCAGTTGATTAAATTTAAGAAGATCACTATCAGTATCTATACCAAAAGCCGTCAATAAACGTCTCTGATTACTTCTCGCTTCTCGAGATAATGCTTGCATTTTGCCGGTAAGAGCTTTCGAATTGACCTTTGGTCCATTATTTGCTAATCCGCCGCTACCGTCAAATCCACCAAGCACACGGCTACCGCCGACAGAACTGTCTCGAATATCTTCGTTACGTTGAATACTTTGTGTATAATGGTGCTGCGAAAAAAAATCATCAAATTTATTAAACTGTATTTCATTGTTTTGTTTTTATCAATTGTTTTTGTTAAACTTACTTTATGCTTCAATTTCTCTCTTATATCCACTTTGTAATAACCTTCGGTTCTGGCACTACCAGTCACGTGCAATCTCATATCATCTCTCTTTCGCCTCTTTGGAGGACTTGGTATATCTGTGGGTGGATGATCAACCCAATGGGTATCGTTCAACCAATAACTCTGCGAGTCGTCGGCAAGTAAAGCTTCGTAGCTTCTCCTTAGATACTCAACATCTTCCTGATCGATACCTTTCGTCAAGAACTCATAGAGTATCTCCATCTCTGACATGAGATCGCGTTGTTTATAGACAGTCGGGGTTGCATAATGATGCGAAGGTGGTCCACAGTCTGGCAGTGACGATGGTGTTAATGTCCTATCATAATCAAATGTTGATGGCACACGTATGTTTTCTTTTTCCCGTTCGTTCTTTTCCAAAAGATGCACATTGTTGTTTACCTGATAATAAAACATTAAATTATATATGAGTTCATAATTTCTTTTATGAAGAATATATACCAATAATTTTCTAAAATAATACCTTCGCATGCTTATTCTTTTTCTTATCCATACGATCTTTATTTACAATACTCTTTAAATCAGTCTGCTTTTTAATTTCTGGTGGTGTCAAAACAAGAGGTTGTTGTAAAGGTCGAATAGGCATTTCTTGCTGTACTTGTTGCTGTTGTAAAAGTTGTTGTTGCAACAGTTGTTGTTGTTGTAACAGTTGTTGCTGCTGCTGTTGTTCCTCAAGAGTATAAGATAAAGCATATGAATGTTCTAAATAAATTCGCACCACTTGTTGACTTGGACGTGATTCGAGAGTTTGCTGTAATTCTGTATCGGCTTGTGCTCTATTTGTAAAAAAAAAGTAATTATTTTGATTAAAATGAATCATTTAAAAAAAAAATTGACAAACAAAAAAAAAAATAAAATTACGCACTTCAACCTTCTGACTTCCAGGCTTTCTTCTTCTTCAGAATCGCTTGTTGGAATCTCACTAAACATTTCAATCTTTTCAGACTCTTTGAGAATTGGCTCATCGTTAATGTACCTGTCCGACATTGTTTGAAGCTTCCTAATTATGTTGGAGTCAACTGTAGGGGCCACGTTAACGTGAGGACTTGGTATTCTCGTTATAGGTTTTTTGTCTTGACCAGCAAGTGATATGAGAGCTTCTATTGCTGAACTTTCCATATTCTTTATATCGTGAGGTACATTCATGGTTAAAGGTTCTTGCTTTGCAACTGGTGCAATAATCGCTCGACCAGGCTAAGTGAATGATAATAATTTAAATAATAATTTTAATAAATACTTATTTATAAAAAAAAGATAAGTAAAAAGTTTTTCATGTTTACCCATTCTGTAGATAAAGGATGCCTTAGAATGTCGTTAGTGTTAATATTAGATTTAACATCGCTTGGAGTCTCTGCTTTTATTTCTCTGAACTCTTCTTTGGTTTCAACATACGAGTAATCCATTCGCTCAATCTCATCGTCAAAGTCAACCATTTCTGGGAAGTTATGTTCCGCATATCCATCGATTATTTCGAGATTTGGAACGGGTGTTTGTCTACCATTTTCTGGGGTCGGACAACTCAATGCCCTCTGTATGGCAAGCTCCAAAAGTATTTCAGGATTCTGACTATTGCGTGCCAATATCCGTTTATCCGACAAGGACTCACCAAGCTATAATTAGGAATTAGAAGATTATTTTTATCTGTAAAAATAAAAATAAAAATGTATATAAGTTATAATAAAAATTTTTAAATGAACCTCATCATCTGAAGAATCACTGGAGCTGGATGAATCACTACTACTGCTACTACTGCTAGAGCTACTCTGATCCTCCGAAGACGTCGAAGACGAAGATGAGGACGATGAGCTGCTGGGAAGACTTGCAATTTGACGTTTTGATGACGGTTTTGGTGGAACAGTTGTCATTTCCGTATCACTGTCACTATCAATAACTTCAGCATTAGCCACCCTACTCTCGCGATCTGCTCGACCTTCACCCGAGTTCCGACTATCATCCTCATCTTCTTGCTGTGCTACCGGACTAGGAGCTTTAAGTTTCCGCTATAAAAAGTCATAGTTTTGTTTGAGTTTAAACTTTAATAAATAGTTAAAAGTGATTTGAAATAAAGTTAACTTACCCTAAACGATGGCATTTTTGGCATACTAGCCCTGATTCCGAGGCCAAAGCCATCGTAATTTAGGCCCAGTGGTGTAGTTGCTTGTTCCAGAAGCGTAGCAAGAGGTTGATTTTTCGGTTCTTCTTTGGCAATCGGAGGAATACTGGCTGTAGTTGTTGCTGCTGCAACATCGTTGGTGACGGTAGCAACGCTATTAGTTTTATTACCAACTATGCTAACATTCAAGCCTTTTTCTGTTTTCTTGTGATCATCCCACCAAACATCAAACAGTTTGAATGCTGTGTTTTCTACCATTTTCTTGTTGAAGTCTTTTTTTAGAATTTGTTTCAATTCATTTACTACTCGATCTAGTACCCCATTAATAGTAGGCCCCTATAAAAGTATGATTTCTTAGCATTTGAATTGATAAAATTATAGAACTCTTTCTTAAAAGAAATATTGAAAAGTAAAAATGCTTACCTGAGGATTATCTTTCGTTATACTATGATTGGCCATGGCTTGCAGTCTCGATTGAAAGTTAGGATAGTATCCACTATTTTGTGCAGCTGGTCCTAGTGGCATACCAGCAGCCGCGGACCCATGCAATGCCGTTGGTGTACCGGTCGTTTGAAACTGATTCGGAATATATGCGGCGGCAGCAGCTGCAGCAGCTGCTGTAGCATTTCCGCAATAGGGATATGGATATTGACCGGGTCTTGGCCAATGCTGTTGCTGGTGATGTTGAGGCTGTTGATGGTGATGTGCTTGGTAGAGTTGGTGGTGATTTGTAGTGGCTGGGGTCGCCACTCCTGGATAATGAGTCATGTGTGCGTAATTCGTATAGAGTTGATTTACTGACTCGTGAGTAGCAATCTAAAATTTGATATGAAAAATAAGAATTCTAATCTAATAATTAAGAATTAAACATGAAATAGAAAAATGCATACTTCTTCAATTTTTTCATCACCAGAGCTAAGTGGACTCAAAGACATGCGATCATCATCTGGAGGAGGAGGCGGTGGCGGCAGATCCTTCGGTGGTTCAGGATCTTTTTTAGATACATTTTCTATAGGTCCTTCTGTAGTCGGACTGTAACTACCTAAAAGGGCTTCATCTTCGCTCGAACTAATAATACTCCCAAGATCATCATCCACTTTTGCCGATTTCGGTATTTGACTAAAACTTTCACGTGCTTTTCGTCTCTCCCTACTTCGCTGTTGAGCTTTATGGAAGCACGCTTCGTAAGCGTCATGCGTGAGAAACGGACTAGGTGTATTTGATAGCATTTCCTCTTCAACAGTGGATTTATCGTCTTCAGAATCACTTCCAAATTGTAAAAACGGAGGTGCCATGCCACCAGCCTTGTCTTTCAGCAACATAGCTATTCTTGTGTCAAGATCAAGAGTCTTACGCTGCTCTTCAGGAGAGTCTCGACGAGGGTCTTTGGTTGGTGTCTGGAGAGCCGAAGTATCTGACTCCACTGGCGAGTTCGTTGCAATATTCGAATCCTTTTTCTTCGATGAAACAATGGAAAGTTTTGAATTTGTGAGTGGTAACTCGTTGCTAACAGGTGTACCTCGATTGGAAACATTTGGTGGTATTGCAAGTATTGGGTTATCGGACGGTAAGGCACCTGGAGGTGGCCAAGAAGTGTTTGGAGGATAAACAGCACCTCGACTATCAGGTGCTGCAGAATTAGGCCACCAAACACCTGCATTTTGCTGATTTATTAAATTTTGTTGCTGTGGAGGTACACTTTGAGATAAATTTCCCATATAATTAGGTGTTTGATTAGGTATTTGGTGATGATGAGACTGTTGATGATGGTGGTGGTGAAAATTACCATAGTAATAATCATAATTGCTTGCTGGTGTAGAATTCTGAGAATAATTATTGGGATAGTTTAAATCACTGGGAGCTGTACAATATCCTAAGTCACCACTACTGGTACTTGTACCACCAGGAGTTGGATAATCACGATATGAAGCAGAAACTTTACTTGCAAATCTTGAATTCTCTATATGTGAATCTCTATTTTTATCAAGATTTGACTTTTTATTATGCCTACTATAATCATCTCTATCATCTGTATTTAGCGTTGATCCTTTATCAACCACAGGTGTTAGCCCTCTTTTGTTTTGCTCAACCTCAGTCTGAAAAACCAACACAAAAATAAATAAGTATTGAAAGTGTACACCAGGTAACTAAATAAAAATATTGAATGTAAGTTAAAATAATCTCACCTTTATTGAAACTGGTGGTGGAACTGTAGAAACTGGTGGTACTGGTGGTTCTTCCTTCACCTTTTTCTCAATTTTTTTCTCTACTTTTTTCTCTGTAGTTAAGTCTTCATAAAGTTTTCTACACTCATCACCAAAGGCATCCAAGAAAACCCTTAACACTTTACCCATTACAGATGTATTATTTAATTTTTCTACACAAGCTTTGGAAGCCTTTGTAGTTTCAAACACAACTCTTGCTATTCCAAGATGTTTGTTTGTAATAGGATGATAATATATTGTTAACTCTTCAGTTGCACCAAACTTTTGAACCATATCAGACAGAAAAGTCCTATCAATATTATCATTTAAATGACAAAAAGTCACTTCTAAGGGGGGTGGTTCACCACAGTAATTGGCATCAATCTTAAACCTTGGTACAGGTAAATCAAGTTTATCTAACCTTGTCCATATTCGAGTCAATTGGGAACGAGGGTCTCGCACTTGTACTATAGGGTATGTGGGATCACCAGGCACAAGACCATCATATCTGTACACTTTGGTTGCTCCCTTCTTTAAAAACGGGTCCACTAACAATTTATAATTTCTGGGTTTCTGTGGCACAGGTGGTCCACTGCCACTGGAGCCACTAATCGATTCCTTCTGTGGTGGCTGTACTTGGCCATGATTGTGCTTGGCGGACACCTGATGCGGTGGGTGGTGTGGGTGGTGGTGATGGTGGCTTGGTGCAATGGAATTATGGGAGCTGCTGTTGTGTGAATGGTGATGATGTGAGGAAGTGGAGGACGAGGATGAGCCACCACTGCCACTCTGGGAATGGTGATGGGGATGGTGGTGATGATGGTGGTGGTGATGGTGTGAGTGCGAGTGCCCATGTCCATGTCCATGTCTATCCATGCCGTTCATTGCCAGCAAGCATCATCCATTCGTAAGAGGTTCTTTCTTTCAACTCGACCTCGAGTCAGCTGCAACTGCGGCTCCCTTGGAAGCGGCTATCCTGTCCTTAGTTTTCTGGCACCGAGCATTCGACGCCGTTGTTGATTTCGCCGTAGAGAGGCACTTGTAAGCTGCGAGTTTCATTGAGCCACTAGCGAGGGAAGAACCTCGACTCTGAAATCTCGGCAAAAATTCGATTTTCTGTATATTTCTGTTTCTCCTTTCACTCTGTCTAATCTTCTTCTGTTTCTATTTATCTTAATTAACTCGACGTCAACGACGACGACGTTTTTTCAATTTATTTAGCTCATCTAAAATCTGCAGTCTCTTCTAAACTACTCGTTGCTTTGTACTTTCATCGGTAAACTTTCAGTTATTTCTTCAAAAGCTTCTCTCAGTAATCGAAACAAGTCAGGATTCGCAGTAATATCGTAAGATCCACAGAGTCCTATGTACTCTTATAGAGTCGTCGTCAAAAACTAGTATGAGAGTAACATAACCTCAACAGAAATCGGCGCGCACGGTTGAACCATCGATTTTTCCTCAATTCTGCCAGTTCTCTTCTTCCTCGATTCGTCCAACAGGAACGATCTCTTCAACTATGAGCCCTTCCACTTCCTGTTAGCTTAAATGAGCGGTCCCTTAACTTTTCTCCCTTCGAAGCGATTCTCTTCTGCTTTTGAAGTTTTCGCGAGAGAGTGCAGGCAGGTTCTGTGGCTGTGTGCTCTACGCGCTATACGTCGTTTTCTTCTCTCCCTTGCGCGCAGCCCACACGACACCAAGGGAAATACCGTGTGTTTTCGTACTCGTGTAAGCTGCGTGTATGTACGAAACCTCACTCCCTCTACGCTTGTACGTACACGCACGATGGGCGATTTTTCTCTCAATTTGCGATTTCGCGCATATATGCCCTCCAGTGCGTGCTCTGCCCAGTCGCCAGCTGTATACGCAAGCGCACATGTGTTTATTTTCTAACGCGGGGGGCTTGGAGAAAAAAACGCGACGCTCGAAGTCCTAATTGTTTCGAGGTTTTTGTCTGCGAGTTCAGACGCTGCTTCTTCCTTGTTTTCTCGACACTGAAGCGCGTGCATTGTTTACATGGAAACGTGAAATTCCTGAATGCTTGTTTCATTTTATTTTCTATACCCTTTCTTAATGATGCAAATTCCGTTTCTGTTTACGCCTATTGAATATAATCAAAAGCATATGCCGCAGTGTTTTTCCAGGTCTTCAAATTTTCAAGGAGGTTATGATAAGGCCATAAATTCGTTTTAAATTTTTTTTTGGTGAATGTACAATTAAATCGTACACGCATACAGAGGCTTTCGCGGAAAAAAATAAAAATAAGAAAGGAGAGGGAGAAGGTTGCGCACGCGCAGATTGCACCACTGCCGCCATTTGCAGGTTCACAATGTTCCTCGTCTGCTACTCGTAACGCGGATCTTCCCGATCTCGTGTGAAACTTTTTTTCGGCAATAAAAGGTTTTGCATCGACCTTTAAAGTTCAGTAGCGTTCGAAAAGCGACTCACGAAATTCGTGAAGAAATGTCGGTCTTCTGGTCATTTATCAACAGTTTCGCCCCGACTGTTAGGGCACAAGAAGACGAAGAGGAATTAGTCGACCCGCAAAAAGTGTTGCGGGTAAGTCATGTATAAGCATTGCTTCTCGAAAATATGTTACGTAACTTTATTTAAGGGAAAAAATCTGAACGAGCTCTGTACCGATTTCAAAATAAACCACGATCACATTTTCATTGATCTATCCACTTTGAACTGTCTAGTTTTTTTACCCTTATAAACATGATTCGAAGTTGGCATAGAGGTTATTCAGATGATTTTCAGTAAATGATATTTCTACATTTTCCTGGTTTTTCTTTTAGGAAAAGTGTTCCCAAACTCAGAAATGCGCTGCTTTTCAAGAAAAACTAAACACCTGCAATGATCGAGTTAATTCCAGAAGCAATACAACTGAAACTTGTGTGGAAGAGGTTATTGACTACATCAGCTGCATAGATCACTGTGCCGCCAAAACTCTATTTAGTAAACTAAAGTAATTTTATAATTAAGAACTAGAATGAGGTTTCATAAATCTTAGTTGTCTTCGCCATTTGTCTATTGTACATAGAGAAGAGCGGTAAAGAACAGTGACAAACTTTTGGACTGAGTCCTCTAAGTCAATGTTACAATGAATCATGTTAATGAACCATAATAAAACATGTTAAATTAAGTTTCCAAATATTTGAAATTTTTTATAACACTTTTATCAAATTTTTTCATTGTTTATATATTTGTGTCTTTTGATACTCCTAGCGTTGCATAAACTTAAAAATATGTGGTAAATTCGTAAATAAGAAAACAAAATTTACAAAATTGTAATACAACATCAATTATGTTTATTATTTATTAAGATTAATGCTAAGTAATAACTAATCAGTTGATTCTTAAGCTTAAGAAATGATTTAATTACAGCTGCTTCTAATAGTCAAAATTTTAATTATATTAATTTGAATTAATTAAAATCTTTAATACATTACTCAAAAATAAAGAATTTCGTATTATTTTACTTCTAGACTCTAAAATCTCATTACTATTAGGAAATATCTTCAATTCCAGAAAATGGAATTTCATTAAATAATCATAATAAATGTTTTAACAATTAAAGGATTTATCGTACAAAGTAATAACAGAAAAAATTACAGTTTTAGATGGCAATTTATTTATGAATTATATATCAATATATATATACAGACCACAATTATTATATTCTGATAAAAATTTGTCAGCAAATCTCTCTTTGTGCACAAAATTACAAAATATAACAATTACATATCACGTGCACACAGAAAAATATATGTGACTATACAAACATGAATTATCTTGGACTCTAAGTTAAATATAATTCACTTTTTTAATTATTCCTTTTATATCTGTGCACAAACATAATGAGTGATAAATCTAATGCTGCCTGATATAGTAGAGCGAAAAATAAAGTCCCTTACACTCAAATTTGTCCAAGTATTTCAATTATATATCTTGATCTTTGAAGTTAAATGAACTCTAGTAACAAATCATTTTTATTTCTTTTTCTTATGTACTAAAAATAATCTTAATCTATATGCAAAATCAACTCAAATTCTACAACTATTTTTGTATAAATTCATATGTGTTATTTCATTATTGTAAAATTCTATATTCGTGCTAATTTCAAGTAATATAATTCATTTCAAACTAATCTACAAAAAAAACTTGAAATCTCACAGTCACTTTGGCACATTCTCTCTCAAATTATTTACTTATCGATAGTTCATCAATCATAACTAAAATTTATAGAATAATTTTTACATTCAAGCCAAGTTTAGCACATTCTTTCTAGTAACGAATATCAATCAATTCGAAGCATATTTATTTATGCTATATTCTTTAAGTTTTTTTTTCTCATTACAAAAGGATGTTGAATTCTAAAAGACATGCACACATACATACTAATATATATAATATAGCTTGAAAATATTTAACATAATCCAATGTTCAATGAGAATAATCGAAATATAGCGCAATACTTATAGAAATGTCACTAATATTTATAAACTCCAATCAGTCTGTTTTTAAAATGAAAAATCACTTTCAAATTTCTAAATGTTACAATTTTATAATAAGGAAAATAAAAAATTGCATTCAATCGAAATTTCAAAATGAATTTTCACCATAAAATATGCAAATATTGGTGCAAAAACAATAGGCATAAGCCAAATGTTACTTAAAATTGATTTAAAAAATTAAAAGTTCTAATATTAACCAAAAATAAAGCACCTTATATAATATATTTATTCTACTTGTTACGCATACTAATGAATTATTTCGTCATAATATTTTCAATAAGCATTTACGAAATCACTTTATTAAATTGCAATTATTTTACTCGCATTAAATGTTTTCATTAACATGTTAATCATTATCTAAAACACGCTGTTTTTTTTTAAACACAAGGCAAACAATTAATTAATTTTAACTAAATTTCATGATATATATGTATATATATAAATGTTAAGAATATAATACCATTTACCTCATATTACAGTGGATTCGTTTAAATCAAAGTTCAATAAATGTGGTCATTTAAAAAATTTAAACATGACATTCATTATTAAGCAGCGATTTTTTGTAAGATATTAATTACTTCCGTAAAAAAAAAATTTGTTTTCACTTAATGGTCGGTATATTTTTTACAAGAAATTAATTAAGCATTAGCTCCATATAATGCATGAAATTCATATGCATAAAAAACAAGAACATTATAAGAAAAATTGATCAACGGATAGTTCAATATTGATGTGATTAATGACTTTAAAAATACGCGATTACACTAAATATAATTTCCATCGCAACGAACTTAGCTTGATTGATTGATTTTCAATGAATACGTCTTTAGTGCTGAAATTCTAATATCACGTGTCGAATAAGAAATTCTCGTATATTTGCAATAAACCATGAGTGTACGAGATTCGCCTTATTAGCTAAAATTTTCAAATTAGTTTTAAAAAATGTTTACGTAATAAATCACATTATAACAATCGTTCTTTAATTTTATATCTCGCTAATTCTGTGCCTACACGACATCACCGTGAAATATCAAGTATACGAGGATGCGCCATGTAAAAAAATTCATGTGGCGCAAGAGATCGTTTTTGAAATAAACCTTATTTGCTCTTCAAGTTTTTCTCATTCCTATTTTCATTTCAATGCTTTCATGGCGGAATCGCCGAAGCGTACCGTAATAGCTATGCTAATAGCTAGAGTTTCGTATTCAATTCTCAAGGCATGTCAATAAATGACCGAAGATTATTTGCGAAGATTTAAGAAGAAGCTCTTAATCAAGCTGAATCTTGAAAAAGCCTTTTCTTAAAATGGTGCACAATTTTCCCGATAGAACCGTCGATCGCTTATGATACATTATCCTAGAGTGAAAAAACCATTTTTTTATTGATTTTGTGTACGTCGATCGCCGATTATATTCTCTAACTTTCTGGTAACAGATGTTATCGACGTAGTCATTATTTTTTTACCAGATGGTTCAACAGAGTCGGATATTTCTGACTCATCAGCAAGCAATCGTTTACCAACACATTTTCTTGCATCAATTGATGTTACCATTTTGTTGATTGATTCCAGATCCTAGAAAAAAATCAGTTTTTAGAAGAATTATAAAAAATTAGTCATTAAAGTTGTATTTTTGCTATTGAGTATATAAATGAATATTTAAAAGAAAATTTATTAAATAGTTTTAGAGTCTGCCTAAGGACCTCTTTAAAAAGTTACTTTTTGCTTAGTTTAAGTATACACATACTCTGATGCCTCTTTCTATGACTAATTGCAATAATTTTATCGAAAAAACATGAAAATTATAATTTTAATGTTTAAAACATGAGAGTAATAATTTTACTAGTTTAATGAACTTATTATTAAATATTTGATAAATAAAAAAAATACTTTTAACACATATCAAATATATAAATTATCGAACATCATTACCTTGGCTGGACTACGATTAAAGCAGTAATTTAACGTAGGTGCTGGAGAAGCTGCAATTTCTTTAGGATCAAGTACACGAGTCATAACGCTTTCAGTGACTCTTCTGATTGGAGAATTATTTATAATTGTTCGGGCCTTAGGTAAGGGACTCAACGTTAGATTAGAAACACTGCCTTCTGAAGCTCCTAGTCTTTTCGCAAAGTCTTTGACTTCGGGAACATAAACGGTATTGTAGAATTTGATAAGATCGCCGCGCTCTTCCGAGCCGTAAATGCGAGAAGTTGCTGCCATGTCTGAAGGCGTCGGAGGTGCCACATTATTTGCTTGGTTGCACCTGTGAAACAAAAATTAAGTTAAAAATATATGTATTTATGAATACTAAAAGAAAAATGTAGAAATTTTTGTAGAAGTCTAATTAATTTAAATTATACGTACCGATTTCCGTTTTCAATGACGGTCTCGGCATTATACTCGACATTTCTACTTATTAACACCGAACGATAGATGTGTGATTCGGCTTGAGGCTGAAGTCTGTAGCAGCGCATGATCTCTGTGAAAGAATTCTTCTCAATTTTATTAAGTTTACAAGTAACGTAAATTGCAGACATCAAGATTTGATCTAAATGCCGATCCTTCATTAAGTGTGTTCTTTCTTTTACAGAGTGCTCGAAAATTGTCCAAATTTTTCTTTTGACTTCAATGTCGTTAATTAACAAAGAGTTGCAAATGGTTTGCATTCGTGTCACTGTCAAATTGTAGAATTTGCGGAAAAACAATGCGAGTGAACCTGTTCGACGTGGTTTACTTTGATCACGATTCACGGTAGCAATAGGAGTACTTGTAGATGGACCACATCCATTTCTTTGATCAGCTACATTCACCAGACGTGATAAAAGACCTACTCCACCTACTTTCAGAACACTTTGAGCGGTTTGCTGTTTTGTTTCATTGAAGAGACGCTTCTTAGCTACCCCCGACGGCGCAACTGGCGATTGGAATCTAAAGAAAAAATTAGATTAAATAAATTAATAATTAATTTTTTGATTAAGTAAAGTAAAATTTACCTTTCCGAAGCAGACGAAATAGGACTTTGTGGAACATCATCACGATGTGCTCCTCTGTCTAAGGCAATTCTTCTTAAAACCGGTTGTCCAGGGGTATTTGGATCAACTAAATCAAAAGTTCCCGGTAAAGCCACATCTTCGTACGATGGAACACCACCATCGCAATTTTGAAGTGTTTGCCATAGAGGGCTTCCTGATTTCCAGGCTAATGATTCAAGAATCATTTCTTCAATTCGATTTAAATGCTTGACCATGTCACGTGTCAGTTGATCCACAGCAACTTTAACAATAACTTCTATAACTTTATAGAAGAAATAAGCTTCTAGGTTTAAAGCCTTTAAAATCCACGGAAAAGTTCTATCTTTATTTTGGTATGAATAAACAACAATTTCGCAACAACATGCGAATAAACATTGAAGAAATACGTCATTTTTCAACAAAATCTGTTGGATAATAAATTTAAGTTGAATAAAATAAGATATACTTTAAAAAATAAAAAAATTTAGTAAATAAAAACTTACCGATGCATCGAAATTTTGTTTCTTAGACATTTCATCATTTAAAACAAGTTCTAAAACTTTATAAAAGAGCGTTTGTGCAGATTGTAAACGCTTCTTTCCAAAATCTAAGCAAGAATTATCTGATTGATCAACAACTCTCGGCGAATATGCATCGCAGAACATTTTCCCAAATTCTTGAACTTTTGTATCAACAAAAGTTTGAATGTCCTGTGAACTGCTTTTGAATATCTCTAAAAGATTTTCAGATGGTAAGGCTTGACATCCTACCAATAAAGTCTGCAAACGAATAACGCTTTGCGTCGGATTTGCTGAGGGAACAGCATTAGTTACATCTTTTGTTTTTAAATATTTACGACCCGTCAAAGGAGTCGGAGGTGCCCAGTGTGACATCTGTATAAAGATATAAAATTAAGAATATTGTCTTTTATAATTATTTACATTTTACGCAATTTTGAAAATAAAATATATTTACCGCTCCTAATTGTTCCTTTTTAGACTGAAACTGCTCCTGTAGATCGCTCATATTCATCATTTTGGATGGAGACGATCCAATATTACTTATAGAATCTGGACCTGGAGCACAAAAGAAATTGAAGAAATTAAAATACAAAATAGTTTTACTACAAATAATCGAAGTATCAATATACATTAAGTAATATTAAAATATTGATTGAATTATTTAATTTAATATAAGCTATTGTGTGTTATATCTTATTATTTAAGTTAGCAAAAAATTATATACTGTTTAAGACTAAGCATGAAATTTCAATATTTGTTTAAATAGCTAGTTTACCAAATTCATTTAATATTGATAATTTTTTAAAGTGTGTTTGTATTTTCAGCTGATTCTTGATTGAATCACTTTTTTTTTTTTTTAAAGCAAACCTACCTTTAAATAACTTAGGCCTAGCTACTTCTCCATCAAAACCTCTTATTTGTATTACACCATCTAGTCTTGTTCTTCTCCATTCAGCTGAATATCAGAATGATGGTAAAGCAGGCACACATTGGTTAGCAGCAGAAAATGAAAGGGGTTGATGAACAAGGAGAAAAAAGAAAAAAAAAAGAACAAAATCAAGCTATAAATAAAAAAAACAAAACAATACAAAACAAAAACAAGATGAAATAAAAATGGCAAGTCATCTAAGTAAAACTTTTAATTGTTATTTACAAAAATAAGTATTCATTAATTTTTCTATAAATATTAATTTAGAAGTTAACAAATTAAATATAATTGGAAAATTATTAATTTTTCATCATAATATATGAATTAATTTTTAAAAATAAAGACTTGTGGTGTAAAATATAGCAAGTTGTTGGTGCACTACATGTGTGCTACTTGCATGATACCAATATTCCAAGCATAGCATTCAACAGTAATAAATAAATTAAAGTATTTTTACCTAAAAATATTCTTTCATCAAGATCTCCAACACTGAGGACATGCTGCTCATAGGCTTTGTTGATAGCTTTGCTGTTTCCATCAAAATTCAGTGCCTCTAAAATGCCTGAAAAGTTGGATTGATCTCCTCTAATAGTTTTTTCATTGAATAATTTTCTCATGTAAGGTTTCAAAGAATACTCTTTGATTCCAATGGCCTCAACTGCAATAGCATTGTGACGTTCACAGAGTAAACTAACAATGCAATTTGCAGACTCTGGTGGAGTGAAATCCTCATCATTGAAATTTTCAGGTAAACCTTTAAGAAATATAACATTTTTTTTTTAATTTTAAAACATGCATACAATTTGAACATGAATATGATTAACATTTATAATTGAAAAAAAAATCGAAAAACTGTAAATTATATAACTTTATTCACCTGGAAAATCAGGATTTAACAAATCCTTTCTGTTTGCTAACAATGCATTGCTGTACAATAAATCGCAGCAAACCAATAATAAATGGTAAGAATTAACAAGATCATCAGAGATGGTAGAGATTCCGCTTTTAATGCAAATGAAAAGCGACCAACCAAATTCAAACAATCTAGAAGGAGTACATGGAACAGTCTTATGTCGTCTTGATCTTGTTGCTTTTCCAATATCATCAACTGGGGTTTTGAAAATATTAGTAAATATAGGCTGGTACTTCTGGAATATTACTGAGGACACTGAAAAATTTCTTTGCAGTGCCTCTATCCGAGCACCGAAGTCCAGTGGCATATTACACATGTCTGTCCAAGATTTACTCTTAATAAAAAATTCTAGCAAAGGTAAATTGCAAAGTCTAAGAAGTCTGGTGAGGGAAACGCAGTTTCCCTGAATATTTGTATTACTTTTGCCTACAGTAGGGGTGGTAGCCTTTCGACATGCAACGTACAAAGCACAGCCTATCCAGTGAAGTTGATCCCCCTTTAAAAAAACCAGTTTATCAGTTAATATTCAACATATTACCTTAGAAATATAAAGAATCCTTGAAAAAGGTTCAAAGAAGCCACAGAAACCAAAAAATTTATAAAAAGTAGGTGGTAATTAAGAGTAAATAAACAATAATTTACCTCGAGGGTGTAGTGCTGCCTTATGTTCTCGTAAGATCTCCAGGCCTCGTTAGCTGCGCTTGCATCCATGTTGAGCTTTTGGCATAGGTCCTGGTGCTTCATGAACGTTGAGTCCTCGATATCGTCGGACTGGCCCATTTTTCTCTGCGGTGTTCGGTTGCCGTCGAGAGAAAAACACGGGGAAACGCGTGGGGCTTATCGCACCCCGAGATGAAAGGGGAAAAAACACACGAAGGAAGGTATTATCGGCTACCGAGTACCGCGATTCACACGCAGAATTGACACTCGCGAGATTCGTCAACACCCGTACGCTTGCGTGTAGTCATCTATCCCACACAGACAGAGTGCAAGTGCACAACACAACAGCGGACTGCCGACTGCCAGCCACACCAGTATATTCCACTACAGAGATAGCACGTCTTTGCGCGGGAAACAGTATGCTGTCGCCGCCATCTTTCTGCCAGCTTGGCGCGCTTTGCCCAACTTTACAACCCTTACCCGGGCCGACCCAACCTATTTTTAACCAAACTTTTTATTAATTTTTCATTGAATACTTTTGGAACTGCCTTCGACATGCATTCTAGTGTATTTAATTTGTTTTTTTGGCTTCTTGAGGTGGTGTCCAAAGGAAATTTTTCTCTATTTTTTAACCCAAATGTCGAGATGCATGCGCGCGTCGCTGACGCGCCTGCATTTCCCGCCTTGCTTCTGATTGGTCGGCTCTGCTGGTACAGCATTATGGACGGCGCGAAGCGCGAAAGGCGTGTTCGTTCGCCATATACAGCTATATATATATATAGAGATATGACATACTCAACAATATACACGTAACACGTGCATCATACATGCATAGGCATATATATTATGTATATATAGATAACATTTCAGTATTTTCAACCCTTTTTTAGGTTATATATCGTTTTATCACATAAGAGAGCTGCGATTGGTTAATTTTGTTTATTTGACCAATCATGGCTTAGAATCAGTGGCATAGCGCACGGCACACGGCCTAAGTATCATGAGTTTAGAAATATGTACATTTTCAGCATTTATTATTTACAGTAGAGAATCAACACTAAAATGTTAATGAAATAATAATTTAAATGTTCTTTTGTATATTGCAGTAAAATCGTAGAACGAAATTTTTATTTTTATTTTTTCGAATGCTATATAAGACAATTTTTTTGAAGAAAGTGTAAATAAATAGTCATAATATTTATCAGTATTTTGATATTACAGGTTTCCATCAATAAATATGCAATTAAGATGCATATGTACCAGTACAAGATGGCACTCTCAAATGGGAAAAATTGTAAATAAAGTAATGAGTGTTAATCAAACTAAGAAGTAAGTTGTTTTTTACTTCTGAATCTTAATTTTACTTCATTAATGTTTTCTTTACTAAAACAAATCTAAACAAAAAATTGTAGAAGCAAACGTAAACAAACATCTCAGCCGATTCCAGCTATTCCACAGATCTCTAAATCCCCTCGTGGAATACAGAAACCTAAAACTCATAGTGATAGAAGAGTGGTGGTTTTGAATAAAATTTTTATGAAACATATAACTGATCTGATGTCCACTGGAGAAGTTGCTTCACAATTAGTTGGAAGGGGTATAGAAGTGACACATGTAAAAGTAGCACCTGATTTCAGTATAGTAAATATTTACTGGATTGCGAAAAATGATGCAGATGCAAATAAAAAAACTGAAGAAATTTTGAAGGCTTCTGCTGGTCATTTATACCATGAATTGAGTCAACTGCATGTTATAGGTGTAGTTCCACCAATAGCTTTTGTTAAAAATAAGAAGTATGCTGCTGTAAAAGATGTAGAAGATAGATTGGCAAAAATAGATTTTGGAGATGACTTTGTACCAAGTGCTTACATATGTAAAAATAATATTTCAATTCTTGAAACTTCGTTACCACCTAACTTAAAAACTAAAATTTCTGAACTAAGCAAAGAAATATCTGAAGAAGAACCAGAGGAAGATTTAGTCATACCAGAGATGAAACACAATGTATTGGGTTTTGATCATTCTGTCATCATGAAGAAGGTTAACAGTTTTTCTGCTTTTACTTTTAGTACTAAATGAATATTATGTTTTCTTTTCTTATTTCTTTTTTTTTAAACCAAGTTACTTATTTGTAGCATATGCAAGATAATATATAAAATAAATAAATGCTAAAATTTATGTTTTTTATAGATTAAAGCTTCTCTAAGCAAATCAAAAATGGCTGAAGAAAATAGAATTATCCAAACTTCTCTTGAAACAATCACTAAAAATCAAGTAACACCAGAAGAAGTAGCCAGTTTCTTGTCAAATAAAGAAGAACAACAATTATTTAACGATTTCTTAAAAAAACGCAGATCACAACGTGATAAAAGATTAAAAGCTCGACCTTTAAGAGAAGTTAAATTAGAAGAAGAAGAAGAATGGGCAGAAAGGATGAATGACATTGATTATTATAGTGATTATGAATGTGACTATGCTGATGAAAATGAAAACACAGAATCAGACCAAAAGTAATTTCCTATGAGAAGTATTTTGTTATAAAATTGTAAATAATATTTAAAATATAGTTTATGAAAATATATGTTATTATTAAATTTAAATTTCTTTTTTTATTTAGAATGATATTATTATTAACAAATAAGTATTTAAAAACCACTTTATTTCTAATTTTAGCCTACTGAATAAAAATATTCTTAAAATAAGTTTCCAAAAATATTTTTATGATATTAATTTTCTTTTTAATTTAAAAATTGACATTTTTCCTATATTATACTTGATTTACAATGATCTATTTAACATTTCTCAAAATTTATTTTAAGTTAATCTACGTAGTTTACAGATCGTGGAGAAACATAAAATCATAATTTATTGTAAGGATTTTATTTTTCAAACTGAAATATATATTCATTCGAAATATATTTAATTGGAACAACTTAATAATAATGAAGTTTAATGAACATACAGCATTCTTTAGTATATTTGATTATTAGTAAATAATGATTTAATAATTAACAGAGCAAGTATTTTTGGAATGGACTTTATAACACTTTCATTTTACTCGGCACCAATCTGGAGTACATCAAAACAGACAGCACAGACTCTTACTGGTTTATTCAGCCCAAATTTCAGAATTGGAACATCTTGTGCAGAACACTTACTGCATAGAATTCTTCCACAATGACGACTGCAAAAAAATTAAAAATAAATAATCAAATAAAATTATATTAATTTCGAAAATTCATTAAGAAATTACCAATGATGTCTCCGCATCGTCAATGAAAATTTTGTGCCGCATTCTAGGCACAGGTCTTTATCAGCCCAAGGGGCCTCTTGCGTTAGCGATTCTAACAGTCTATAAAGTAATTGTTTCGTTGCCACTTGGTAATTAAAAATCGTTATACCGTCTTTGTTCATAGATCCTAAACAAGCACCGAACTTCACAAGTGTCCGGCACAAATTGCCATTGCCCTTCATATAAGCTATCAGCAGTGGAGTATTACCATCCAAGTCTATAACGATATGAATTGCCCTTTAATTCTTTAAACTCCGATGGAAATAAAATTTTCTAATAAATTTTATGCAATTTTTACCTGCATTATTTAGAGGATATTCCGCCATACATTCGAAAAAAAGCTCACAAATAGTGGCTGCGTTATCGCGACCATATCTCGCAAGCTCATGTAGCGGATTCCTTCCCTTAAGGTTCACAGCTTCCGCGTCAAGCGTACACTCTGTCAACAGAGTTCGCACTACGGTCACGTGTCCTTCTCTTACAGCAACATGCAATGCATTATCCCCATCCGCATTTACAGCATCGAAGTTGATGTTATTCTGAATAAAGTAAATACAATTTTATATTCAATAATTTTTAATTGAGAAAAATTTTGCTCAAACTTACCTGTAACAACGCTGAAACAACAGCCGCGTGTCCAGCTCTTGCAGCTGCGTGTAAAGCCGTATTTCTGTGAGCGTCTGTATCGTTGACTCTTGCACCAGCTAGGATCAAACTTCGAACTAACATTTCATTACCCGATATGGCAGCTAAATGCAGAGGCGGTGTTTGTGTTACATCTTGTACCCTTGAATTTACATCTACCTGCAAAAGAAAGGACCGAATTTAAGTTCCAGTTGGATTTTAAATTCGTTTTCTCTTACCTGAATTGATAATAAAAACAATATGCTCTCCATGTCATTCTTTTGAATAGCCGTGTGCAAAAAGTTTCTACCCTTATTGTCAAATTGCTCCGCGGCTGAGGGCAATCTACCCAAAATTGCCTGTGCAGCCTTATTATTCCTTACAGCTAGTGCAGTCGCAAACGGACTCTGTCCCTTCTTATCTCTCAGTGATAAATTAATATTTGGATGACAGAGTAGTAGTGCTATGATTGGAGCATGCTGATTCTGTATGGCTATATGCACTGGCGTTTTACCCTCTGCATCTCTCGCATTCACATTAGCTCCATGTTCTATCAGTGTCTGTACAACCTGCGGATAAAATAGTTTAGAGCATTAATTTTACACTTCGAAATTATTAATGTAAAACTATATTTTAAAAATTTCCGAATTAGAAAAGATTTTAAGACGATCCTTACCTGCTCCAGACCCCACTGGCAGCAGAGATGCAGCGGCGTGCACTCGTCGCGAGCTTCGTCGCCGCCGGTGCCGTTGGGTCCGGGCCTGCGGGGCGAGTTCAGATCGCAGCCGCTGCGGATGAGGAATTGCGCGACGTCCTCGCGGTTCTCGTCGATGGCCTTGTGCAGGAGGGTCTGTTCGCAGCCGTCGGGTCCCGCCTGCCAGCAGTCCGGATCGGCGCCGTGAGCGACGAGGCTCGAGGCCACGTCCTCCTGCTCGGTCTCTAACGCGTCCCACAGCGGACAGCCCACCGACGTGTCCGCGCCGCGACGGCACAGAGCCTCCACCACGTCGGCCAGCCGGCAGTGGACGCTCAGCTGCAGCGCCGTCTCGCCGTTCAACGTTCTGCTCGAGTGGCGGGTGAACATTTTTGTTTATTCGTTTAATCGATAAATTGTGCCTTCTTTTTTTTTTGGTAAATCATTAAATAAGAAAATTATTCACGAAAGAAAACTTTATCGATCGATCGACGTACTGGATAGAAAAACGTGATTGCCTGACTATCAGTCGATATTGACTACTGGAAGCTGGCGGCCAACGTAATTACCACCACCAGCAGCTGCTCATTACCTGGCATTCATATCAGCGCCGTGCTCCAGCAAGAAAATCGCGCTGCTCGAGTCTTCCTTGAGAATCGCCTGGTGCAAGGCGGTGTGTCCGGCCTCGTTCCTCTGCTCCAAATCTGCCCCGGAGTCGATGAGCGCCGAGAGTATCTCCCGGTTCTTGGGCACGGCGCTCAGAGCGAGACCGAGCGGAGTGTCGGCGTCCTTGTTCTTGGTGACGAGCAGCTCCTTGCGCTCGTCGAAGCTGGGCGTCGCGTCCAGCAGGCTGCGGAGCGCGTCCAGCCGGCCGTGAGCGACCGCCAGGTGGACGGCCGTGTCGCCGGACAGCGTGCGACCGCTCAGAAGGCTCGGGCACCGTTCCAGCAGGCGACGGCACAGCCTGGCTAAGCCGGAACGGGCCGCCTCGTGCAGTACCGTCCAGCCATCTCGGTTGCGCGCCTCCAGTACCTCGGGCTCGGAGCGCCATTTCCTTTTGGATTTGTCGTCTGCGGATTCAAAAGGTTCAATTGAGAGAATTGGAAAAACGTTTCTTCTCTATAATTCTGCAGTTGAAAGCGCACATAAATTATTCATCGAAAAAGAATTAAAATATGCACGAATATTACGGTTCGCCGTGTAATTTTCTTCAAACGATGAATTTTTCCCAAACAATTCTTACGAAAACTGAATATTAATTTAATCGCCTAACCCCAAACTCCCCCTAAAAGCACTCCTCGGAATCCAACTCACCTTTGACCTCCGCCTGCTGACACGGCTCGAGCAGGAAGATCGCGGCGTCCTCGCGCGCCTCCCTCGCCAGCCGGTGCAGGAGGCTGTCGGCCTCGTCCCCGGGATAGCGGGGATTCGGCGCGGCGCCGCGCGCCAGCAGCCTCGCCGCCCCCGCCTCGAAGCTCGGCTCGCTCAGCAGGGCCATGCAGAGGGCCGTGTCGCCCTGCTTCGTACGCAGGTCCACCTCCGCCCCCTCCGCCTCCAGCAGCAGCTCCAGCAGGGCCTCGTTCCGCTCCGCGACGCAGCAGTGCAGCGGCGTCCTGACGGGGGGGAAAGGGTTTTTAATATTTTGCGAAAGAGAAATCGAGTAATTTGGCTCGCTGCCTGGGGTAATTTGTTTTTTTAAAATAAGTTGCGGGAGATCATGGCGTGAACGCTGTATTTTTCAATTGATTGTTAATGGTGAATTTCTGATTGATTAACGACCGCGCCTGTTTGAGTGCCGGTAAAAAAAAAACTATTCCGACGGGCTAATTAATTTTCCTAAGCGACAGAACGAGATCAGTGTTAAGGAATTAACTCGGCTTTATGACGCGGAAGGGGGCTAATCGAGCATCGTAAAATTACGCAGTTGTTCAGTGCGTGAACGCATCAACTGGAATATATGGGTTGAGGCCACTGAATAGACGGACTATTAAAAGTTCTACGTATAGGATATAGATATCCGCGTCAAATGCGTCATTACGATAGCGGCCGCGCTGATAAATTAATTAAAACACGTGTTTCGCTTCCATTTGCATTTATCAAGTTTTGTTTTTCTTTTTGTGTTCTTATTAAAAGGCTCGGTTATGCAGATAGCGTTTCGCGTAGATTTCTCTCCCGTTTGTTTACTCGCTGCAAAATAATACCTAGAAGAGACACGCGGCAATCTCCATTCTTATATTAAAGCGGAAATAATATCGCATTCAACTGGCAGGGAATTTTTGCATTTTTTTTTTTTCGTACAACAATATTTTTCATGGCGGTTGTTGTGGAATTGTTTGTGTCGCAGGAATGCCCGACTCGGTTTTCAGCGCATTTTCTTTAAATTACTCAACACCTTTGTTAAAGAAGCTATTGCACATTTGAATGGTAATGAGAATTTTAATGGCTCTCTCGCCGTTCACGGTCGCTTACTATCGTACGATAATAAACTCCGAGAGACAGCTGTTGTTTTATAGTATTGAGTTACTGTCGTACTTTCTTACTGAATTCGAAGTCAAAAAGTTTATCTTTAATTTTGCAAAAATGCACAATACGTGCATCGAGAGAACAAATACAGTAAAAATTACAAATAATCTTGTAAAAATTACCATACTGTCTACTAAAGCCGCCGCAGACTGTCAAAGCTCGAAAACTTACTATACTTTGTATTATTTGGAAAATTTTCCTATATATGTAAGAAATTTTACTATACTGTCTGGTAAATTTTTCTATAAAGTATGATTTTTTTAGATTTGACAGTCTGTGGTAGCCTTACTAAGCAGTATGGTAATTTTTACTATACCTTTTTCTCAGTGTGCAGAAATATTTTGCAGAATTGATTTAATCAACGAAAGTAGAAAATAAAATTAAAAAGACAGCCTTAAACCCATTAAAATAAATATTTACGCTCAGTCGGTTTTCTTTACGTGAAATAAATTTTATTTAACTCTCGCAGTGAAACTGTTTGTTCTTTATACTCTTTGTAAAGATTTCTTATTCTTTCTATTTTTGTATCTTCCCTTTGTTCTTTTCATCCTGACATTTACGCGTCGCATCTTTTTTCATTGTGAATTTAAAAAATTTTTTAATAACGCAAAGATACAAAAATTTCGTTGACCCAAACCCGGTTGAACGTTAGCATAAAATAATACTTTTATATTTTTGTTTCTTTATAATGCGACCATCAAATTCGCTCAATCGATATTCTCACCTCGAATAAGTACCGTCTCCGTGTCTTAAAATAAAAACTCCCGAAGCTTGCCAAAAAAAGCACTCGTAAATTTGTCGATCAAACTTTTTTCATATCAACAGACATAAAGAAAACCAGGCCAGCGAGTGATCCCACTTGCTCCCAAGCAGACTACGTTGACGCTCGCAAAATTAAGTCGAAAACGCAAAGACTCACCATCCGTCGTGGCTCTGCGCGTTGGGCTTGAGGCCCGCCTTGAGCAGCCTCTGGGCCACGGCCAGCATGTCCTGGGAGGTGTGAGCGGCGAGCAGGTGGAGCGCGGTCTTACCGTCGGCCTGATTCGCCTGGCCGAGGCCCCTCGTGCCCGCCGAGCCGCTGTTCTCCAGCTGCTCGACGATGAACTCGGCGGCGTACGAGTCGGCCTTGAGGATGGCCGAGTGCAGCAGGCTCAGGCCCTTCGCGTCCTTGGCGCAGAGGTCGGCGCGGTGCTCCACCAGGGTGCGGGCCAGGGACGGCTGCCGGGTCTTCAGGGCGACCTCCAGGGCCGTCTCGCCGCGCTGGTCCAGCGCGTTCACCGCCTCGGGAAGCTGAAGGTGCAGAGATGCGGTTGAAAGGAGCGACTGTTTGGAACGGGGGAACGGCGCCGCGAAGCGAGGCGGTTTTTGGGTCGCGCGAAACGATTTAAACGGGCGCGATTCGTTGATTAATGTCCGCTCTGGAGTATGAAGGAGAACTTGGCTCTTTTGGCGGTGTAGGGAATTGCGTGTAGAATAAATGTGTCTTTGATTAATGAAAGTATGAAACAGTGACTGTGATAGATGTTTTTTTTAAGTAAATTCGTTCAGAGTGCGGGTATTAGTTTTCAAAATATTTTACGACGGCGCGATAGTTTAGATCTCAAATAGAACTATAGAAATAAGGAAGAATTAATCACGGTATTGATGACTGAACGTTAAAATAAAGTAAAATGTATTTTTCAAAATTTGTAGAATGCACGTATCGAGAAGTAATCATTTCTTATTTATGTATCGAATCAAAGTTAAGTTATTTTATTAAAATTATTACGTAATTTCGTAAGTTTGCGCAATACGAATTGCAGGCTTTTATGTAAGCTTTAAAAGAACTGTAGACACTTTTTTTTTTTAACTGACGCAACAATACAAAAATTAATGAGATTCTCAACTTTGTTTCTTCTTTTTTTTTATATGAAAAGGAAAGGGAGCATACAAAATTACTTCTCTGCATTTTAATTAAGTGCCCCTATTTATTAATATACAAATGAAATTCATGCGGCCACCAGTTCTTTATGTCTTATTTAGCTAATTACTCATTCGATCGCATTCTTTTAGCTAAATAATAATTTTCATTTCCATTAAAATAATTAAGTCAGCATTCGACCGGTGTACCTCGAAACATTAATTTCTTATAACGTATAAACCACTATAATACGTCGACGGCTCGGAGAGCATCGTCCTATTGAATTTCAATTAAACTACTATATTACAAATTCACGACGCTCAAAATTACCCGTCTCGACAAAATCCAGTAAATAAACCAACCGAAACGAACAAAAAAACCACCGAATAAAACTCGAGCCACCCCTTATACATAAATTTCAGAAATATAACAACGGAGACCGACTCCCGGTTCCAGTCGGCGCAGCATTTAAAAAAAAAAAAAAAGAAAAAGTGCCCGAATTCATTCTCAAAAGAGCAATCAACCCATCGCCGTCTCAGCTGGTCGCGCAGCCCGTTCAAAAAGCTCGACTCTTATTTCGCAGCTCGTCGCAGAAAACGTCAAAGGCCGCGCGCCGTCGCTCCGGTTTCCCCATAAAGTTCGTGCGCTTGCGTGAGAAACAAGAGGGAGACGAAAGACGAGCCGCGCCGCATAGCCCGATGGAAAGAGAGAGGAGAGATGACGTGGCGTCGTCGCGCGCGCGAGGACGTCCGGCGGCGCGGCGCGGCGGCACGCACAGCTGTGGCGATATGGCCAAAGCGAGGAGGAGCAGAGCAGCAGTCGCTCGCCGAGTCGCAGCCCAATCAGAGCGTTATCGGCGAGCCCAATAAGCGCCGAAAAGAGAGCGATGTTCCTCACGACGCTCCTAGCAGCTCACCGAGCTTACTCAGCCTGAGGCGGAGCTTTCGCGCGACAGCCGAAACCTCTCTCCGTCCCTCTCTCTCTTCCACCTATATACACCACGAAGCGGCCGCTTCGATTCTGCTCCGGGGGAACGGGGGCGGAAGTGACGGCGAGCGAGCGCCCCGGTTCGGGGTTTGAAATTTAAGCGCGGAGCGCGGCGGAGGAAAAAGGCGACGACGGCGCGATGTGTTTTCGTCGTAGCGAGTGATTCATCGCCGTTCCCGTGCCTCCGTGATTTCCTCTGAGTTATCGAACGGAGCCTCGAGAGAGAGAGAGAGTCAGATGATAAAGAGAGCCAGAACGGATTCGGCGGAGGTTGCTACTAGGCTTAGTCGAGGCGCGCGATTCGCTCGCGGAACCGTTCATTGAGGCGAAGCGAGTGGGTCTCCTTTTTTTTTTTTTTTTTTATTTCGGCTCTTGTTGTTGCTGCTTCGTACTGGCCTGCTGGAGGAGTCAAGGACGCGAGAAAGGATGGATCGCTCAGGTATTCGGAGCTCGGCTTGGACGCTAACTGTACTCGGGTGTGAGTAGTTTTATTTTAATTCATTAAGTATCTCTTGTAATTATAAAGTGCTCTCTAAATTGTTTTCTCGTGAAATTCTGCGAGGTTTTTTTTTTTTCATTTTGTTTTATGCGCAAGGCGATGCTCTGTCGAGTGTGATGCAGATATTGTATTTTTGTAAATAAAATTCAGTTTGAATTGTCGAGTGACCTTATACGTCGCGGAAGATAAAAGAAAAAACACGTTTATTGTACAGAAATGACATTTTTTTTTCCTTAATCACGTGTCGCATTCGTGATATTTACATTGCATTTTCTACATTGTGAGCGAAAATCAATGAATCATTTTTTGCTGGCCGTTGCACGTTGACGCTTAAGCGGAAATCGTTGATTAGTTACACATTTACTATTTCACAGAATCTTATCCTCCTTCGAAAAGCATAAAACTGAATTCGAGGACTATATTTTAGACGCAGATAATTAAAAGCTTTAAAAGAATTTACTTTGCACGTTCCCTTTAAACGGTCTTGAAAACAAAACAAGTGAATCCCTCCGTCGAAGCGAAAAATTCCGCGCGCATAATTTGCGCGATGAAAAAAATTTAGAGAGTCGCCGCGCGCGCGGCGAATCGAGCGCTCACGCGGTGCGTAACGACAAAACATTGTTTTCTAGTCCTGGCGGCACTTTTACCGACGAGCGAAGCGATGATATGCTACAGGTGTACGGTCCTGCCGCCGCAATATATGGGCGACGCGGATCAGCCGTGCTCGAAATTCGACTACAGCGAGAGGTTCTATCAGGACTGTCCGACGTCAACTTTTTGCATGAAGCGAATTACTCATTATCGGCTGCCCAATGGAAGTGAGTATCTAAATTTTTTTCGCTTATCTAATACGAATAGTTGTTTTTTTTTTGTTTGGTTCTGTTATTGAACGTGCAGTTTTATGCGTTCGAAATTTATTATATTTTTTCGGTTAACTTTTGGTATTAAATATAATATTAGTAGAATAACTGCTAGGACATGAAATTAAAAAGTAGAATTAAGAATTGATTTAACTAGTTTCAAATATTTTAAATCAGCCATAATGCTTTTACTAACTTTTACTATTAACTTGGTAACTGATTGTTAATATTTTTTCCAGCAATGATAACCACTGCTGAAAGAGATTGCGCGCCTCAAAAATATGTATTTCAAGACTATAATAATGACGACAGAAGGTGGCACAGAAAAGAAAAAGTCGATACCGAAGCCTATCAAGACGGCTGTTTTACAGGCGAAAACAAGGGTACACCGAATGGTCCGTCGGAATATTGCTATTGCTCTTCAAACTACTGCAATAAATCTTCATTAATGGCTAATCCACTAAAGAATTGCAGTTTTCTAGTCATAATGGTGCTTCTATACTTAGGTGTTTCGTGACAATTTGAATCATGAATGATAATTTAATTATCTATGTCCGCCTCTCTTATAAAGAGACCAATGAAGTATTCAACCTGGCAGTTGAATACAACAGGAACAAATGTATGTGATATTAAGATATCAGGTATTTTTAAGATATGACGTTAAAATGAATTGTTACTTAATGATCTCTGTACAAAAGAGAATCGTGATTTTTTAAATGCAATAAAATAAAGACTTACCTCAGCATTATGTTCAACCAAATACAAAAATACGACATCTTCTCGTTGTAACCGAACAGCGGAATGTAATGGATATTCGCTTTTAGTTTTTAACAATTGATATAATAATTGTCCAGGCATTTCCTTGAAGTCTTCACCACTGAGATCATCCTGCAGTTAAGAAATATTTTTTATAGTTAAGTGTTTCATTTTGTATTGTAAATATGTTTAATAAAGGTTTACATACCCAGTGAGAAGAAATAATAGAACTACAATGGTCTCTCAATTTTTTTGTACCTAACTCTTCTGCAATTGTGTACATTCGAACACAGTCCTGTACTGTTACATATCCTATTAAATATTTTTCACACCTATCAACTAATTCAGTCAAACCAAAACCTGAAGCGGCTTTCATTAGGTCAAGCGTTAGTTGGTCTTGATTTACTTGATCTGTATATATCCATTTTAACAAAACGGAACCTACATTTTCATCTAAATTTTTCCAATCTGCAATAATTTAAAATATAATTAATTAATGCTAATGAGATTTCAAATTTTAATTGCTTATTTTAAAACTGTACCTAACACAGCCTTTTCTGGTAAAGAATTCCAAGAATCACTCCTAGCAGCAAGTACAAATTTGTGAACAGGAATGCTTCTGTTTCTTAATAAAACAGTTGCATCACTAAAAATAAATTATAATAGAAAAATACGTAAATTAAATAGTTTGTCTGAAAAAATGTCTTTTTTTTTTGTACCTGTAACGTTCACTTTCATACAACATGGCAACTTGAGACAGTAGCCTTCCAATGAAGCCACGGTCTTCTTTTGATGCTGTGGCCTGTGCATGCTTCTGCTGTAATTCGGTGTAAAGATTGTACAGATTTATATACTGCTCCCTGAGCAGAGCCAAATGCTGCATCCATTTCTGGGAATCTGGAGAATCTTCCACAGCTAAATCATATAAACAATCAACAAACAATAACAATCTCATACACTGATTAAAAAGACACTCACCCATGATTAACAGCCAGAGTCAAGCACTTCTTTTTTCGTCCTAAAGTCGAACGTCAGCAGGCTTTGATTTGATTAAACGCACGTAGAAAGATACAGTGGTGATATCATGTCATGGGCAGAGATAATCACAACTAAAATCCGTTTTCTTTCCCGGAAGCTGAACGAAGCAAGATTTGGAAATGGAGAAAATCATGGAAATTGGCGATTGTCTATCTTATGTCGAAGTAAAATATTCAAGCCTCGCTGATCCTTCGGAATTTCATCTTTGACAGTAAAGTAATGTACGCCCCTATACGATGTTCTCTTGCACTCAACTATTTGCGATTATATTGTTGCGGTGTTGCCATTCCACACCGATTGTACACACTGAAGCCGCCAGTGCTCGCATTTCATACCTAACCTGCTCTGACACTTGTAGATAAGGTAGTTACCTACTCTTTATTATATTTATCTGGATATAGTCGCGCATTATTATATATGGTATTACGAATTGAGCAGTTTTGCATGATAAAATTTTGCTGGCTTCAGATTTATGAATGTCGTGTTACAAAAACACTTACTCAGTATTCAAATATAATTTCAAATGTAATTTGAAGACCGCTGGCTTTCAGTGTTGATAGGATGGATTAATTTTGCACACACTGTATTCCTCTCTGGATTCAATTTTCAACTTGTTGATATTTTTATGATATACTAGTTTCTTTACATTAAAATGGAGCCTCAAGATATTTACTATAACAGAAGTGAATACGTTGAAACTGTAAAATATTTTATATTCTTGAGTAAAAAACTTAAAAAGGAAATCAAGGTAACCTCTATTTTATGTATTTTTTTAGGCATCAGGAAACAAAGTTAGCAGACAAACTGTATTGTGCGGCTCACAAAATATTGTCTTACATGGTAAAGTAATTGTACAATCAGATGCCATAATCAGAGGAGATCTTGCAAATGTGAAAACTGGCCGTTATTGTATCATTGGAAAGAATGTTGTCATTAGACCACCTTTTAAAAGATTTAGCAGAGGGTAAGTAAAAACAAAATAATATACATCTGCTTAAATTTACTACTTATTTTTTAATTTTTATTCAATAGAGTTGCATTTTTCCCACTCCAAATGGGAGATCATGTCTTTGTGGGTGAGCGTGCAATTGTGAGTGCAGCAGTAGTTGGATCTTACGTTTACATAGGAAAAAATGCAGTTATAGTAAGAAATTTATTCTACTTTTGGAATTCTTTATTTATATGGTGTTTGGGTATTGATAAATTGATAAATGTTTCAGGGTAGAAGATGTGTCTTAAAAAGTTGTTGCTATATTGAAGATGGAGCAGTCATTCCACCAGAAACTGTTGTTCCTTCTTTTACAAGGTTTGCTGGTAATCCAGCAAAATGTGTTGAAGATTTACCAGAATGCACTTTAGATTTAATGCTAGATTTCACAAAGAACTATTATCAGCATTTTTTGCCTGCAAAAGCCTAATCCAATCAAACATTCAAAAAATTTCACAAAGTGGTTTGAGTATTAATTTTAATTATATATAATATTGATAAAAGGAACAGATTTACTCTAAGTTATGTTTATATATTTTTATTCACCTTTTGGTAGATACATTTTTACATAAAAAATATAATATTTAAAATTTAAACATAAAAATTTACTTCTTTAAACTTTTTGTTTTTTTTTGTTTCTGTTTATCAATATTGTTTTCTTTTTTATTTTTCTCTTTGTTTCCATTTGCTTTTTCCTCCTTATAAATAAAGCACCAACCTCATTTTAACATGAGGTTGATGTTTTATTACGTTTTTATAATTTTATATTATGAAATTTATTTATGTCTACAATTTTCAATCAGAATATTTTTGTGTATATAAGTTTATGTATTATAAACATTAAACTAATTAACTTATTCTTTTTCTTAAGTATTTTGAAATGAAAATGAATTCATTTAGAATTTAAATCAATTTATTATTTCTTGTATAAAAGAAGGTCTTTTTCTATAATTTCTCTCCCTTTGGAAGTTACATTGTCTAATACTATTTCATGCTAATCATTTAAAATGATTTTTAAAACACTTATGCAGTCTTATTTATTAAAAATTTGTATCTGATTATAAACTGATATTTAAAAAAATATTACACAATTTATCTATAACAATCATAAAAACACAGAATAAAAATAGATTAATATCAAAAATATCTTATTGCTCACTTCAAAAATCAATCAATGTCTTGATAATTTTAAGATACTAATCTGGTAATGAAAATCGGTTAAAAATTGCCTGCTAACGTCGCAAAAGATTAATAAATTATATTTAACTTTTTTTGTTAGAATTAAAGATTGTATTTTTTTCATGCTTAATATAGATTTCATAATATTTATTCATTTTACAACATAGTATGTTAGCAGTATAACATCTCCATATTCTTTTCTGGCGCGGTAATTGTAAGTATATATCAATTTGTTTAGAACTATAAATTTTTTAAAGACAAAAAATAATTAAAGTACATACAGTTCGTATTAAAACGAATAAACGAAAAACCTTGATTTTTTACGATTTAGTGTAAAAGCGGCAAATAAGTATGTATTGCTCGCCGCCGTAAATTAATTGTGCGTGTTAATAATAGGTAAAAACAAATTGTATACAGCTCTATCTTTAAATTTATTTATATTTACAAAATTATACTTTTTGAAATAATTATTTACTTAAAAGAATCATTTCCATTGGAAAAAATAAGTTAAATCATATGAAATTTTACTTCTTTCTTAGGCAATAAATATTTATAATACTTTTCGACACAAGGGAGAAAAAAGTTGATTCTCGGAAGAGGGTGAGTTTATATTGATAATCACCCTCGTCCTAGAATCATATTTCTCACGTGTGTCGAACAATATTTTTTTACATAAGGGTCGTAAAAACGACTTTAAAACATTTCAAATTGCGTAAAATCGAATTTCATGCATCCGTATGTTAAAAAATTTATTTTAAAATGCCTGCTCTTTGAAATTTGAAAGTTTTCGTATATTTTATTAAAAAATTTCGAATTTTCGCGGTTCTCGTGACGTCGTGCAGCTCGTCACGTAACGCATCAGAAAATTTCGTGGGTGTGTTCCTCGAAAGCTCCAATGGTAAGATACCTACCTATCGTCGTCGTCGTCGCGATACCACCGCGGGTCCAATGAAAACGAAGAAGGACAAATATAACGGTGCACGAGACTGCGATATAATTGGAATCGACGAAATATCATATTCGTCCGCTTTTTGTCGCGGACGATATTCTTAGGTCCACGAGATCGTTTACGTAATCATTTTTCAAATAAAATTCCCATGGACTTCGCGAATTCGCGTCGAAGTCCATGTCGATGTACTCCAGTTGTCCGCGAAGATCGAGCCAGTGCATTATCGTTTAAAGGGGATTAATCAATCAGTGTGACAATTGACGTCAATTCAATTCAATAAAAAGCACATTCATTTTATTCGCGGAATTAATACGTCATTAAAATTTATTTCATTAACACTCCGTTGAAATTTCGCTATTATTAATCATACATATTGCAATAGAGGCCTTTATTAAAGAAAACAATTCTTGGCAATTACTTATTTATGACTGCAATTGCGTAATACGTTTTATAAACTCAAATTCTGTAGCAGATTTTGTTAGGTAATTCAATGACTTATTGACACTTTGGGGATTCGACATCATATATATACGCACACGCGCATTTATTGCTTCTCTTTGAGTTCATTGAACCTTTACCTTGCTTATGTGTTAAAACTGGAATTATAATATTTTACAACTGTACTCTGGATTTTTGTTTTTTTCATGAATATTTATTTGATTCCTAATTACTAATTTAAATTCTAGTATAATAGCATTTCTCAATTTTATCAATTATTTTTTTTAGGTACAAATAAAATATATTAGATAACGTTAAAAAGCATTTTACGCAATGGACTTTTAACAATGACCAATAAGCGCAAGCCTGCATTTAGTTACTGACCTATTAGTTCAGCTCCACATTCGGTATTACGCAATATTTCATCTGAAGAATGCAAAGTTTTCCTTGTAATACAAAAAGGCGAAACAATGCGCATCGAAAATCGCTCGAACGGGTCTCTAAAAGCATCGCCCCTCAACGTGTACAGTGAATTCAGAGCAAAACAAGTGCTTCGTTCAACCCATTTTTTTTTTTTTTTTTTTTTTTCAACAATACCTCGCACAATAACCGCGCGAGTGCGATTGTCTTTTTGCGGCGACTGTCCGCGTGGGTTGAAAGAAAAAAAAAATCTTTTTAATATAGGTCTCTCCAAACAATCAATCGGGACACGCTTAATTATATCCGCGCGGTGGAAAATCTCATTAATAATTCGCGGGCGCCAACTTCCGCGCGGCACCTTCGCCGACCGCAGAGAGGGCCGCGTCCAACCGTGAATTTCCGACTCGCCGTTCTGGAAGGGGGGAGGGGGGGGGGTCTCTCGAAATTCGACGGAAGTCGCGCGTTGCTCTCGGCTCTGGTTTTTTTATTGTGTTAAATGCAGTAATTGCGCCGCCGAATGGACTTATTTTTGACGTATTTATAAGCGCGCCTTAGCGGAAAGGTCGCGCTAAATTACTTTATTGTGCTAAAACGCAATTCAGAGGTTTTAATTTGCACGTTGTACAGGTCTGCTTCGATTGGATTTTTAGCGTAATGCTCTTTGTAGAGTAGCTTGTTTAGATATTTAAAATTAGTTTACATAATATTTAAGTGCAACTTCCTTAATTTATTTTTAACAATTTTTTTAGTCTGTTTTTTTTATTTGAAGCGACGTGATTATCTTTAAACAATACAATATAAACTTTTTAAGAAAGAAAAAAAATACTACAGACGATCCAACATTCTATCATAAATACAATAAATTTTTTTTTTTTAATTTTTGTAATTTGCATATTTTTCCAGTAGAAAAACTGGGACGAATATCGAAAATGCACGTTTCTCACAGCTAATTTTTATTTATCGAAAACGAATCGTTCTTTCGTACATTTTTAAAAGCGACACTTCACCGTCTAATTAGTTGGCTATTTCACTGTGGACATAATGAATTGCAGCGTCATTAAAATTTGGTTGGCACATCCTCGAGGTCGAGCAATTTTTTTTTTTTTTTCAACACTCCTCCCTCCGCGCGAACCGAACGCGATATCTCATTATTTCGCGATGAATCAGTCGTTGTCGATATAAAAATGTCTCGAGCCTTCGCCTTTTCGTTGCTCCCGTCTGCCGCGCGCTTTCGTTGCGCAAGCGACGACCGTTTATTCGGCGGACAATCGCAGGTGCGATGAGATTCGTTGGTTATACTTCCGTTAAATGTCGATCTATTTTTACCGTTCGTTCGGGAGCACTTGTAAAACGTCGTTGCCTCTGTCATTACAAACCTATATAAACGCCGACTGAAGAAAAGAAATCGTTAAAGGAAGGAATATACGCGTTTCAATGTTTAAACTATTCAGCCTTGAGTTTTTCCGAGCGCGCAAGCAAAAACAAAATGTATTCAACGAGGAATTGAATTATGTAGGCGAGCGAATGAATTATAATTGTCGGGATGCTGAAGAGGAGAAAACTTTCGGTGAAATTTTCTTTTATGCTGGGCGTGCTTGAGTAAATACTGCAATTTTTAAATGTGCGCATGCAATGTTTATGCATGAAAAGTTAATGCGCGATTCACCCTCTCGAGTGAGAGTTAAGTGACGTAACAGAAAATTTCGCGAAAAATGCTCTGATTCATTATTAAAATAATTTTTTTACCCAAAAGAGCAGGAAGTAAAAAAAAAAGTATGATAATTTTTGAAAATTATGAACGAAACGAAGGACAAAAAGGCACCAGAAAGTATAATACATTTTTTCGACGAATAAAACTTGTCTGAAGGTAATTTGTTAGTATAAAATGAAGGACTATTCCAGAACTAAATCTAAGCAGATAATCTTTTACCTCCGCACAAACAGTTATAAAAAATAAGATAAAGAAACGATTAAGTCTTTTCTAGAGGATTAACGAAAATCTGTGAGCGAAATGGTGTGTTATCTCAATAAAAGTTTTATTATTAACTGGAAACCGACGTAATTCACTATTTACTTAACAAAATAACACATCATCAAGCTTTCGCCGAGGTGCGCTGCAAAAATTAATATTTCCTCGGTACATCCCACATTCGTCTTGATACCGAAACCGAGCCAAAGAACAAAAAAAAAAAAAAAAAAAACAAGATGAAATTTTAATCCTTTAACGCAAAAAGTACATTTTCATTTATCCGCAATGACTCGTCTAATAAAAAGTCAGCAATTAGCTCGCGGATATCAAGCGCTGCTCCATTATTAGCTTGCGTGATCCACGCGCCGCGAGTTACTCTCCGTCGGTGCAGGACAAAAATTAGAAAGTTTTACGTAATTCGCAAATCGACTATATGTATTCAAATTTTCACTTTTCGAGCATAAAATAAAATATATTTTTCAGCAAAAAAGCTCCGCTTTCTACGCCGGTGAAAAGAACTTTAGAAAATTCCGTAAAAGTATAAGCCTTCTTTAATAACGCCTTTTTACCGCGTATAGACGCATTATATATCGCTCAACGCAGATAACCCGCAAGAGCAATTCCAAGATCCGATTGTCGGTGCGGCTAATTTCATTTCTAAAAACCGACCGGCGATATTCTTCTGCCGAGCAATCAAAGCAATCCTGGTGTTACCAATCCAACGAGGCTCTTCTCACGGGACCGTCGCATCCGCCGCCGGAGGGCCGTTTGATCTAATCCAGAGCGCAAATTAGACTGCTCGACCGCCGCTCTCCCAATGGACCGCCTCGAGGACCGATCGTCGAATCTTCTGCTTTCACTGAAAAGAAAAGAAGAAGAAGAAGAAGAGCCTTATCGGCTTCTCTCGCTGTTAAGAAACAGAAACGAGCGCAAAAGACGGTGTAATATCTCGACTTTATTTCCCCAACGGGCGCATTGTCTGGTAGGATACATTGGGAAGGTGCTGCTACATATTCGCGGGGGCGCGAGCCTCTCCGGAACAGTCACGAGTCTCTTTGTTTACTGGGCGTGCGGAGGCGATGAACAGCACGTGCAGACGCGCGCGATTATCGCCGGCCTTATCTTATCGGGCCGGCTCTCGATGCTAGGCAATGATGCACTCGATCGAGTCATGCTCGAGGTGCTGCGTCGTGCTAATTTGCACTTCCTCCTGGTAAGGAAAACAGATTTTTGTCAGACGACTAAGGCGAGGACTGATAATGGGAGTTTCGGTGGGAGCTTCGTTGCTGGTGCTTTAGGTGGAGGCTTTTAGTAACCGATAGTTGGATCGTCTGATTGATTGGAAAGGTTACGAATGTTGCGTTAATGAAAGTTGCAAGTTGTACAAGATGTAACCTTTGTTTTAATTTTCGATTTTCTACCTATTGTAACAAATTTTTTGTTCGTTTTATCTGCTATAACACTTGCATTAGCAGCTGAATAAATCAACGGAATCTCAAATATATTTTGACTCTATGTCGGGTTTAATTTCACCTTATAATTAGTATACTAACGTATTAATGAACTTGGAAGAGTTCTTTGCCATAGGCACAGCATAGCAATACTATGGCAATAAAATGGCAAAGTTTATAATGATTCTATTAAAATTTGGTAAACAGTTACATAATAAACTTTCAAACACTTAAATATTGCACAATATTATTTATATAGGAAAATTAATGATCTTTTCTAATTAATAAATAGATTTAAAAATTTGTTTTCAAAAAAGAAATTGGCATAATATTTCGTATTTGCACGTACAAATGGGAAGATTATTTCGGTTTATTGGCATTATGACTCGACAATAATAAAAGAACGTAATTTCTTTATTTATTTATTAGTATTTTCGATAATAAAGAAATGTCTATAAAAAGTAACCCGTCAATGTTGTTCCTCCTTGTACTTTGATCTCGTAATCTGTAATAATAAAGTTTTTATTGCACAATTTTTGCGACTACTTTTTACTAGTTAATCTCTTTCTTTTTGCCGAAGATTCGAAAATTTTTTCCCGAACGTTAATTAGCTATTTTTACCTTTTATTGCAACAAGGATACATCTTGTTTAAATTATAATTAGCTCTCAGATATTGACTCTATGATTCACAGCGACAATTACTCCAACATTTTATCACTTTGACGTCTTACAAAAAACCATCTCCAAACCAGTGATTCACCCAGAAACAAATTTAATCCGCGACTAAAAAAAGGCAATAAATAACGCGCTTTCGCCAAACTCATCGTCGGCGCCAGCAACGCAGCTCACTGTACTCAGCCTGCACCCACAATCCAGTGACGAGCGTCTCGACCGCGAGAAGGCCGAACGCCAGCAGAGACCCGTAGAGCAGCGCGAAGAAGGCCCCGTAGCACTCGGCGAGCCCGACGCTGAGGAATCTGCGCTCGTTGCCGCAGATCGGCTTCTTCGTGTAGAGTCGGTCGAGCTCGTGGGTCCTCAGGCCGCTCTCGTGCAGCCGAAGCGCCCTGCAAAAATATACTGGGTTTTACCCCGCGGGTTCTGTTGTTTCTTTTTTTACTGGGTCAGGGCAACAAACCCGCGCCGCTTCGTTTTGGCGAATTGTACGGCCGAGGATATCCGAGCGCTGAGTCACGCCCGCTTTCTATCGGGCTTGTTTACGCGGTACGATATAGCGGGACGAACGGGGGCCAATATTGTGTTTACGCTCTTTCCTTCTACCTGTCGCGCTGTTGCGTAACGCGGGGGATTTTGCTGTCGAACGTCGTCGCTGTTTTTTTGGCAACGAGGAGAGGAGGCTCTTGGTGTTTTTTTTTTTTCGATTTACATTCAATTCTTGGGCGGTGCTTAAAAAAATTTTAAAGTGCTGGAAATCGCGGCTCTTTTGCATTTTACGCCGCGGCGAAGGCCTTGCGGTTGTCATGCGAGAGGCATGACTTCTGGGAAGTTCATAATTTACTAATTTAAAAATATTGCTCAATGACTTCTGTCCTACTCGTGAATTGTCTTTAAATGTAGAATTTATTAAATTACTCGACGACTTTCAATCCGCGTTATTAGTTAATTAAATACCAAAAAAGTAATAATAATGTCTTTTTATAATTCGCGATTAAAAAAAAAAAAAACAAAAAAAAGGAAAATATTTCCCGCCATAACTTACCCGACTCTAAGCAACTCCAAATACGGCGACCTCCTTTTCACGATGAAATGTGGGTCGAAAACGTTCAAATAATCGATCTCCTGAAAGCCGCACTTCTCGTCCTCCTCGTAAGTCTCCTGTACGATCTTGTACGCGCAGCCGGGCTCGACGTGAAACGCGAAGTAGCCGTGCCTCATGCGCTCGACGCCCTCCTCGATCGTTATCCAGTTGGTCTTCTTCGTGGCCCGCGGCTCGATTCTCTCCTCGAAGATGGCCCTCCTCACCGGGTCCTCGAACGACTTGAAGTAGTAACGGTTGTAGACGGTGTCGTGCGCCGCGACTATCAGCGGACTGTCCAGCAGGTCTTTCAGGGTATTGATGGAGGTGGTGGTGGATTGGAGGAGAGCCACGATGTTAGCCGTGTAGGCGGTGTAGAGGCTCAGGGCGGCGATCAGGGCCATGAGGACGATTATGCGAGTCGGCAGCGAGCGAGGCTCGTACCAGGAACCTAGAAGCGTTGATTCGTTTGATTTTTAATTGATTTAACGGACGCGTGGTTTTGGAGATGAAGCGGACGGAAATTTAATTGTCGATTTGGAAGAGAATTCGTTTTTGTAAGAGGTGTGTTGATTGAAATTTTTTTTTTTTTTTTAAAAGATTAGAATGGAATGTAGGAAAGTGTAGAATAAATGAATTTTTCATTTAAGTACATCGATAGCAATCTGCAGATAATGCATAATGAAATCAACTGCAGGCGTAACTTTGAAAACAGGAATTGAAGTTTTCTAATTTAAAGTATACGCTGCGAAGGTTATATTTATAAACAGTTTTTTTTTATAAAGCATTGTAGTGCAATTTAAAAATAATAAAAGTTTTGTAATCTTCGATAACCTTATTTTCGGAAAAATTGATATTATTTAAAGCAACAAAATTTTATCTTTGGAGATAATTAAGTACATTAGATTTAGAAATCTGACACTCATTATTAATCTTTGAAGTTTTTTTTTCGGGGAACGTATTGCATAGAACTAAAAATTCTTTCTAATATAAGTATCTAATCAACGTAATGTGATAATTGAAACAAATTACTGTAATTTATGCAATGACACAATCTTTAACTGTGATTAAACACCTTCGGTAATACTAAGAATTTCAATTTAAATTTATACATTCTCATAATGCAAATGAAATCCTTAAACCTCGTCCCAAAACAATTCAACGTAATTTGTCATTGAACAGATGTTTAATTTCTATCCAGTCCGGACTTCGAAACCGCAAGTTTTTCCATTACCAAATCCAAAACCGCAAAAGCAGAACTTTTAATTTTTTTATTATTTTTTTGTGACCACGAAAAAGTTATTGGCTCAAGGTTTGCAAGGCCACGTATATAGTATAAACAATATCTCAATCCGTTCAACGAGTATACTTAAATTCTTTTTGACAGTAACGGCCCGTTGGCGCAAGATAAAACTAAAGTTTCAAAGACACAAAGTACACTAAATTCCGCAGTCCCCAACGCTTCGAATCATTTAACGAGCCCGCGGAGTCACGCGGACTTTTCCAGACGACTCGTAATAGCTCCGAAACGTACAGCTCGAATTACTCCAGCCACCGTCGCCGCGGACAATCGGCAGTCAATTTCGCTGTATCCATTTCAAGGATGCAGTCTGGGATACCTGCGACACGGTCGAGCGCTCGCGAAGATTGCTCGTTAGTCGGCCGATAAGTATTTGACTCTCACCCGCCGCTCGGAGAGTGTCGTTTGAGCGGCGCGCGCGCGCCGATTAATTTGGAAGGTTCGAGAGACAGAGAGAGAGAGAGAGAGGAGCGCAAAAAAGTTTTATATTCGCGATCCGCCGAGTTTATTGTCGCAAGTCGCCGGGCCGGGGAAAAAGGGACCGCCGCGTGGCGAAATTCGGCCTCGAATGCCGGGGCGTTTGGCGGCTGAAATTGATCGAAACCGCCTTGGAAGCGGCCGTTTGAATATTCATGCGAATCGGCAGCTCGTTCGAAGCGGGCAGATCTGCCGATCGAAGACGGTAACGGACGCGTCTAAGAGAATCGCTGTGAGCTTCGCCGGAGAAAGCCGCTCGGACGAGGTTGGATATGGCCTTATCGGGCCGCCTTCGGCACGGCCAAGATCAGGGAAATCAACGGATGACTTTTCACGATCTGTCGAGGTCAGCCGTATTAGGATGCCCTTACCGGCACGAAATGCGCGGATCTTATAAATCTTTCTTTTTTTCAGGTCATCGGAATATATATCGATTTTGCGAACCCGAGCGAGCGACGACCTACATATTTCTCGAAAGCGAAAGAGAGAAAAAAACGACTCTTTAATGTAAATTCGATTGATTTTTAATTACATACCTTGCTGAGACACGGCGCCGACGATGACGAGCAGGTCGTCGCTGAGGTTCGGCGGCTTCGGCTCGCGTTCGCGCTCCCAATCCTTCAGCTGAAGCCATTCCAGGCGCATCGCCGGGTAGAGCAGGCAGACCAGGAGGATCACCAGGCCGCAGATGCCGAGCCAGACGGAGTTCCGGAAGGGCAGCTTGAAGAGGTTCGAGATCGACGAGAGCGGCGGCTGGCGAAATATGAACCGCGATCTGAGAACATTAACAAGATCGACGTGTTAGCGTAACCGCCGCAGCTTGTTAATTCGGTGTTCTTTACCCGGTTGGAGTGGACAGAGAGATGTACTGAATGACGCCGATGCGCTCCCTCAGCAAGAAGGTTCCCGTGCCGCCGAAGTCGATCTCGCCTCGCTGCAGCATGCCGATCATACCGCCCCACGAGCCGTTCGGGCTCATGTATCCCCAGGTTCCAGCTCGCTCGAATGTCACCCTGGGAAAATTGCGCTGTTTCGTTCGTTGTATATATAGCTTTGGAGGTTTCCGCGTTTGATTTAACGCGAGAATGTATAAAATAAATGAATCGTCTGTACACTTAATTGTTTTCTGTGTTCTAAACGCGTATATTTAGATTATTTTTATGTATGAATTTGGAAGAACGACGACATTCCGTATCGTCGCGGTTAACTCGTTCCGGTGTAACGGAACGAACGGGAACAATCGAGATATCCATTTGGGCGAGATTCTACGAGCTTCTAGAAAAGTGAGAGTAAACAAGATTTAGCGTAACAACTGAGCGTGACGGCACGTTGACGAGGATCCATAATAGAATCGAGAGTCAATAAGAATTACGACTATCGTAATAATCTTTTTTTCCTACTCGGCTGCAATTGTTCGGGTATAATGGAAGCTGGACTTTTCATTCAGAGATTGGCTCGGACAGACGTAATTTTTTGCCGGCAGCTCGAGGTGCTTCGCCTTCCGTTAACTGCTGGAAATCCGAGGCTTAAAACGCAGAGGCATTTTTATACTTTTCATTGTGATTAGCGGTTTAAAAATGTTTGGAATTTTTTTGTCATTCGAAGAATTCGTCTGAGAAGAATCGCCTTTTGTTGGTTATTTTGCATTGTATGCAAATCTACTGTAGGCTTTCGTACTTTTCCATAACGATAATAATTTGATTATTAACTTTTTATTTAACTTTATTTAATTTTAATAAATGATAATTTCAGAAATTATCAATAAATCGAGTATTAAAAAACCAACATATCGATCGATTTATAAAATGATAATCGAGAAATTACGCAGTCTAAAATAATATTGTTTATTGCATTTTTGATACGAAAGAAGGTAAATGTATGTCTTAAAATATAAACAGCAAATATATACGTGACGTACAATGTTTCGAGTTGCACATCATCACGCTTCAAAAGAAAAATAATGTTAACGAAACGTATTGGTGTTCATGTAAAATGCTGCAGTAATTTAATTGCCTTTTAAGATGCACTTTATTTCAAAAATACTATTTCTTAGTAATTTTGTAAAAATTTACAAAGCTTAATGACTATTCTATGACGAATAGATAATATTCTTTTAACAAGCGACGCAGTTTCAATATGAAAGCCCTCGTGTATATTCTTGAAGCATTTTTGAAACGAGATAATGAACGATCGAGTAAAAATTACTATTTTGAAATATGAGAAGAAAAATAAGAACATTTACTATATAAATAAGTGAATATTACAATCGAAAATTATAGACACGAGAAGAAAAATAATAATATTTACTGTATGAATAGTAAATATTAAAATCGAAAATTGTAGTTAATTCAAAACATATATAGTAAATATTCTTATTTTACTTCGTACATCTGATAAAACAATAGTAATTTTTACTCTATTTTCTCTCTCAGTGTACGTTATTGTAAATACCGCAGCCAATACACGTCAATAAGAAAAGTAAATACGGCAATACGCGTGCTTATTATATCGGTCACGATCGCGCCTCGTTAACTCCCAACACGGCTTCGGCATCTTTTCCTCTCGCGCACGAAACTCGGAAGAACTTTTTCCCAATTACGCAATCGGCCGCTCGTTGCCTAAATCGTAACTCCAACTTGTTCTATTCCTTATAACCCAAAAAAAAAAAACAGTCGCTCGTTACGTTAACGCGCGGATTTTCGTTAATTACCGCGCACTCGCGAGGTTGCAACGAGCCGAAGGTCGCCCGAATATCGATAAGGCAATAAAGGAGATCGCTCGAGCTGTCAACAACATCGTAAAACGTTTAATTTTACGTTTTCGCTGGACGCGGACCCTGAAGTAACGGTAGACGAGAGAAAAAGCGCGCGGAGAAAAGTTTTTTTGTATTGTATACTAACGTGGCGTTCATCATGTTGACCAGATGCAGGACCCAGGGGTAGTTGCATTTCGTTATCGAGTCTATGTGCCGATCGTAGTAGTCCGTCAGGTGATTGATCGTGGCTGGATCGGTAATCTAGAAGTGATCGAAGGTGTATCTTGTTGATGAGTAATTGAAATTAACGAGGCATCGCGGTTGAGAGGGTGGATAAAGAGGACATCGGACGCAGATAATCGAAAGAAAAACAAAGGTCTCGAGTTTATTGTCGAGATTAATTTTAGTAAGATCCGCGTTGATTCCCAAGGAGTACTTTATTTTATATAATACATAATGCGCTTGAAAAAAATGTACGTTTCAATTTTTTTCTTAATGCGTCTTGAACGTTTAGAAAATGAAATCCTTGAACAAAGTACTTGAAAGTACGCTGGCTGCATTATTTGTTTTAACGTTATTTTTAGATTTGTTCAAACTATTATTTTTAATTGAAATTTCGCCGCAATCAAATAAATTATACTTATACAAGTCATTTAACTATAATTAAATGCGAAATTACATTCCTGGCTAGTAAATTTTAAATATTATTTATAGAAGATCCCAACAACTTCGTCTCAGTACCAACGATACTAACCACCAGACAGGACTTCAGCTGCGTCCCCTCGAGGTTCCTCCTCCTCCTCGACGTCGCGTTTCCGTCCTTGACGACCAACCGATCCGCCGACCAGCTACCTCGATCCTCCACCTTGTCGCTGCCGTTAAAATTCGTCCTGTACACCGACAGCAGCCGGCCCGAGTCCCTCTGCCAGACGGCGACCTCGCTGTCGGGCAGAACGTCGGCGTTCGCGAATCGGCGCCCGACGCCCTCGCCGTCCTTCGAGCGCCGCATCAGCATCAGCCACTTGAACGGGGCCGAGAACATCGACTCGCGGTTCGCCTTGGACATGAACTCGTCCGCTCCTGGACAGTCCAGGTCAAGGACGAGGAGCAGTCGGTGGGCGTCGTCCGGTATCTCCTGGCCTCTAAGGCCGAGAGCCCTGAATAATTTTTTCGCGTTCGACACGGAGAATAATTTATGCGGATGTGCTTAAAAGCGAGAGAGCCGCGTGAATTATTATCGCGGCGCGTCGGTCGTTAAGGTGAAAACAAATGTTTTACGGGCGCGGGTGATCGACGCGGACGGGAGCGTTAAACCAGTTTTATTTTGTTAATCTGGAAAATTCAATTTTAAAAGCGTATACGAGATTTTTATGAAACGCCGATTTTTTTAATATAAATTCTTTACTTCGGTGCATTGAAGCGTAAGTATAGCGAATTAAATTCGACGTTTCGTAAAATATTTAAACGTTTCCAAGTATATCCGCAGTGATGTACGGGCAGTAACACAATAGAAATAATTTTCCTGCCCCGACTGCTGCTGCTGGGTGCATCGTTTTGAGCCCAATTATCATTCCAGTAAGCACGAAAATTTAAGCGAGGATAACAAAGCTGTCGGTTAAATAATGATAGCCTTCTTAATTCTTTACGAAGCACGTCAGTCGTTTTAAAGAATATACAGGCTTTTAATTTATTTCAAAAATTGGCGTGCTTTTTAAACTGTATTCAATTTTTTTTATGCATTCCATCGATCGGCGTTCGAGGGGCATTGATTTATCCGCTTTAGAATTATTATTTTATAAACGTTATTACCAGGTTAAGCAAAAATGGGACAATACAATCGTATATTTTAAGTTTCTGAGTGCCAGAGGCTCTTATTTTTTAATGAATGTCTAGCAATAAATCAAGTAAGAACGAGGCAAAAAAATATATATACAATATTCAATCTTTTAACACAACACAGCGCCCCGTTTTGCAGCATCTGCAAAAGTATACATAATTGTTTTTTTTTTCCAAAAAGTGTCTCTCAAACACGACCGATCCCGAACCGGTCTTAAAAAAAAAAAAATAAATAAACACTACATATATACCACTAAACCATCAAGCCAGTGCAACCCGCCGTGCCGCGTTCATTTTTCCCCGCGAGACTTTAACGTCGCACATCTAACCAGGCGAGTTCGGCGACTCTTCCTCCGCTCTCCTCCACGTCGAGCACCGCACCGGGCAGGAAAGTCCCGGAAAGCGCGCGCATCAGCTCGAACCTTCCCTCCGTCCCGGCGCAGCTGAACGCCGTCACCTTGGCGAACGCGCCGCCGAACAGCTCCACCGACTGCTCCCTGGCGCTCTTCAGCAGTCGCGTCAGCAGCCGCGGCTGCTCCTCGCTGCTCGTCGCCAGGCCCGCCACAGCCAGCAGAACGAGCGCTCGCCGTGCCGTCATGACGTGTCCTGCGGATCATGATGTATACGGCTCGGTGAAATTAATTCGCCGCGCGCGTCGTCGAGACGTCGACGAGCTCGGGGAAATGAAAGGACAGCGGACTGCAAACGCGGCTGTTTGTAAGCGGCGCGCGGCGCGCTGAATTTCATGCGCCGAGCGTCGCCGGGGGAGAGATAATTTAGAGAGCGATCTTTGTTTTTTTTTTTTTTTTTCGAGGTTGACGCGGTTTTAGGTATGCTGGAGGCGAGCGATCGCGACTTCCGCGCGAGCGTTGCAGGGACGGGGAAAACGTAAATGTAACGTAAATTGCCGAGGCGAGCTGCTTTGGGAGGATCGAGCTGGAAGAGGGATTTGCAGGCTGTAAAGGCAAGTTTCGATTTTTGTTTAAGCTCAAGACAAACTAACGCAATGCCACTGCAAATATTACGTGTTGTAAAGAAGGCTGCGTTTGTGAATTACAATCGAGGTTTTTTTTTTTCTGTAAAAAATTTATTGTACTCTTTAAGCGAGTGCTGTTGTACCTTGTGTTTTTACATATATCCAATTAATATAATTTTTAAACCGTCGCCTACATAATAATGTATTATCAAATTGATGAGACTTTTGAAAATGTCTATATATCTATTGGACTGTTTATACAATCAAAAGCTATTTGCAAAAAGAATGTCTCACTAAAAGGAGATCGTGAATCAGAGGCAGGATGCTATGATGGTATCATCAAAAAACATTATTTGTCATTTGTCACAAGGAAACTTGTAATGTTTAATTATCCATCTCTTTTATTGTAAAATTTATAATATAAGAAGAATACTTATCATACTCTAATCTTTTAATCTTTGCCTCTTGACATTGATCTAATTATAAGTTAACGTCACTCAAAGCAATTCAGAGCGAAACCTCTGTTACGTCAAAAAAAATTTCTTTCCGGTACACTCCAAATTACAAATCCAATATATTCCTCGATAGTAACTTTCAACGAAAACTCGTCCTACGCTCACCGAATCCAGCAGCCTGCCGTACATTTATACATCGCAACTGCGCATTACTCGTATAAAGTAAAGCCCCGCGAAATGACACGTTTCCCCCTTACCCTCAATTTATCCCCCGCGAAGAAACCGAAGCGGCGAAGAAAGGACGATGATTTATTCAGCGCGCGCCTCCGCCGCTCGTGTATATATCATTACCCGAGCCGCCAAATCGAGACATTACACTCGGAAAGTCGCGCGTAATTGCACGTCGGCGGCGCGGATGTATATATACATATATATATATATAACACGCGCCTAGATCCAGAAGGTCCACGGGCGTGAACGACAGGTGCTCCCGTCGTGCGCGTCGACGCTTTTCCATGTAGCTGCCGAGCTTTTATTTGGATTAGATAGTGCGCCGCCACGCGACGGCAAACACAAAGAGTGCATTTATCCGTCCTGTCGCGCCTCTCGCCGCCGGGGCTTATCGATATGGATTTTAATCCATTGTCGAGGAGAGCCCGAGGAACGACGGGCTTTACAGTTGTGCAAGAAGACGCGTGGAAGAGATGGACGCATATATATATATATATATGTTCACGTAAGGAAAACGCTGCTGACACGAGTTATAAACGAGATATTTTGCGGTAAATCGTCGGTAGTTTTCTTTTTTTGTCGGGGAATTGATAATACTCGGATGTTTTCTCGATCGAGATGCGTGTGGTTCTTAAATTTGAGGAAAAACTGACGGTAAGAAAAAAAAAGGAGGTTGCAAAAACGTAAATGAGATTGAAATGATGCCGAGCCAGGCAATTTAATGCACTGATAATTGACGTTCTCTTACGAGCGCAATGTGCAATTAAAAGCGGACTGCTGAATTTTTGCATATCTCAAGTAGAGGATTTGAAAAATGTCAAATTTATTTATTTCATCGTCCGTCATCGAAGTTTGATTTTTAAGTTATCGTATTGATAGATTTTGAAGATTAATTAAAATAGTCCACTGATAAAAACTTTATCACATTCTTACAAGTGTAAAATATTCAGATTGATAATTTTATCTAGCCCAATGATGATGAATTAACGAAATCGAAAGGAATTCAGATACTTATCTGGCAACATTTAAGACGAGACTTAAGCTACTGACGATTAATTAAAAAATAAACAGGGATAAACGATAAAAAAAAGATCACTTTTATACTTTTTTTCAATTTAAATTCAATAAACATGCATAGTTTTTTATGTTGCAGTACGACACCTAGAGGATAAAGCAGCGTTTCCAAAAGTTGATTAACAAAAAAAGTAAAAAGATCTGATAAAAAAAAAGGTTTCGCGATAAATCATCTGCTTGAAAGCCCATTTTCACAAAATGTTGGCAACTGAGAAGCCAGACGAAAAGTACACCTACAATAACAAAACCATTACGTTTAACGAGCATTACGCTTATTTTCAAGTAACTCATTGGCAAAATTATCTAGCTGCGGATCTTATTAGCGTGAATAATCTAGACAAAACTAGACGGTTTACCACCAAGGCAAGGGCAAAGAGCGCCGTCGACGCGAACGCGGTTATCTCCCGCGATCGAATTGAAATTTTCGAGGAACGGAAAGCAAAAAAAAAATTCGTCGAAAATATATTAACAATCCGATTATCCGAGGCGAAAGCAGGTCCGAGGGCTGGCGCAACGAGGCTGGTACAAAAATTCTATTTTCATCATTAGCCCGGAGACTTTGTGAAGTGAAGCCTTGTGCAATATCGGCCGGTTTAATTGCGTGAATAAAACGAGTAAATATATAATTTTAACAGTTAATTACCGACGGAGATGAGGAGTACTTGTGTAATTAAGTACAACGGTTAAGTCATAACTTTTTTTTCCTCGCGCAGCCCCGACGACGGGAGAACTAAACTTTTGTTTACTGGCCCGAAAAGCTATGATTTGTTTGCCACCTTTTACGTAAGGAGTAGATAAGCGACCGGGTTTGTAAACCAGCTGTTTTGATAAAAAGATGCGCCGAGAAAAACAATTTTTTTTTAAGGATTTAATTTTTACTTTTATTTGCAGAATTACAAGATGCGCGCGCACGCTTGCGCCGTAAAAAGTTTTAATGTTGGACTTCTGGGTCTCTCTCTCTCTCTCTTTACGTATGTTTACACTTTTTATGGAATTACAGGCGGAAGAAATTAATGCGCTGCGTGTAAGCTTAAATTTTAAAAAGCTACGATCGACTTTTTGTTTCGCTAAACCTGGGATTACTCGTTGTGAGCTAAAGAATTTTTAGATTATGGTTAAGTACAATAGACTTTATGATATTATCCAAAAATATTATCGGGTTGCTAATAATTAATATTATTTAAAATATAAATATGCTAACGTATATCAGTACATCCTTTGACATTTAACAGGTTTCTCCCTCTGCATTCAGAAAATTCATGACATTACAGAACAAAGTTAAGGCATCCGATACACATAGACGGAAAACGATAAAATTATGCAAATCAGCGAAGTTATAGCATCGTTAGACACACTTAATCAACATTAGCATTCAAACGTCGGCTCTAAACGACAACAAGTAATTTTTTACGGCCCGGAATGAATACATAGATGACTATCCCATTACCAGCCGGTAGCAGCACTCGGCTCTACCTCGTTAATCCCCGCGGCGGCAGCTTATAACCTTTATCACTTCGCAGCTGCACGCCTTACGGAACAAAACCGCGAGCCGAACGCGAGGTGCAATAATTATAGCCGCGTCACTGTAAGTCGCGAAAATTCGATCGGCGAAACGTTTCCGCGTGATATAATCGATTACAAACAGAGCTCGAGAACTTGAGACGGAGAAAGAATAAAACAGCGGAAAAATATGCGCGACGCTTTATTAGTTTATCTTGATTTAGAAGAGTCAAAACAGACGTGCCCGATCGCGTGGCTTTATCGCCTTTCTACGGTGGACGATCATTTAAATTGGCTCTCGAGACAATGCCGTTGAGAAAAAAAAGAAAAAGAGCTGTAGCTGCTTTGGTCTCCGGGGAGGATTGAAAAAGTGTGTCACGAGCAGCCTTTATTAATTCAAAATTTATCAAAGATTTATTTTCCTCCGGCCGCGTCCGACTGAATGAAGAAACGTCGTTTTTACATACGGCGGAATCTTGATTGGGACGGTACGAGATAAAAAAAAATGAAATAGAGTCACCTTTTTTACTCGGACGCGCTTCAGGTCCACTGAATAAACAATTATTTTGTATGATGCAAAAGCTTTGGGTTTGTTACAGCATGTCGATATGCAATTTTAATCGAGTCGCTATAAAAAATGTTAAGTATAGATCGATTTCTAGCGCGAGACGTTAATTTCCATTACATATGCGTTATGGACTATTTATTGGAAAATAATTGAAGAAAATTTTACAGGAACTTCTTCCGGTGTAAACAAAATTTACGCACTTTCTCAATCGCAGCGTTGGAACGAGTAAACAAGTGCGTGCATTTGAAAAGCCAACCTTCCCCGTAAATCATCAGTACTTTGATAGTATAAATAAACCAATAAAGACTCCACTCTTTAAAACACCAGGAAATACCCGCATTAAATTACTTTCATGCACTTTAAAATTTTCTTATAAATACGTATAACTCATAACTATATATTTTCCATGCGTGCATAATTATCTTTACGTAACAGATAAAAGTATCAGTACTGGTTCAAAAACCTTTAAATGAAAATGTTCCTTTACTCTTCAATTCTTACATAAACTAAGTTCAGCGAGAACACTAAAACACTAACAGCGACGTGATCCCAGATCGATAATTATTCCACAACAATCGAGCCGTCTAATGTAAATGGTAAACCGTAATGACAGATGATTGAGTTGTCTGTGCTTTATATTTTTACTCTGGAACGTTCGCCACCTTTACGGCAAACCGCGTCGAAAAAGTGGGACACACCTTCCCGTATTCGCGGCAAATGTGCTTCTGCGAAATTGTCACGGTGTGTACGTGTGTCTCGCGAAAAAAATCCGCCGAGATCTCGTATCTCGATAATTGCGCCGCTCGAGTGTAATCTTTCCGTTCTAGACAGGCGAATTTGAACGAATTTAGAACGGCGATAATGAGGCATTAAGCGAAATTTTGAATGTAAACTTCGGGCTGCGATAATTTTTGGTATCTCTTACGCACGGACCGGAATTTATTTTCATCAGGTAAGTAAAGAATGCTCGGAATTTTTTTTGTTTGTTTATTAGCGGCTTGGATTAAACGCTCGCTGTATCGAGACAGCTGGGTTTTATGTACCTTTAGCACATCGCATCCTTCGTATTTGCTTGTCATTGATTATGCGCGTCGAACATTTTTGAACGGCGTGAATCAACTAAAAGAGAAATTTTTAGTTCAATTTAAAGCGCAAGAGGTTGTTTACGATATGTGGTATAGAGAAACATGCTGTCTCACAAACTGGCTTTCCTTATCTCGCGAACGAGCTTGAAAACACTAAAATCAAAAATCAAAAAATATTTACCTTCTCAACTTTCAAAATTATATATATAGTCGCGCGCCTAAAAATAAAACACGTATATGGTTTTCGCACTTACGGCGTTCTCATTAAAACAATAAAGATAACGCTCTCGGTAATCTCTCGCGCTCCGCAATTTAGATGCATTTCATAATGACCGAACGTACGTAATTTCGCTTCGATTATTGCATTACGTAAAAATTTTCATTGTCGTTACGTACCCCGAAAGGCATAACACTATTAGCTCAACGTCGACATAACCGCGTCGACGAGATCCTCCTGAGGTCACCCGACGCGCCACCACACAGGTTTCCCAGCTGCCGAATGCCACTGCACACACCTCTTTCTCGTCCGACGCGTAATCACGTCGCGGCCCAAGCAATTCCCGGCCCAATTTCATCAGTCTCCTCTCGGCTCAATTGGTCATTAACCCTAATCCCGTAAAAATCTAAAATCAGGCCGCCTAAACGTCGGCGAACGTGCGCGTCGCTTTCTCCGGCGCGCATAAATTTCCCGCCTCGGCAATGCGCGAACGAGAGCGCGGCTTGGGCGCCACTCCGTCTACCGGCGCCCAACGCTCGTCCGTCGCCTCTCTCTCTCTCTCTCTCCCTCCCCCCCGGGGTTTTCCCCCGGTGGAATTTTCGAGGGGGCTGCTTCCGTCGGATCTCGCGCGTGCGTGTGCGTGCGCGCGCGTGTGCGTTGTCTCCTCTTTCCTTCGCAGCTGCAACAGGTGGTAGGGAGAGAAAAGCCAGGCAGGCCTCGAGAGCCGTCGTCGGGCGCCGTTCGGCGGAGCAGAGCAGAGTAGTGGGGTCCGCCTCCTCTTTTGCTTGATACCTAGCCGGAGTGAAGTATCGCGCGCGAACCGCTCCGCGCGCCAGTTTCGACCGTCGACGGCGCTGAGCCAGACCTTGCCTTACCTTTGCCGGAGGAGCAGCGGAGAAAGAGAGAGATTCCGAGTTCAGTAGAGTAGAGACGCAGAGAGACTGGAGATCAGAGCCCGGGGGCAGACATGCTGGAGAACGGCAACGGGAAGATGGACCGGAAACCCACGCTCGAGATGCAGACCGGCAAGCCGCTGGATACTTTTGAGGCCGAGGTGCCGGCACCGAAGGGTAAGCTTTATTATTTTCTGCATTCTTCGACTGTATATACATAATTTTTTTTACTCCACGAGCCCCGATAAAGAGGAGACGACGCGCGCCTGCTAAATAATTTTTCATCGGCTACTGCCTAGTTATTACAGCCGGCAGTGATATTCCGCGTTAATTGAAGCTGCCAATCTTGCACTTGAGCGAATCATCGCCGCGGCGAGAGACCGCCAGCCTACTGGCCTTTCCGCTCGAAGGAGCTCGCCTGCCTCTTTTATCGCTCTTGTTATTCTCGCTGCTCGAGCAATTATTGATTCCATTAGCCACGCAGGTGTGTGTGTGCGTGCGACGGACGTTCCTTCTTTTTTTTTTTTTCTCTTTTTTTATACCACCCGCACGTGCTCGGGTACCCGGGCACGTGATTGCGCGGCTTTTCGGCGTCGCGCGAAGTGTGAACGACACGTGCAGCCGCGCGGCTCGCTCGCCGAGGTTGTCAACGATATATCGTATATGTATTTCGCGCGCGGAGCTTCCTCCTCCTCCTCCCCCGCCCGGAGATTTCGCAAGCTGTACAATTTTTACGAGGAGATTTACGCAAGCCGCCGCGACGAATCGATCGACGGCGGTTGTAATATCTGATAAGCGATCGGCCGATCGTCAAGTTTTTTCCCCACCTCGAATATCGGAGATTCCGATCGCGGCGATAATAACGAAGACGGCGAGGGAGAAAGAAGCTCGTCGCGCGAGATAGCTCCGAATGCGTTTCTTATTTTCGAGTGGCCGTGCGCCACGTGATCGAAAATCGTCTAGTATCTTATCGTTTTTCGGCCCCCGTAGGCCCGTCTTTGGGACACGCAGCGAGACCCGAGAGAGTCGACAAGTCGCCGCTGGATGTAACAACCGATTACCGAGGAGATAAATAACGTTTTGACGGTTTTCGAGGCGTGTATTGTTACTTTGGTCTCCCAATTTTTTTTGAATGCGTGCGCGCGGCTCGGACGCGGAGAGCTGCACTTCGGATGATTCATTTTTATGACTTATTTAGAATGCAATTGATTACGGGGAAATATTAGCGATGTCGGAATTTTCGTTCGCAGTTATTTCAATTAGAAGAATTAATTGACGACGTGATCAGTTGTTATGAATTTTAAATGATTCCTTTATACCGCGTGTAACGCGATAAATCCTTTTTTCATTGAAATCGACGACTGCGGAGAATTCAATAGAACTTTATCTCATTACTAATTCTAATCTATAGCTAATTGGAAAAAAAAGTATTTGATAATACACCTGTGCTCTTTCCAAACAAGCGTATATATCGTAGGTGCAATCGAACTTTCGTCAGCGCGGTGTAAATTTTTGGACTTATCAACGGGCCTCTAAAAATAGGCTCCCCAATCTACGAGGCATCTCTCTTCTCAATTTCCTACGAGTCCCCTCAAAAGAGAAGAATGCGATTATAAACATCCGAGCGATAAAGAACCGATGAGCCGAAGTCTCCCCGCGGAGCGAGTTTCACTCCCGGCGCGTGCACCGCACACACACAGCCTCTCCCCCGTTTCGACGCAAAATCGAAGTCGTCGCCGTAGTAGCGCGCAGTGGAATTTTACGCGCGCGTCGCAGGTGAAATCGCGACGGCGAGATCCCGATTAACGGGCCGATCGCGCACTCTGCGCCGCCGCCGTTGCGCAATATATATATATATATATACGCGTTCGAGCGCGCGCAAAAAAAAAAAAAGAGGAAATCCTCCGCGCGCGATGAGGATTAAGAGAATTATTCCGTCGACGCGGCAAGGTTCGCGCACTTTGGTATACACCTCGCTGATACGCGAACGGATTTTTTTTTTTTTTTTTTTTTTTTTTTAAGACGCTGCCTTTGTGTCGGATGAGAGGAGCGGCGTATACAGTCGCGCGGTTTGTGACTGTTGGTAAACAAAGGATGAGTTAAAAAATAATTGCTGTAATTGTAATGTGTAGTATGACAGTCTCTTAGCTAATAGTTAAGGATTACGCAAATGCCCGAAATTAAAAGTGCATAAGTGAATTTAAAATAGTTTATAAAATACCGATAAGAACCTGTATAATTACATATTTATCGGATATTTTATCGCCGAAACTTCTTTCACTTTCGGAATAAAGTTATATACAGCTGCGTAATTAATATAAATTTTCCGTTTGATCAATTTTTTTTGAGCGAATCTCTGGTAGAACTCGTTGGTCGCTGGAAAAATTTTCGGTAATTCAAGTAATTTATTAAGGCGATCATACTGCGATTTATTAGCGCCTACGTTCAATATCCTTAAAGCTTATATATATTATACACTAAAAAATGTTCCACATTCGTTTAGTCAGCCACGACACGATTGTAAAATTCATAAAAATTTTCTTTAACTTCCTTACTTCTCGCGGCAGAATTGAAATTCATTTTCGCGATTATAATTTTCCAGAAGATTTACGACCAGCAGCGCGAGCATTTCCCTTTCAACGAAGCTTTTAGAAATCCTCGCCAAACACCGCGCGCGACAGTCGTCATCCGTCTCTCAACAATTTTCAAAACTGTGTTTATGACTGTTCAAACGAACTTTTAAACCGTAGTTCAACAACTCCTCTCTTATCACCTTCGGCGTTGCGCGGCTGCTGCACCTCGCGCCAAACCGCACGTCGACCGCACGCGGCAATTTCTCCAAAATCACACGTCGCCGCGAGGCGCGAAACCTTCCGGGCCCGACTCTTTTTGCGCAAGAGGATTCTGTAGGAAGTCGTTTCGCCGAAGATTCTATAAGGAGTTTTTTTTTTTTTTTTTTTTTTTAATGGCTCTGTTTGCCGACGAGATAAACGCGAAAATTGCGCCGCGGGATACGCCGATATTTGTTTTATTGCCGCGGAAAAAAACGCCGACGAAATTTCCACCAAAAAGACGGCGGCTGTTTGAGATTGTGATTCATTGTTACATACGGATTTTCGAAATTTCCGTGGAAAAAGACGATTGGAAGGATGGCGCGATGTATTGTCGGTTGAAATAATTGTTTTCTGCCGTTTAACGACGCCTGTCAATGAGTTTGTAAAGAAGTGGGAAATTACCCGGCAGGCTGATTATTTTTACTTTAGCCTTTTTAATTTAACAATTCATGAAAATAATAGCTCGTAAAGTGTAATTTTTCAATTAAAGCCCGACGAGTTCGTTTACTTGTCTTCCTTCGGTAAATTATTGAGATTCATTCGTCACTCGTTTCGACGTTCATTATTCTTTCGTTTAGCTGCTGCAATTATTAATTGTGTGTATCCCGATGACGGATTACTTTCTACAAGATATATTAAACGATAAACAAAGATATCGATCTCAAATATTTTATTAGTGCACTTTTTCGCATTGAATTAATATACTTTTTTCATTGCAGAGAGTAAATATATATTCTTCGTTATCTACAATAATGTTTATCAACATTTTTTTCTTGTGTAAGAAATGACAATCAAACAAAAAGTTCGCACCTTGCAATAAACGCCGCTACAGAGAAGCCAAGTCGAATCACAAAAATCTGAATTCGTGTCGAAGAAGTTACAAAAAAAGACATGCAGTCCGGGCGGCGACGTCAGAATTGAAATATTACGCTTAATAACTTCCGCGTAACTCGAAATAGACCCCGAGAGAAGAGAGGAAGAGGTCGGCCGATTAAAATCAAATTCATGTGTCAATTGCACCAATTAAGCGCGATAAAAAAAAAGAGAAGAATTATTTCCAACGTCCAGATTACATATACAAAGAGCGGAGCGGCTCGGTAATATAAAAAGCTCTCGAGCGCGGGAGAGCGACAAGTTGGTATTTAATAATGCCGCGACATAATAGACTCGGAATCGTTCCGGAAAGCAAGTTTTTGTTGTAAGCGCGGCGATTGATAATTAAGAACGGCGCGACTGCTCGAGATTATTGAGAATGTAATGCGAGGCAGGAAAGATTTTTTATATATAAAGTTCTGGAGTACAGTTGGTTTTTCTCGTCGTTTTATCGAGTTGGAATTTCAATTTCAAATTTTAAGAGGATTATTTTTAAAGCGATGTTTAGCTTCGAGGAACATTTATGGGCTGAATGATTAATAATTTAGAAGTGCCGGACGCCTTCAAGTAATTTTGCAATTAAATATTGTTTTTCGATCGATGATTTACTAATTTCGAATTAGAAAACTTTTGAATTTTTAACATTAAATCACAATTTCATTACGTCGGAGTAATAGATAAGTTTAGCAAGTTTTGTCGATTAAGTTCAGCCGTCATTTTGAAAATGGACGGCTAAAGAACATAAGCTCTTCGATAAACGTGAATTTTCAATGATCGCCGGGAATAATTATTACCGTTCATAAAAATTTAACAGCCTCGGAAATTACCAATTCTGTTGGTTTATCTTGACGCAAAAATTAATCTTCCCGTATCATCTGCATAGTGTAAAAATTACAAGTGAATTTTAAAAGTCGACTGATTCACCCGACCTAAAAACTCCTCCGCAGTTTAAAAAAAAAAAAAAAAAAAAAAAAAAACTTGCGCAAAAGCTTATAACGTCAGCGGATCGCGTCAATTTTTTTTTTTTTTTTTCTCGCCATCGACTCGCGCTCCACTTATCGGAATATCAAATCGATCGTTCAAAGCGGTCTCGATATATCGATCCAAAAGACTTGCGAAAAAGGAACCCTCTCCTTGACACTTATATATATACGTATATACGCGCGGCCACGGGAAGGTGAAAGTGGTGTCCGCGTGCGCTTTTTCCCGAATACGCCCACCGTTAATTGGCATTCCTCCGCGTCGCCGAGTGGGGGCGGTAAAAACCCCTCGCCCTCCGCGTGTGCGCTCCGTTGTGCAATTATGCTGTTGCGGAGTTTTGCGTGCTCGGGGACTGAAAAGAGAAGGAGGAAAAAGGACGTGGAACTTTGGAGCTGGCTTTAAACTAGTTTCGAACTGCCGAAACGAGCTGATATAAATTAAATCGAAAAGCAGTTTCGGCAAAATTATATTCTAAATTGATAAACGTGGATTTTTTTTTTATTATAGTATAAAAATTTTATTTTTGTAACACTGCAAGTATCGGAGAGTTTCTGTACCGAAAGCCGTTCAAAACCACGCGGACTCTTTCGAAAGAAAAACGTAAATAATAGCGCACAATTTATATCGAACCACTTCCCCGATTGGAAAAACCTTTCCACGACGACCTCCCGCGGTTTCACATCGTAGGCGACCCATAAAGAGAACTCGGCTCTCCTCTTTATAGCCACCGTCGGATTTACGGGCTAATACCAATTTCATCGCTGGCAGCGGCGCAAAACGCCGCGCGGAGAGTCGCGCGCGCAATCGAGAGCGAGAAATCGGAAGCGAGAGCCTCTGTGTACACAGACAAACACACACACACCTTGATTTCTCGCTTCGTTAGCGTCGCAAGCGATGCGGCGCCGAATCCCGAGTCTCTCCCGTACACCTTTTGTTTTTTTTTTTTTTTGTTTTTTTTTGCCGCTTTTTCAGAGCGCGAACGATATCGCGCGCAGACGCGGATTTGAGACGTTTCAGCTCCGCGTCGCTCTTACGCAATTGTTTAAAGGCCGGTGATTAATGGCGGAGCAGAGCGAGGAGTATACACTCGCGCTAATGGGCTGATTAGCTTAATCGGCCGTTCGAGTGCTCGTTGTTTCTTTTTTTAATCGAAGCCGCGCCGATTTTCTGAAGAGGCGGTGTTGTTGCGCCGCTCGGACGAATGTTGGCTCAAGTTCATTATCATTTTAATCGAGCGGCCGGCTGGCTAGGTCTTTTTTAACTCTAGATAATGAGATGTAGGTGAATGTTTGGTTAATTGTCTAGGTGCTCAGTTGGCTTTGAACAAATTTATCGTCGTGCACACAGATATAAACTTTGCAGGAGCAAGAAACAATTGTCATTTACATTTTATATTGTCGATTGAGATACGCGGGAAATCTGATTTTTAATGCAAAGTCTCTTTTTCTTGCGTTACATTTTGCCTCAAGAGAAATCACGTGTTTTTTAGCGTTTTTCTTTTTAGCGCGAAGAAGCGTTCTTATCGTTATTACTAATTTTATACAGAAAGTCTTGCGAATGCAGATAAGATTCGGCGATGAAACTATATTAAAGTAGCTGCTAGAAATCGTGGAATTTGACGGAAAATTGGGTCTTTTTTTAGGGATAAGTATCTAACAAGCATTTCTTATGAAACGACTCGGTTTAAATCACTTTAATACAACAAATAAGTTCTATAAGATTATCTAGTTGAATCCTGCTATTAAACTCGATTACTAAATGAGATTATTAAGCGATTATCCAACTAACCCTGACCAATTCGTAGTTGCGCCTGTTAAAAGATCGCAAGGATGGAGGTACTTACAAATAAAAAAATAAGTAAAAATGAAAATAGCTTTATTTTTTTTTTCTTTTATTGCTAGAAGAAAAATATTGTAAAAGAGTTTTCTCGACAATTAAAATTAATGCGGCAATTAAAAGTTGTAGCTTTTTTAGTAAAACCATACAATAAATGAAAATTAAAACATTTTCTCTTTGAAATAATTTCCTTTTTCGATTTATTGCTCGAAAAGGAATTTTCTAAGCCTATAATAAACAATTCTTTTTTTTTTTATCAAAGGCTACCAATCGGCCGAACCTTTTATCTTTATTGCAGCAGCCACATTCCTCCACGGAACAATTAGCTAAATTTTCCGCAGATAATACTATTTTCAATCTTGTAGTTTTTCTTCGAGGCCACTCAACTTTATTTGCAAGCCTATCATAGTTTGCAAAATAACGTGATTTCCCACGTTACAATGCCAAAGTTTCCACGATTTCGTTCTGTAAATAAAGTAACACCGCTATAAAGAGCGACTTGATATCTCCCGCGACGAATTCAGCTGATACCGGAAATGCGGCTATAAATAAATCTCGAACGTCGACCTTCGAGCGAGAAATGCTAATTGCATCAGGAGCGGTTTCAAAGCGAATTCAGAAGTGCGGATTTTCCGCGCACACTTGAAAAGTCCCGCTTTGGATTTCCTGCCGTGAATCTAATCTTCCCGGGGCAATTATTCGCGGCAGTTGAAGGCTGATCTCCGGAAAAATTTTAGTCCCCGAGGTTGAAAATTGAAAAGAAATAGCCGCGAATTGTTTTTGTTGCTATTAAGAGCGCCGAGATTTTCTTGCGATAAATATTGGATAATTTTTTTATATAGAAGCGAACGAACGACTCGATGAATTTGAATAATGTTTATTTTAAGAAATTACATTTTACTCTTGGCGTTTTTAACGCTAATTAACAAAGATTTACCGCGCTTTATTTTGCAAAATAACCCAGTTTCCAAAGCCAGAAACGTTACAAAAAAACCCGTCAACATTCAACTATACCACAAAGATATAATACGATAATAAAATCAGCAAACGCCGCGAATGAAAATCCAGCCAACTCCTCCAAATAGAATAATCAGAACTAAACTGGCGCGCAATAATACAACGTGAACCAGCTACGAAGGCAGTATCCATCACCGCGAATCACGGCTTCTCTCACCTGACAAAAGCCCGCGTGCGCTCTCTCGCGCTTGCGCAATACCCTCCCGCGCGCCGACGCAAACAAACCGACCGACGATCGGCTCGTCCGCGCGCGCCTGACACACATATATACGTATTGTACGTCAGCGATCGGCCGGAAAGAAGAGGAAACGAGCGAGATCGGACCCTTGAGAGAGGCGACCCTGAATATCGGCGCCGATCGCCGCCGCTAACTCAGTCGTGACGACTCGGGAAGCGAGAGAGTCCATTTATATTGTATTTTCAGAGCGCCTTGACACGGTTCGTTTACCCCCCGAAGAGCGAGAGCGGAGTCCGTGTCTTTTTGTAGTATACGTATCGAAACGCGCGCGTTCCGCGATCCTTTCTGCTGCGTTTCCGGAATTGACGGATCGCCGGGCTGCGGATGGGCGAGGTGGTTAATAATAGCGATGGGTTAGGAGGGACTCGTTTGTTATCGATTGATTCTTGGGAGTCGTTTGGCAGGATGTTGTGTTTACAGTATCGGTGGGCTTATTTGCATTCGATGAGGCGAAGAAAGCGAATTGCTTTGGTAATGATGCAATATTTATTAATGTATTGAGCTCGGTTGGACGCGTCATGCATATTAAGATCACAGTGCACTTTGTTATTTTCTAAATATTTTGTTAGATTATTATTTGTATACTTGGTGCGTATTGTTTGAAATTGCTTTTTTACTTAGTTTTGTGCTTCATTTTTTCTTTTAATAATTTTTTACTCGATTATTCCTCGAGCTGAAACAATAATTTTTTATTACTTTATTATTCATAGAAATTGATAATTATTAAAGTAAAATACAACAGTAATTATAACAGAAAAAATATGAGAAAAATGCAGTACCGTCGACATTTGGCAAACGTCTAAAGAAGGTACTAAAAAAGGAAAACAAGCCTTTTCTCGACCTCGCCGAGGAATTCAACAGGTTGGTCTCGTTGCAGCCCCTCTTTTTTGTAGCTATTCGAGTTCACCGCTCGGATTTTCGGCGCGCGCGCGCGAAAGTTCCTCAAAATGACGCTTTCCACATTTCTGTAAGCACGGCAGGTACGCGCATTCCGAAAAAAAGTGTGCTCGGAATTTGAACGGATGTAAAGTTTTGCGTTATATTCCAAGTACGGTTTCGATTCGAATTCTTGTTTTCGTTTTTTTCTTCCTGGTTTTTTTTCTCGTAAAAGTATAGGCTTTGGTTTTTTCTGTTTTTTTTTTAAGTACAATTATTATTATATTTTTCTTAACGCGTTATTGAAAGTTAAAAAAATAAAAGAAAATCAATCAGCTTTGTACGATTTCAATGTTGCACAAAAGAGAAACTACAAATACTGAAGAATTACTTATGCAGATAATGCGGTGCGAATATATAGTGGCTGTAATTCAGCGAGATCAAAGACAAAGAGATGACTAAGCACATATAATTGTTTCTTAAATAGTCAGAAGTGTGCTTAAATTATCTAACACATTTCGGAGCTTAACGTTAATTCTATCAGGCAGTTAAATCGTGATATTAATTTATTGAAGCCTATTTAAGTAAATACTTTTCAGGAAGCGTTCTATATAAATTTAATTTCTTTTCATTTTATTTAAGCAACTGTCCATTTAGTTAAGTTAAAATACGAGACTGTAGAAATTAAGTATTTATCAAAACTAAACTTCTTAAACGACTTTTTAATTTATTAAGCCAATTTAAAATTACAAGAGATTAAATACATTGCGCAATTAAGCTTTTTTATGATTCATGAAGATAAACCGATCGTAAAATAATCCACGCTATAAGTGCTAGGTGTAATCGGCATTAAAAAAAAGAAAAAAAAAAAAAAAACCAGGCAAAATTCAGCTAATCGCGCTCAGCGCGTCGTCCCCGCAGCGAACCCAGAATCCCAGACTCGCGCGCCGACTTCTCACGGCGACCTTCTCTCCTCGCTGCCTTTTGCCCACTACTCCGAAGCAAGCGAAAGTCGATGCGCGGCCGCGTCAATCAGCAAATCGTCCACATCCTACTTTCGCAGATTAAATTCAATTACCCGTGGCCTCCTTGCCGCGCGCCGCGGAGACTTCTTCCTCCATGGAAAAACTGCGCAGGCGCAGTCGAGTATTATTAGCGCGCGCCGGAAAAACGTGCCAGGAAGCCAAGCTCGCGCTCAATGTCGCCGGCGCTGCTGCCGTGTGGCTGCCGCGCGGTCTTTTCTTTTAAAGCCGCGAACGAGCAGGAGGGAGAGAACGAATGCAGCCCGGCGAGCTGGAGGAATGCGTTATGCAAGAATTTCGGAAAATCGAGAGATGGCGCTGAGTGGATTTTTAGAGCCGCCGCGGCAGCTCTTGCTTTTTAGCTGAGTAAGCGAAGCCGGTATATATACTTCGTTAAACAGGTGCTGGCGTTCGGTGGGCGCTTTTTGTGAATGGACGATTATTGAATTATGCACAGCGGATGAGCTGGTAGTTTAGATTCTTTTTCTAGTTAATGGGAAGACCTGAAAAAGTTTTTCCTTTTTTTTTTATCGATGAGACGTAAAAATAGCTTTCGTATTTTTAGAATTAAGACGTTTTTAATAAGTATTCATCGTCAGTGAAGAATTTTGATGTGTCATTTGAGAAATTGCATAATTTTTCCTTTTTATAATTTAAGAGCAAATCAATAATGGTACATTTATGAAGGGCACGTTTTTATTTATTATATCTAATTAAAGCTAATCGATTAATTTATAAATACGCCTCATGTTAAAATAGAAACAAACACCTATTCTTGCGTAATAATTAAATTTAAAAGAAATTAAGTTATTTCGGGTAATTACCTTTTGAAAAGTGTCCAAAAACATCGTCCGTAAAACTGCTTCAAGCCACTTTAGTAAAACAATGTAAGACAAAAGTAAAACTTGCGAAAAACACACAAAAGATAGTATTTCGAGGAAACTCAATTTATAGCAGATAAGCTTCATTCGAAACGATTTCACATGCCTTATTAATTTTCTACTCTAAAGCAGCTAATCCATCACAAGCTTTCAGAATTCCCCAGTTTCCAAAAAGTACGCTAAAAGCCGAGAGAGCACCTTCCGAGAATCCCAATTAGTTCTCGCGACAGATAAACCCCGCTGCATTTTTGGCCTTTCCCGAGAAGGTCGCGCTTACTTTAGATGGGTAGATTCCTATCGTGCATTGTTTTCCGTAGGTGGTATTTCCACTCTCGTGACGCGCACGTGTTCACTCTCAAGCTCGCTCTTCCATGAGCTCTCGACGCGTTTTAAAAATAGCGGCGATATCTATACGCAAGTGACAGCCCCCCAGAGATTTTCTGATATTATCGATGTCGGCTCAGGTTCGGCTCCTTCCCGGTATAAGTTCGATTAGGGGTTCGCGATGCACATCCGCTCGACCGCGTTCTTGCTCCCCTTTTTTTTCGAAAATTCTTTCCTTTGAAGCCCCAGATGCGGAAAGGCTCGAATAAATTTATTCGTAATTCTTAAAACTTGGATATGGGATTATAATAGACTCCTGGAATATTCATGAGATTTTTGAAAGTCGAAGACGTTTCATTCTTTTGAATATGTAAAGGGGAAAAGAATGTTTTAACGGTTTCTAAATTTGATGCTACAATGTAATTGAGATTTGGAATATAATTAATTTCAATTTGTTTAAAGAACAACGGCTCTTTGTTTATTTATTAGAGAGGAAATAGTAGTCGCATCTTTCAACGCAAAACACTCGGTTTTCAGATGTCTAGAAATTTAAATACCCCGGCGGGCAGACCGAATGTTTTATAACGCTTTTAAAAGCGCACAACTAAATTTAAACAAACTCTAAATATACTTATACGAATAATCGTAAGAGCAGCGTTATTACGTAGTCCGTGCAGTCATCCCGACTGTACAGGCGCGCTTGTAAGAATTACAGAATTTTTGCAATGCGAACACACGAGTCATTCTAAAAATTGTCTGACGTCATTTCGCAAAGCGCGGTACCTTTGAAGCGCAGCGGCGATAACGAGGCGGAACGTCATGTGCGGCCAGACTCTAACAAGCTAAAATTTTTTTCGTAAATTTAGATCGAGGCACCGCGAAAATCAGCCTCGCACAAGGTGACTTTCGCAAATCGGACCGAATTTTTCAGACAGGAAAGCCATAAGTCGCACCTCGGCTAATTATAGCCCGCATTATTTTTAGAGGAAAAGCGTTGAGGTGAAAAGAGCCGTTTGCCCGAATAGAAGGGGCCCGGCGCGACAATGAAATTGCGTCTCGTTCATGCAAAGCTTTCCTCCGTACGCGTGCTTCCGCCGGTATTACTCAATCGGCAGTGTATTTTTGAGGAGTCACGTTCCCGCAGCAGCACTTGGCTCTGCTTCAGCGAACGGCGCCGTAATCAGCAGTCGGGAGCTCCTATCAGGGCTCGGCGGGGTAAACTCGCCGTTAGTCGGACTCTTCCTAATTTCGTCGTCGGTCGTCGTCGGCGAAGGCGATCGGAATCCTCCTCGTCTCGTCTTCCGTCTGCTCGTCAGCGGCACGTCCGGCAGGCGGCGCCAGCGATATTAAGCGCGGGTCGCACACGTGCTCTCCCCCTTTGTCGGTCTATGCGCAATTTTCGTTGGCTGCGCGCTCTTCGTGCCGTACGTATAGGTTACGAAGAAAAAAAAGAGCATCGGCAGTCGCTGGTAGCCGCGGGTGGCGCGCGTCGACGACGACTCCCTAGTGTAGCTCCGGCGGTCGAGCCGTCGCCAAAGAACTCGTAACGCGCGCGCGCGAGCGCGACCTGTGTGTGCACGGAAAAGAGCAGCGGAGCGGCAGTGTCTCCTCGATACTCGCTACGATCATGAGCACCAGCGCCGGTGGCAGCAACGGCAACGGTCACGTGCTGGTCTGGGAGCAGCCGGGCCTGGACGAGGCGGACCGCGTGAGATCCGGCGCCCCCGACAGCCCACGCCGAGGTACTATTTCCGCAGCGCGACCTTCCCCCAGAGTTCAAGTGCACGCGCGGCCGATCCTTTTTCTCGCGACGAGGGGAAGTCCTCGGCGAAAGGCACATCGCCTTAGCGCGGGGAGAGGGGGCCTAAAGAGAGAGAGAGGATATCAGTCGCTGGCCACGTGCTCGCCGGCTGTCTCCGTGTATATGTGGCGGCGCTCCTTGCACTCTCTTTGCGGCCTCGAACTTTGAACTGCCGGCTGCAATTTCGCCGGCGGCATGACCTGCCGTTACGTAAATAACGAGCTACCTGTGCTCTGTTGCAGCATGGATCGGCACTCGTCATGTCGTGACGTTCATGCTCTTCCTGGGTATGGCCAATGCCTACGTCATGCGAACGAACATGTCGGTGGCGATCGTGGCGATGGTCAACCACACGGCCATCATCAGCAAGGACGAACACGACGTGGTGACCAATGAGTGCGGACACACCGGCAACGACAGCGTGTCGAGCCATCATGCCAGCAGCAGCAGCGATGGAGAATTTGTCTGGGATTCTACCCTGCAAGGATACCTGCTTAGCTCTTTCTTCTATGGTTATGTGCTCACGCAGATTCCCTTTGGCATCCTGGCCAAGAGATATGGCTCAAAGTACTTCCTAGGTGTAGGTATGCTGATCAACTCTGTGTTCGGGCTGTTGGTGCCCATCTCTGCCGAATGGGGATACTACTGGCTTATGTTGGTGCGCTTCATTCAAGGACTTGGTGAGGTAAGTACTCTGCTCTACGTGTCTGTCTTTTCTTCCTTTGATTCTGTATGGGAGACACCCTCTTCTCTCTTACCCAACTAGATTGTCTGTGAGAAAGAAAGCGAGATAGTTTGCCGGCCTTTTTCTCTTTTTGTTTATCTTGGTAAACGAGTATTTGGTCATTTAAAGAACTCGAGATGAGAGTGTGAACGCTTTTTTGATTGTTGGGCTGTATTTCCTCCCCCTAGGAATGGATTATCCCTATTGCAGGGTCCCATCGTGCCTTGCACGCACGCTATGCTGGCCAAGTGGATACCACCTAACGAGAGGAGCAGGATGGGTGCCTTTGTCTACGCCGGTGAATACAAATACAAATGCTGATGCTCTCAATAGAGGATGTATCTCAAAAGCAAAAACTGAGTATAAAAAACTGTTTGCCAATCCCATATCAAGTTTGTAGGTATCAGCATTTTACGCACAATTTTTTTTTTATCAAAAGGTTGCTGTGTAAGCATTGATCAGTAGATCTAAAAGAGTAAAATTTGTAGTTTGCAGATATACCTACTAGTTAATTGTCTTAATAAGAGCTTTGAACAACTATATAGTAAAGGATTTGTGTTTGTTATTCATGTGCATTGATTGACTCAATTACATCCAATTCAAAATATCCTATTATTAAAAACAATAAGTGATGAAAATCAAACAATACACATTGTCTACCAGTCACATACCAATTATTCCATGGAAAACTTTTCAAACTGTTCTATATTTTGTTCTTTTAAAACATTCAAAGTCAAATAGAGGAAAAAAGAAACGCTGTTTACTCAAAGTAGACAGCTGAGATACATCCTAATGCAATTTGTGCAACCCGGCAACTGTACTGAATGTTGACATTTTGATTTTCAGGGGCCCAATTTGGAACTGTCATATCAATGCCGTTGAGCGGTCTGCTGTCCGATTACGGCTTCTCCGGAGGCTGGCCTTCGATCTTCTACGTATTCGGTACCGTTGGTACCATCTGGTGCATCGCCTTTCTTATCATGGTCTACGAGGATCCTGAAGTTCATCCCCGCATCCACGAGGATGAGAAGAAGTACATCCTCAGCGCGCTTTGGGGCAACGCCGGCGCATCGGTAATTTCCCCATTTGCTATCTCGAAAGCGTGAACTGGCAATTTTGCGAAATCATTCTTTCCGCGAGTGACTCACGTCGCGAACACTTGTTGCCGCCATTAATTGTGCAATGTTTGCTTTTCTGATCCGCAGTCACCGCCGGTGCCTTGGAAGTCAATTTTCACCTCATTACCCTTCTGGGCAATTCTCATGGCCCACATGGGACAGAATTATGGCTACGAGACTCTCATGACAGAGCTGCCTACTTTTATGAAACAGATCCTCCACTTCGACATCAAATCGGTGAGTACATCCTTGACGCGGAGCCTTATCTGCTTCCGATTATCGATTGGATAATTGATAGTTAGTGCTAGACTGATTGGGATTTTTTTATCTTTGTATAAATGCGTGAGCAACGCGATATGCTGAAAAAGTGCAGTATAACATTCTTCTGTTAGTTCTTTAATTCTAATCATTATTAGAAGGAATGCAATCGTGAAGAATTTTATCTCTGACACGGTGAAAATGAAAATTAAAAAAATGTAGCTTATTATAAACGGATATGGGATAGATTAGATTGAAGAAGAGACACAGAGGTTTGACAGAGGTTTATTTGTAGGTCTGTAACATTAATCAGCAATTGAAAAAGAATTACTCCAAGTGAAGTAGCTGTTGTAATAAATTTTTTCTGTCAACACAGGTTCCTCTACTTAGTTGATATTAAAACCGATATTAATCTATTATGGTTCAACAGCATTTTGCAGGTGCCAGGCATTCTATAAGCAGCTTATTTGCTCATGATTCGGTTTTTTAAATCACTCGAGAGTCACGAAATCTTAAATCAATATCATCATTCAGTTTTGAAAGTATAATTAATTAATAAACAAGAAGTTGATACTTTACCTAATTGAGCAATTAATTAATTTTTACTTCGAAAAAAATTTCACGACAAACATTCAATTTTTGCATAATCATTGTTTTATTATTTAAAAAACAATGGAAGTAACGCTTATAACAATTTTACATTAAAAAACTGAATGACTTTGTCTTATGTACAAAATTGCGCTTAGTAATCAAACAAACACAATTGTAATAAATGTGCGCCCGTAAACTGCCAATTAGTTCGTTAGCGTTCTTGTTAGATGAATAAATCGTCCGAGTAGCTTTAAAAATATGTCGCTGCTCTAAAACTAAATTATCATCATTACTCGACAATACTCAACTATTATTTATTGCAAATTAAAATATCTTTAAAGTTAAAAATTCTTGCATCACAGACGTACAGGGATAAATCTTTTTTTGACGAACTTTTTGTCGCATAGAAACTTGAATATTATTAAACAACGTATTACATTGCATCATCATGTGGAGTTTAGCATTCATACAAAAAGTTTTTTCATTTTGCCTCTGAAGCTTTTTGCTTTCGAATTTCGCATAAAAGCGGAACGTTAATTAACTGAGCGATGTTATGTAATCATGATGCATTTCCGGTCCGCAATAAATCCTCTAATCTTGCTGTAATTCGCTATTATCACATACAATAGCTCTTCTTGTTTTCGCACGAATTCTGTATTAAATCTTTGTTAAATGCCTCGATTATTTTTCCCTGAATGTTTTTGAAATTTTTATTTTTTCTTTACGTAATGTAATAATTAAATTATTAAAATTAATTATTAACTAAGATTAATATCTTGTAAATACATATATTTTACATGAAATGAAATATTAAAAGAACCAGTTTATTATTTTTTAAAACTTTTGTTTAACTGTTGAAGAAAATTTTGAATAGTTTTAATATTTCTTTTCATTTTTTACAATGTTTTCTTTAATTTTGTACAATATCAGCTTCTATTTTGAAAAAGATTTTAAAAATACTCTCTATATGTTTTGTAATTAGTAAACTTGAAATATAGTTGTGCAAGAAATATTATTTTCAGAAGTGTGTACACCCATCCTACTGTTAACAACTTTTTTTTTGACTTTATGTAACTGTAAGTAGAGTATTCTCGACAGTTACTTTTTAAAACTATTTTTTTGCTTTAATAACATTAAAATTGTAGGATGGAATAAAGTAATGATAGAGAGCAGTTTTTAAATTCCAAGAAAAATCGTTTAAAATTTACATTTCTATTTAAAAAATTTTAAAAAAGATCGGAACGGTTTTGCAAGCATTCATTTGAAAATTATAAAGCAGTTAACACTGAGTTTCGTTTTTAAAACTCGTGAAGTAATAAATTAAGAACTTGCATATATAATTACCTGTATTGCTATTGTTTGCTAATGTGGTGTATGATAAAATTAATATATACAGAAGTTAGATAAAATACATTAATCGAACGTTACCTTTGCGAGGCAAAAATATTTACATTAATGGCAATACATAGAAATGAATTTTCTAATTTTTAACTATGAAAAATTTAATAAATTTACAATTTAATAAAAGAGCAACCCAAACATACAAAAAATTTCATCAACAAAAATTTGTTACAGAATGGATTAGTGTCGGCGCTGCCGTACTTGGCGATGTGGATTGTTTCGATGCTCATCTCTCACGTGGCCGACTGGATGATTTCGAGCGGGCGTTTCAACCATACGATAACTCGCAAAATTGTCAACGGAATAGGCCAATTTGGGCCGGCGATCGCTCTGGTTGCAGCATCCTACACGGGCTGCAATCCTTGGCTGACGGTCTCGCTACTTACCATCGGCGTTGGCCTTAATGGTGGAATCTATTCTGGCTTTAAGGTCAATCACCTCGACATCTCTCCGAGGTTTGCCGGTGTCCTTATGTCCTTTACTAACTGCCTGGCTAATCTTGCCGGACTGCTCGCGCCCATCACTGCTGGATACATAATCGTTGGAACGGTGAGTTTTTAATTAGTCGTTTTATTGTTAAAATTTTAAAATATTATTCACGTGCTGCTATGTTCTGTTATCAATCCGTTTTAGATAACGAGCAACCTTGAATTTATAAGTTGTTTTAAGTAGTTTCTTAAAAATTTAAGGAAAAATTTTGGTATCAAATATTCGTTTCAAATATAATTATTTTTTAGCAACTCGCAGATTAAATAAGAAAAAATTCGGACTTGAGAAAACTTTTTGAACTATAGATGTTACCTTTTAAATAATAGATAAAAAAATATTTATCTTATAAAATATTACTTTGAATTTATTATTTAAAAGTTTTTTTTTTTTAATCTAATACAATTTTTAAAATATTAAACATATCAAAATAAAAAAATAAAATTTATATTATGCTTTCAAGAAAATGTATATACGAAATTAGTTTTCAATGATTTCTTGAAGGTTGAGGTACTTAACTGCTTAAAAGAGGTAAAAACCAGTTTTTCCAAATCGCTAAATAAAGCGTGATTAAATTAATATTCGAAACTACTTTTTCTTTTGTTTTTTTTTAAATTCCTTTCTTGGCTTATCTTCTTGCCTTATCCAAACGCTTGTTTGTGCTTTTTTATTTTTTATTCGATTTCCGTGCGCTTCGAAAATAATTGAGATCGCGCATCCGTTAGAATTAGCCTGCAACATCGAGTCAAAGTTTCAAATGCTTAATGATTCTATTATTAAAACGTAACAACCGTCAAAACACGTATATGTTTCTACTGAAACTTCCGGTCAGCCTCTCCGTCTTACTCATCTAAAAACAAAACTGCCATTCTTCTTTCAGCCCACTCAGGCCAAGTGGAGGATAGTCTTTGTGCTGTCTGCAGCCGTATACGTGCTGTGCGCGACGTTCTACATAATATTCGGCTCGGGCCAGCGTCAGCCCTGGGACAATCCGGAAAAGGACAACGAGCTCAAGGAGAAAAAGGAGAATAAGGAAAAGAAGAAGCTGGAGCATCAGCTGCAGAGTGTCAAAACGATAAGCGAGACTCGCCACTGACATTGTCAAGAAGAAATAATTCATGCCACCCACAATATCGTCATTTAGAAATTCGCCTACGGAAAATACACGCAATGAGAGAGAGAAAAAGAGAAAGAGAGCGAGAGAGAAAGAGAGAGAGATAGTGTCGACTTGTGTGAAAGAGAGAGGAAGAGAGAGAGAAAGAGAGAGAGAGAGAGAATGTCATATCTCAAAATAGTCATTGACTATACAACTCCTTCGCGTTTATACATATATACGTTTTTTGCCTTATATATGATGTATTTGCACTCGTGCATTCATTCCTTTCAAATTCATGAGTTGCCAAAATTAAATCCGCTCGCGCGACTCTTGTGTAATTTTCGAATGACACTTTGAAAGTATGCAGGGCATTTCTTATATAGCTCTACGTTTTTTTATTGTATAAATATATATTATGGGCGGCAGTGCAAATTGACTTTTTGAGCAAAGAAATAAAACCGAAATAACGAAGAAAGAATCAATCAAGGAGGGAGGGAGAAAGATGAGAGTGTACGTGTGCGTGCGTGAGTCGTCTGCGCGTATAATGCGTGTGCATCTTGCTAATAGCGTATATATGCACAAGTTCCTAGAGTTTTACTTTAAGCAAAATTCGATACATATTTGAATCCATGTCAGCACAGAATCATAATTAATGCAAAATCGCTGCCTTTCTCACCAATGTATGAATACATAATACGTCCTCTCACAGTTCAGAGCAGAGGAAAAAGTGTACAGGACTGTGTAAATTCAATTATACACAGTCGTAGAATTTTATTCGGTAACATATCATATGAGTTACAAATATACTGTAACCACGTAACGATCGCTCGAAAAAGAACTAACTGAATCTGAACGAAATTTTCGAGTAAATTGCAAAAGTGCACTCTTGTGCACACTTACGTAATTGATAGTTCATTTTATACTGGATGTTATATACTGCAACTTCTTACGATTTCACGAAACAAGATGTGTGTCGATACGCGCTAGTAAAACATACAAAAATGCTGTGTGAATGAAGGAAGTATTTGCACGTATTACTGTGCACTGAATCTAGAGAACGAACGACGACTAGGCAACAGTATTAGGTAGAGCGCGCTACACGTTCGCCAATCGTGGAATATTTAAAAAAACCTTATGTTTTTTCATTAATTACTGCCGCTTCGTAATCGACAAGCGAGAACATTTCGCTTTGCTCGGCACCGTGGCGTAGATGGTTTTTTGTATACACGTTTTGTAGATATTTTATCCCTAAGATCCTATTAAGTTATAGATCGTAGTTAAATAATTTACTAGTAGCTATTTATATTTTTACGTGCAATTGCGAAAAAAATGACCCTATTGGATTGCTCTCGCCTTTTGCTTTCTACATACGTATGCACGTGTTTTTGCGGGTAGAGACCATGTAATTTTCCTGCACACATAAACACACGTAAACATTTATGCGCGCGTGTGTTAATTTTTTTCATTAATAATTACGTGCGTACGAAGAGATGCATTTTTTTATACCGGCAACTGTTACAAAGCGAATCTTTGGCAGAAACGCACATTTGCACAACGTTCTTGTCCTATGAATTAATTAATGGAAAATATGTGAGTCTTCCTGGATTATTCATTTTTTTCGTACAAAAGTTTTACAAAATAAAAAGTGAAAGAATTGACCATGTAAAATCGACGCATATCAAATGCGTTGAACGTATCTTGTTTCACAACGTTCGAAAATTTAACTACTCTATCGTGGTTTAATCATTCTTGCCAATCGGGTTCGATACTCACGTAATATATATAAAATATTATTTCGCGTATTGTGTTTATTGTTTGCTCAAGAGGCTCTAGCATTTTCGAAGTCGAGTACACGGATTCAAAAGTCTTTGAGTAATCGAACTTTGATTCAGGAATGACGTGTACGTTTCGCTGTGATCGGATAAAATCTAGGAAACAAAATATGAACAAAAATAAATTTTCTTAAAAAAGGTGTCTTAAGAAATACAAAAGACAGGGATTTTTTGCTATTTTTTCGATCATTTTAAGTGCCTTATACGATCACCGTTTTTTCTTTTTTTTTTGTATAGCGTATTAGAAAGATGTAAATTTATAAAAAAATAAACTCGTTTACAATTTTTTTTTACGAAAGGATAATGCAGTTTGTCAATCTATCGAGGTCTGTGATTCCTGGATTGCTTATAGCAATTATGTACGTGTACATTTGTAAACTATTAAAGCGTTTCAATCAGATTACATTTTTCGCCTGAAGAACTTTCAGTATCTAAACTGAAATTTATTTGATATTTCAAAAGTAATTGAATTTAATTAATTGATTTTTTATGTTAAGAGACCTGTTGATTGGTTTTTAAACTAGTCAATTATAAAAGCGCTGATTGAAACTGCTAAATTAATAGAAAGAAACAATGAATTGTTGTCATAAATCAGATTTGCACATGGAAAATAAACTGCATAGTGCACTTAGTGCATTATTATTTGTGCAATTTGTTCATACTTTTGTACATTCTTATTATAAATATTAAAGAACAGTGTACATACAGAATTCGACAATTTGTATAACAGTTCTATATTGTTGTAAAATTTTACATGTATATTTTTATTGTTGAAATTACAGATAATGTGATATAATATAATAGTGCAGTTGAATAAAAATATCTTCACTTTAGAAACAACAAAAAATTTATTATTTTCTTTATCTAACAATGACTAAAAGATTTTAATAAAATAAAGAAAAAAAAAATAATACCCTTGAAAAAAATTCCAATCCTTTTCATTTACTTTAATGTTTTAGAATCTTCACGTATAAAATTAATTTTCATATTAATAAATAATAAATTAATCAAGAAAAATAGAAGTACTGAAGATATTACATTTTAATGTCTATACTAGTGAATTATGTATCTATATTTGCTATGTTTACTTACATTACACAGAAAAGATAATTTTAAAATTCGTATACAGATATCTAAATTTGATTATGTTGCTTACCATTGTTGGTAAGACTGGTACGAAACAAGTGGTATTCCTGTTGCAACGTCACTCTTTATACACGTACGGTAAACGGTAATATACGCGCGATTCTTGTATGAGTCGCGACACGCACTAACGAACACCAGCTTTCCCCAGTTGTGTTCCGATAGAACGTATAGTGTGTGCATGTAAAAATCGTTGTACATACATTCAATATCTTTTCCTGCTCTTGCGAATCCATTGTAGTAGTTGACAATTTGTAGTAAAGTGGGTGTTACCGTTTAGTCAGTATTGAGCGATAGCAAATGATTTTCTGACTAAATATTAAAAGTTGCTTTGGATTTTCTAGGAAACTTGTAGGGCAGGCGAAACAAAACCTATATTCCATTGGGTTTTAAAAACGTTTGTTATACTTGTCATTCATAACCTGTACGTATTTAATTGACTTAGGTCTTTTATATATCTTATTTTTAATCGGTTATTTTTAATAAATCTTTTAGATTCACGAAGGTTGAACAATTATGGATGCGTTTGGAGATAATTTTGTAAATGAGCCAGAAATTGATCCTGCTGCAGAGTTTCTTGCTCGAGAGCAGGACCAATTAGCTGGACTTGAAGTTGAAATTCCTCCGGTTGCAGCAGCAGCTCCTATTATTGAAGGTTTGTGATCACAGTTTATTGTTGCATGATTGGTGTATTTATGTGTATTTTATTTTATTTACATTTTATATCAGAGAATTTGAACGATACAGCAAAGGCTGGCAGTGATGATGCTGGAAGTTTTGAGATGATAAACAATATTGATCAACAACCAGATCCAGTAGTCGGTTAGTTGACTAAATCTAATACTTGTGTATAAATTTTGTTAATTTGAGAAATAGTGACTATTCTAAAATCAAGGATCAGATCCAGTAGTTAGTTTATTTTAAAAAATTCAATAGAAAGTTATGATTGATATAACTTGATTATATACTAATTATGCCTACAATTTTTACACAATTTTTAATCTTCATATTACAGAAGATCCAACACCTCCTGCAGTAGTACCAGTCAAAGAAGAACCAGAGAAAATTAAAAAATGGAGAGAAGAACAGAAGGCTAGATTAGAGCAGAAAGGTAAATATCAATATAAATTATATTTTACTTTGAACTTATTTTATATTAAAACATATTTTTTCACAGATGCTGAGGAAGAAATGAAGAAAGAAGAATGGAGAGAGGCTGCTAGAAAAGAATTGGAAGAGTGGTATAAACACCATGCAGAAGCTATCAGTAAAACAAAAGCCACAAACAGGTATATATTCTTTAATTTAAAAAAAAAATGCAATATTTATATTTAATTTGCATATTTTTTAAATATACAAAAACGACAAAATAATATTTATTTTGTCAAATGTATAAAACTCTGAAATCTATCATTTTGATTTTGCTTCTTAGGGAATCAGCCAAGTAAGTTGACAAATAATATACTTGAATATGCATGTATGCTAAATATTGCAACAAAGAAAGCTCAGTATTTGCCTTAAAATATTCTAATTTTATTTTATACATTTTATTTTTTATTTAAAAAAGCAGTTTTTTTATTATTTTGTTAAAGTGTAGCATTATGTTTGTTATAACTAAGTTTGTATCTTATTCATATTCAATGTTTCAGTAATGCTTGCTAGTTATTTAAACAGAATATTTACTATTGAACGTTGAAAGAATATCTTTAAAGTACAATTAGAAATAAAAGATTATATTCTAAATTTCAAAACAATCAAAATATTGCATGCAAAAATTAAAGCATGTACTATTTTAGAGTAACACAAAACAAATTATAGATACAATATATTCATAATTATTGCATTGTTTGATTTATATTGAATTAGATTTAAAGAATTCAGTACCTAGCACATTCAAGCACTTCATATTTTAAAGTAGTCATCAAAAGTAAACAGGTACCCGTCGCGCCCCCCCCCCCCCCCCGACTTTTGTCCCGTATCACGTATATAAATGATATTATCAATTTTGATAGTATTAGACCTACATGTTATTCTTGTATACAAAAGTTTAGATTTATATTTAAAATTTAGAAATATCTATTATAGTACTTACCTATTAGAGTACTTCTTCTCAATTTTTTGACAATCTAATATTGCTATTGTTTTATTTTATTTCTTTTCAAATAATAAAATATGGAAATTTACTATTATTGTTTATGTTTTAGATTCATAATTGAAATTGTGTGATGATTAAAAAATTAAATTTCGTTTATTAGAATCAAAATAAGTAGATTTGAAAAGGCACAAAATCGTGAAGAAGTGCATGATTTTTACTTGCAACAAATCAAACTGCTCAAGTAGTTCATAGTAAATAAAAAGGCTTGATTAATCAAAGGATTTGTAAAATTGTTTTATTATTTTAAGCTCAGCAATAATACTCTACTAAATCATTGTTAAAGCTACAAATCCTTTGAGTAACTGCTAGTCTTGAACGCCTAATTTTCACGCGCATGGAGAGGCAGCATCTTGTGTATCACAAAACAACTTTTAAATCACTAGGAATGCAGAGAAACAGTTTGTTGCGGAAGCTGATGAAATTGAACCAGGTACCGAATGGGAGCGCATTGCCAAGCTCTGTGACTTCAATCCCAAATCTTCGAGATCATCTAAAGACGTTTCGAGAATGCGTTCCATCATATTGCAGCTGAAGCAAAATCCGCCACCACCTCTCAAAGCTTGATTCGCCAGTGCAGATGTCAGCGTTGAAAAGGATTTAGGCATAACAATGTGTAAATTAAGTAATGGCTTAAAACGGCGAAACAATTACGGCCCTGCATTGACAGGAATTACAAGACACTTATAATATACATATATATATATTGACTTTTTAGGGATGAGTATTGATTGATGAGAGATTATATAATTAAGCTAATAAAAATAAAGACATTTAATTGAGAAATATGTTTATTTTTTTAGACATGTAAAAAAATTCTTTAAGTTAATTAACTTAGTTCTATTAAGAAATAATAATTAATTCTATAAACGAACTTTTTTTCCATCCTTCCATACCTTAAAACATAGAATAAATTAATAACTTTCAACTTGCTTAAGTAGCTATAGTTAAATCTATAAATTCTTCCATTCATATATTTAATCTTACGAAACAGTAAGAAAATAGATTTTTTATAAGTTGGGAGCTTACTGCTCAACAGTTTGATTTTTTCTACATCACAGTTTATCTTTCGGAATAAGGCTTGGAAAACATCTTGCGCAGTTTTTCTGACTTCGTTACTATTATTTAAAAATCAGTATGACTTTTCAATTCTTATTTTTGATTAGCCAAATGACATGTGATTGGCAAATATCGTTAAACTTGAAAAATTCAAGAATTAAACAAGTTTTTGTTAACCATTGGCAAGATTGTTAAGAAAGTAATAAAAAATACTGTATACATGTTTATAAATTCCAAGTTGCTCTAAACTCGATTTTAGTACACAGGAAGCACATTTTAAAATCGTAATTACAACTCATTTAAAAACAATCTCCTTTTGAAAGGAAGATTTTGAGGAGTTCTGAAACAAATGTTTATGTTGCTTTAAATAAATTAGTTTTTTTTAAATTGTAAAATAATAGGCTACATACCTTGCGCAATTACTGTCATTATTAATATTATTATTGACACGTTTACTTGCTAGTTGCATTTCATGTCGCCAACGATAAGTATAAGGGTAATTATTTACATCAATGGTAGCTGGAATGGCAGTAAAGACCGCGAAGTCAATTTTGGAGGGAGTTTTCCTAAAAAGAATCAGGACAAATTTTATTTTATATGAAAATAATCTCTTTAAAAATTAGTAAAAATCTATACCCTTCCAAGAACAATTCCTCCTTAATAGTATCGTCGGCTAAATACATATCTTCCTCATCAGAAGAATCACTGCTATTATTGTTGCGTATATGTACAGGAGATGAAGGAGGTGTAAGAAAATCAGGATCGTCTTCATTTTCCGTTTCCGATGGAGATTCTAATTTGAAAGTGGCGAATTGGTCACAGAAGTTATTCATCACTTCATCATTTAATTTTGCCTAAAAATATTAAATTAATGTACATTATTATTAAAAAATTTCAATTAAAAATTAAAAAAAACAAAATTTATTTTACCGGTTCGAAAAGATTTAAAAAACCTTGATCAGATTTTGATTGAATTTGTGATCCTAATTTTAACTTTAAAAATTCTTCCAGTTTCTGTAAACCTTCTTCACATCGTAAGTCGACAAAATCTTGTAAAAATGACCAGTATTCTTTCCAGGCAACGTGATATTCTGAAGCAAGTTCTCTGATAATGATATTCATTGAATAAGTATCAGAGCAATAACTATAAATAGATATCAGCTATGAAAATCAATGCCTTTCTACTTACCTTCCCACTCTTTCAAGACCTTTCTCGGTATCTTGCAAACGTAAAGATAAATTTAATCCAGGGCTTCTAAGTCCATTACAGTCATTGGATAAATTAGCTTTTTTATTTGGTGTGCCAAGTATTCGTGGTGGTGTTTTCCACTTTTTCCTAAATTCCATAGCTTGTTCTTTGGTCATTGGTCCAGCAAAGGCTTTTACTTCAATTGTTGGAGAAATAAGATCAGTGTTTAATTTCTTGAAACAAAATAAAAAAAAACTTTTAATTTTTATAAATAATAAATAATTTATACTAATTGTAAGGCTAAATAATTTATAAACTCACTGGAGGACTAGTAGGGGAAAATGGTTCTCCAATTACAGGTTGAAGACTATTATCTACTGCTCTTAAAACAGGTACATAATACACCTCTTCTAATAAAGAATGTATTTCATTAATCAGTTCTGTATCATCCATTGACTTTCTATGACAAATTATCTGCATTGAAGGAAAATAATTTAATTAAAAACTTAATTATCAAAGCAAATTCACTAAAGTGATAGAAAATTAGATTTATTACTATAAATAAAAAAGCGACTTACATCTGCAGGTGTTTGTTGATATTTATTAAGTTGATTCTTCAAACATTGTGGATATGATAACAATACTCTAACACAATCTTTGAGACCAAATTTAGTAGCAAAATGTAGTGGTGTTTCATTCAGTCCTTTATCAGGTGTATTTAAGTACAGATCTTGTAAAATCTGAGCTCTATCTACATAACTTTTGGAGTCTTCTACATTTCCGTAAAACAGTCTTACAAATGTAGGATCTCCTACTGTGTTCAAAATTAGTTCACACATTTTTGGGCATTTTGCTGATTTTACAGCAACATGTAAGGCATTGTACCTGCATCCTTCCTGTAAAAGAAATAACAATATAGCAATGTTCAAATTTAAAGCACTTCAGCAATAAATAGTTCAGCTTACTTGTAATATGGAAGGTGTGTCTCCGCTACTTATGAGATATCTTGGGTTCTCCCAGACAGTCTGCCTTACAACTTCTATATTTCCAGCTTCTATCAACTTTCTAAATTGAGTAAGATTTTGTGGTCTAGGAGCCTTAAAATTACTGCCCTTTTCTTCATTAATTGTAATTGTTGGAACAGCATTAGCCAGAAAATTAATCAGCACAGACTCTAAACCATTGCGAGCAAACTCCTGTGCTTCCTCTAGAGTTTTAAAAGTTTTCAGCCGTCCTTTTTTGTGCTTCTTGATGATTTTCAAGGCTTCAGTCTTGTCTAGATAAACGTGCTGTTGCGTCCCTGCAAGTAAACAAATGGCGTAAATAACCAAAACTTCCAACGCTCCTTTTTTGTCTCGACTCACCTTCTTCCTCGGCGGCATCGTCGTCGAGGGGCACGTAGACGGCGTGGTACACCGAAGGTGTCAAGGACGTGGACAACGGTTCCATGGCTCGAAAATCTCATACTACGCCGAGGCTCCGCGGGTGGAAAGCAGCGCGCGCGACGCTACAAAATAAAGTGACAGCGCGCCTTTTCGGTTATGCGCTACTTGTTCACTGTAGGGCGGTCACAGATCTGATATATACTGCTATACTACTACACCACGTGATAACTTGAACTGGTGTTGACACGCTCTAGACGACATTAGCAGCTGTGCGAGTGAGCAACAGTTTTTGTCCGCGGATAACGAGGTTGTTTTCTCTCGTACGGTACCTATTCTACGGCAGCTTTCGAATCAAAAAGTCGCAGAACCCTGTCGTTGAACACATCATATCTGAATCCGCCAATCAAAGCTCTCCCTTTCTCCCAGTCAATGCTGCCGGTGCGCACGATTCGGAAGTTACTTTTTGAATTGGTATAGGTAAGTAGTCATATCATGAGCCTTTCAAAGTAGAAATTACGAGCTAATTTATTTGAATACTAAGCATACGAAATGAATACCTAATTGAGATTTTTCTCACGTGGAATTATAATTCAAATTTTTAATTTAACAATTAACTGCTGAAAAGATCATTACGTCATTATTGCGAGTAAATTTCTCAATTTTATTTCCCGATTTTTTGTTCGATCCTGATATATATTTAATTAATTAGATGGAGACGAACAATGAATAAAAAAATTCTTTAACACCTAATTTTTGAATAAAAAAATTTAATAAGGTCAGAGAATCTTAGCTGACGAAACGTCGTTAAAAAACAAAGAATCTGATTCAATATTTACCTTCTAATAAAAAATGTAAGGCAACTTCAACTCATAACAAATATTTAGATTAATATTTTGAAGTATTACCTTTTTACAGATGTAAATACAAATTATATTTTACTTTAAATTTAAATACCAAGGTATAAAAATATTAAAAAATAAGCATATTTAGTAAAATGAAAATTCAACGTCGGCATTTGTAATATTGATCATTTATTAATTTGTAAAAGGCCTCTTGTTAAGTAAAGAGGCCATCCAAAAATTGCACCAGCACGAAAAGAGCTAACATAGCCTCTTCGCCGGTGCGGTTATAATTTTAATGGTGTCAGCATCAGTACCCTCACTATACGATCCTTGAATACTATGCTCCCACTAGACAAGGATGTCAAGATCACCCTTCTGTTTTCAGACTTAAATAGACCCACAAGACTTATTTTGTGTACGGGAAACGAAAAAAAACTGGCATCCATCTGTTGGTGAGTCCTAAAACTTCGTTTAGGGTAATGTATAACTGTATACTGTAAATACTGTTACTGTTACTGCTCAGCTAGCACAAAATGTCTTGTTGATAACTTAAAGATTTCTTTACGACCAAAATTTTCCTTAAAGTTTTCTTTAAGAAATCTTTAAGGGATCGGTGCTAGCAGGGTGTATGATTAAAATATTATTGACAAATATTTTTAGCTATCAAAAAAATAGATCTAAAAAATTGAATATTTGAACTATTAAAATTATCAATTTTAATAGTTAAAGGATTTGATATTTTTGAATTTTAACGAAAATGAAAAATGAAGCAAACTTTTTTCTACTATATATTTTTTAAGTTTGTTAAATTAATTCCTAAGACTCTTTTTATATCTTGTGCTTAGATAAAGAAATTTAAAGCGTTGTTAATGTGTTATCGTGAATTATTTTTTTTATAATACATGTTAACTTAATTAATATTTGAATGCTAAACTAGACCTGCCCGCAGTGTTCCATAGCTCCGCCCTCCCGTAGAATGAAAAAAAGCACATCATATCTTTACGTAAATTTAAATTTATCTTTTTCAAAATAAAATTAAGTTCTACAGTTTACTAATAATTTATCTTGTAAAGGAATTTACTAATAAGTACTCAACATTTATTTATTTTAAAATAGTACGATTATTTTGTAAATAATTTTAATTTTAAATTATTATCTTATTAGGTTATAACACATGGCCAGCAGGCCAGAATGAAAGCATATTGAGTTCTTTCCTTCTATTATTGTGCTCTGCTTAGGCCATGAGGCCATGACTACATGATTCATAAGAAACGTGTGAGTACATTATTTAAGGTCAGGCTGGTAATGTACTGCCATCTGTATTTTAAATCTGTATCTGACAAAATCTTTTTTAAAATAAATTTTAAACTTGAAAATTAGAATTATATAATAAAACACCTTGCTTTTGATTTTGAGTATCTTAATATCTGTATTAGTTTTATTAGAGCCACCAGAGTGGGATGGCGCATGGGACATCAGGATATCACCTATTGTAGAAAGGCTTTGGTGTTGAAAGAGGCCGAGATGGCGAGATAAGAGATAACATAGGAAGTATATCTATATATTAAAAGCACTTTGTCCAACAACGTCAATGCGGCCACCACTGGTCAATGCTTTGCTTTTGACGACACCATGTAGACAAATTCAGTGTATACATCATACATCAGTCCGTCTCCATGGCCGAGATTACGTGGAAAGTATGCATATATGTATAAAACATAGTCATATATAGATATACTTTCTACGTTACCTCGGTCTCGTTCGCTCTGAAATCAGCTGCGAGTATAGTGAATAGGTGTAGTGGTAAATAGGTAACAAAACAAAGCAATTCAGTTTCAATCGGCCAATAATGAGATTTGAACGTTGTACATGATGTAGTGCGTGGCAATCTGTCACTATAATGTGATTTCTTCATTTTTTGTCATTTTTAAGTAGTAAACATTTTTGTTAATTATTTTTAATTTCTTAAGTATATACTTAAAACATGTCACAACACGTACATTTAAATGTACTGACACTTAATTGCTGGTAAGTACAAAGAGGTTAAGCTTAATAGTTTATTACAGTCACATGTCAATTTTCTTTGTTTAGAAGAACCGTTTTTAAAGAACCGTTTTGTTTTTAATAAAGACAACTTTTAAACACTATAATTATAACATGTGTATTTAAAATTAAGATTATTAGTATTGAATACAGTTATTTTCATATAAACATATTGTAGGGGAATTCCATACATAGCAAAAAATAGAATAAACCGAATGAATGCAATTGCCGATAAACTTGTTTCTGAAGAGTATGATATTGTATGTTTACAAGAGATATGGTCTACAGATGATTTCCGGATGATAAGAGCCAAAACTCAAGAAAAACTTCCATATTCTCATTATTTCTTCAGGTAAGAGGAAATTTAAGCATTGCAATTAAGGAAAGTAAAATAATTATGTATCTAATCTAAATTCATTATACACATTTAGTGGTGTCCTTGGTTCTGGAATCTGTATTTTTTCTCGATATTTCATTGGAGATGTAATATTCCATAAATGGCCTTTAAATGGTTACTTTCATAAAATTCATCATGGAGATTGGTTTGGAGGCAAAGGTGTTGGTTTATGTAAAATAAAAGTCCAAAATCTGAATATAAATGTTTATGTAGCTCATGTAAGTATTACAACTACTTTATTTACAGTTTTTCCTAAATACCTTATTGATCATACAAGTTCATGTTACAGCTTCATGCAGAATATTCTAGAGAAAATGATGAATATCAGGCACATCGAGTTATGCAAGCTTTTGATACTGCTCAATTTATTAGAATGACAAAAGGTGGTGCAGATGCTGTGATATTAGGTGGCGATCTTAATACAGAGCCGCAAGACCTAGCATATCGAATAATTTGTGGTGTAGCTGGATTATCAGATGCTTGTTCAAAAAGTACCAATCGTTCAAATAGCTATTTAGGAACTAATGAGTGTGCCAACAACAGCTACACCAGTTTAAGAGTAGCTAGAAAATTACCCCAAGGCAAGCGCATTGATCACATCTTATATGTAGGTTCAAAAAATTGTAAAGTAAGTATAACAATTTGCAGAAAAGATATTAGAGATAACGAATGTGTAGTAATAAAATGCTTTTCTAGATTGAAGCAACTGAATTTATTCAACCATTTCCAACAAGAGTTCCCGATAAGAATTTTAGTTATTCAGACCATGAAGCAATTATGGCCTCTTTTAAGTTAACAAAAGGTTACTTTTTAATAAAATAATAGTTTTTGTTCAAATAATAATTATTTTATAATAAATCTTTAATGATTCACAGATTCTGAACATGAAGATGTTAATGTTGATGTAAAAGATTGTCTGAAGGAAGCCATTGGAATCTGTGAATCTTCACTATTTAGGGTTCGGCGACAATGCTTATGGTACTTATTGACTAGTACTGTTTTAATAATTCCTTTATTGGGCTCAATAGGTATAGACTACTTGATAGATAATTTTGGATTTCGCATCGGATGCAACATTCTTCGACTTATATTAACAGCTTTATTATGTTATGCTCTCTTTATGAGTTCAATATGGAACATGCTTGAAAGAAATGCTTTAAAAGCAGGATGTTTAGCAATGGAACTTTTCTTATTAAAATTGAGTAGAACCATCGAAGATGGTTGAAGTAATGAAGTCTTCAAATTCACTTTTAAAAATTGGTTTATTCAAATTTTCCAAATGAAATTGGATCTTTAGAATAGGAAAAATATTCAAATCGTTTGCTTGCAAAAGCATAACGACACCCTCGTTTTCCTCAACCTCAGAACTCTTATTCGCCGAATCGCCGATGCTGTTGCAAGCGAGCTCATTGTGTGAGCTCGGTGTAGTGAGCGTCTTATCCAATTACTGTGAAAGTTCCCAGTTAGCTTAATTTAAACTAGTAAATTATGATACAGGTGTGAAAAATTACCTTACACACCAGTGTCACATGGTATTTTATATCACGATAACTTAAAAATCATGTTAAAGTTGCGATTTTCAGGTTAGCGTGCTATAAAATAACATTTCTTTGTAGCAATTATTAATTTAAATAATTCTATTTTCTTAAATAAATATATATTTACTGTTTCTTTTGATATTTAATTAATTTTATCAAATTATTAAATTTTTATTTATAATTACATATTTGTTAAATATTTAATTATATTTTAATTTTGAAATGTTAATACATTCTCAGAGTAAATGATTTAATTTTTTTGTAAATAAAATTAATTGCAATAAATTTTTATATTGTACACAAAAAGCGTTTTATTTTTTTTGTAAAGAATAAACATACTTATAATTTTCAAACTTTCAAGATTTTTTATTTGACAGATTACATTGTAAAAAAAGTATTTCATTTAAATAAATATAAACAATGGAATAAATTCGTTAAAATATTTATATATGGATTTGAAGAAAACTTAACTATACTAAATAATTATTGACACTGACAAAAAAAAACATACATTCTTTTCTTATCAAGTAATTTTAAAGTAATCTTTGGATTCACAATTAAATTGAAATTAACTACAAAATTTTTAAAGAATACAATCATTTATGTTAAAAGTATATACGCTAGGTGCATTTTCCAATACGTATAATTTATTAAAACCTGTAATACAAATATACAATTAACATAATTAATACAAAGACTGCCTCATAGCTTACTTATTGTAGTATACGTGACTTGCAGACAACTATTTTATCATATTGGAAAAGATTATTAGCCATGAAAAAGCATTGGAAATAATTCATTAATATTTGAGAATTTCTTTAGTTTTATAAAGGTTAATTTAATTATCAAAATGATTTCTTAATAATTACGAATTGTTTATTTGCATTTGTTAAGAAAACATTTGTTGGAAAGAAAACATATTTTAAAATGTGCTGACTAGAATGTATAGGAAATGAATGAAGTATAATTATACTACAAATTTTTTGTAACAATAAGACGTCTTTACAAAGTAATAAATTTGTATACACAGCTAGCGTATGTACATCTATATATCTCCAAATATAAAAAGATTTTTTGTACAATAATTAATAAGATGAACTTGTAAAATATTGATTAGAAATAATTCAGAGGATCAGAGATCATCTTTTCCCAATATATTAAAAGTTATTTTTTTTTTTTATCAAAATAAATAAAGTATTACACATTTCGTCCACTACTTTAGAGTAATATTTTTTTTTCTTATATAAAAAATCAGGATCCGATGTTGTAAAGCCAAGATAGAAATTATGTGATAGGTTTATATAGTGCCTAAAATGTGCTTTTGATTTTTTTATTTTAAAAGAAAATGAATCAACCGACCGAGCGTTAGCAAAGAAGGAATCGCTGAGATGATTGTTTCTTAAATTAAATTGTGTTTTTCAGGGCGGTAAATATTCCAATAACTATTAAAATATTCTTTAAATTTTGAAAGAATAGTTAATAAAATTTTTCAAAATATCAATCAAAGAATAATAATTTTGAACATTATTACATTAATAATTTATTATGAGCAAAGTTAAAGCGCGCAGTATTAACTAAAATATGAATAAAAAAGTAATACGTAATATCACCTTTTTGAAATTAATAAAGTTAATGTACAAACGACTTATATGTGTGTTTTATTGAGACCTGTATGAAATTTTTTAATACGAATATTATTTATACCTTACAATTCCTAATTTCTACAAAGCCGCTAATGATGATTTCCAGCAATAAATACTTGTATGTATATTGCATGAAAAATTGACTAGCAATGTAACATTTTAAAGCATTCAAGAAAATTCGTTTAAATTTTGAAGTCGATTTTTTTGTAAATTGAGAAGAAATAAGAGTAAATGACAAAGTTAATATATGCCAGTTATGTAGAGTTTCATTAAATTTGAAAAAATTAAAATAATTAAATATTTTAATATGATTGAAAAAGTAATTTCAACTTAAAAGTTAATTTGGTCAAGTAAAGCATAAAAAAATTAACTAGTGGATCATTAGTCTATAACTTGGTAAAATGCTTTCCGTTTGCCAAGACAATAATTGATTATCAAAGTACCTACAAGTTTGCGGATGCATGCATGGTTTTTAATATTTAACGATCTTGCGTAAAAATTGAACACAGAGCGATAAAAATAATTAATGTCCACTTGGAAGAGCAAACGAGGAGCGTCGACTGGCAATGATTTATAGAAAACTGAAAAATAGTATTTTTCTGTAACGAATTAATGGCAGTGAAGTACAAGTCAAGTGTTTTGAGGCGCAAGTCCGCAGGATGGTCATGAGAGAGTCGCGGGATTGGCCGAGTCCGGAAGCGCGTTGTCGAGGGTGATGGTGATGTTGATGAGGGGGTCGCCGCATTCGCACTGCTCCGCGGTCTCCTCGCGAATGCGCGCGCGCAGGTCCATCATCGGCAGGTAGCGGATGCCGCCGTCGCCGATCTCGGCTGCCGCCGTCGTCGTCGTGATCGGTCCCCGATGCCAGTTTACGGATCTGCAACGAGAAGGAGATGTGCAACTTGGTTAATAACAGTGCTCGAGAAAGGAATATTACCGCCTGCGCCAGTCGGCAAGGAGCTTCCCGACGTCGAGCTCGGCCCAGTGGCCGTCGTCGGGGAGCAGCCGCTCGCAGAGCTCGCAGACGAGCAGATCCCCGCGGCCGGGCTTGTCTTTGTCCGTGGCGACCAGCTGGGAGCAGAGCGACAGCAGCAGCTCCTCGTCCGTCTGGATGGAGAGCGAGCGCTTCTTGACGGCGGCGCCCCTGCAGGAGGACTCCGTCTCCGAGGACTCGGAGATGCGGTAGACCTGCTGCTTGGGGGGCGGCTCGCGGATCGCGGCGGCCACCCTGGCTCCGATGTGGCACCGGATGGACTTGCTCGTGGTGAAGAGGGCCCGGTTGTTGCGCTCGGGCCTCAGCACGATGATGTAGAGCTTGGGCATGAAGAGGAAGACGAGGGTGACGGAGGCGCTGAGCGTGACGCACATGCACATGGTGATGACCTTGCTCTCGCTGCCGAAGTAGATGGGGACGAATGCGATCCAGATGACGCAGGTCGTGTACATGGCGAACCCGATGAACTTGGCCTCGTTAAAGTTCTCGGGTACGTTGCGCGTCTTGACGGCGTAGAGCGTGCAGAGGCCGATGAGCAGGGCGTCGAAGCCGAGGGGCGAGAGGACGGCGCGCGGCGTGTCGACGCAGGCGAGGACGGCCCGGTGCCGCGCGGGGAACCCGAGCGTCGGAAGCGCCGGCTCGATCAGCAGCGTCGTCGCCGCCACCGCGACCTCGACGCCGATGAGCGTGCACGTGATGGCGATCTGCGAGCAAAGGGCGATGGGGACAAGGTCGAAGGCATTCACGGCTACAGTGGCCTACCTGGGCAGTGGCGGACATGAACATGGGCTTGCGCTTGGGGAAGCGCTTCTTCGAGCCGGCGAGGATCCGCGCGATCCTGTTGGTCTTTGTGAAGAGGCTCGCGTAGATCATGGCGAAGCTGATGCCGGGCATCAGGCGGCTCAGCGTGCACGAGACGTGGGTCGGCTTGGCCAGGATCGGCAGCACCTGCGCGCGAATCGGCGGTGCGCCGTGTGTACTGACAGTTGTTGGCCAGCATTTGCTCGTTCGCTTACCGAGACGTGGGAGAGGCTCATGCCGGCGAGGATCAAGTAGCTGAGCTCCCGCGTGCTCGCCTTGACGACCGGCGTGTTGTTGTGCCTGACGAAGATGTGGCAGGTGAGGAAGGTCGCCAGTAGGCCGATGGCCGCCGACGTCATCGCGACGATTGCCTCGGGGTCGCTCCACAGCGTGTGCTCCACCGGAATCACGTAGCAGCCTAAGCATTTACCAGAGCTACCTTCCTTTTCCTTTCCGTGCAGATATTGCGAATTATTATTATTATTATTATTTACAAACTACCCTTTTTCATTCTCTTTCAAATCGAATGAACGATAAGGATTACGTTGACGGCGGTATTGTCAAGATCGAAAACTATTCACCTGTCCGATTTGAATGGAGAGGGAAGCCTACTATAAGGAAGAAGCGTAGCAGCCGATGCGATATTCATTTTCAGCTGTAGCTTGAAAACTGTTGACTTGACTGTCAAGCCTAAGTGGAGAGGGAAGTCGACTAGGACCCAGCGTGGCTGTCTATTCGAGATGCACTCGCATTTGGACTACAACATTGGCCACTACTAGAGCGTCTCTAACTGAACAACTCGCTTCGTACGAGTGCCAAGCGTCAGGACAGTGCAATTCCTATACATAAGTTTCTTTGCAAAAACTTGACAAGTTAATTGATAAATTTTTATTTTAACATCGCAACATAATATTAGAGGTAAATAAAAGTTTGTATTATATATTACATTTTTGTAATCTCAGTGAAAAAACATCGCATAAATTTCAACTAAATTTTTTAATTATCCTAACGTATAAAAATAATAAAAGATTAAATTTAATAACAATATCGTCTACTGCAACTTTAGAAAAAAAGTGTCAATGAAGTATGCCTTTGGAATTTTGTTTAGCTGATGTATTACATCATAATTTCATTTTACATCATGGTAAAAAATCGGCAGACTTTACTTATTCCATATAACTTGAAGTAATTTTTACAGTTTTATATATATATATATATAAAAAAAAAAAAAAAAAAAAAAAAAAAAAAATTTGTAAAAAAGACTAGTAAATTGTTAATACAAAATAGCATGACTAGAAGAACAAAAAAGCGACGCGGTACAAGCAGTGCCTTTAAAATTTTCAATGAGTAATCTTTTGTTTTATACAGTTGACAATTTTCTTTTTTCTAAATTTTGCTGCATAAACCTGCGATTATTAATGCCAAAATAATCTTTGAGAGAAAGAGAGACAGAGCGAGAGAGAGAAAGTAGAAAAGTGAGTAAATGAGGGAAAGAATCAATATGGTGGCGTTTCCCCTCCATGCCTCTTTCCTGATTTCTCTTCGCATTTTCTCTCTGTCTTGAATTTCCTTCAACTTTGACAGCCGTACAGCATCAAATGATAGATACCAAGTTTTCATATAATTTTACTATTTACTCTCGCAACTCTTTACCGTTACAATTCAATTATCTGAAAAACATTGAATAAGTAGTTCAATTTTTCCAAATTAAAAAAATTTCTTACGTACAACTTTTCAGTTCGAAACGACAAAATAGAAAATACCTCAAATTGTTGAATATATTAATTTGAATATATTATTTGCAAATAATTGAAAGGTGACACTTTTAATACCGTAATAATTTAAAACCGACTTTTGCTTAAAATTCTTAAATTAAAATTATAAAGAAGGATAAAAAAATGATAAATCTGTGATAATTCGCAGTTTTTGAGTGTTTCGAAACTCGTGCAAACTTTTAAATAAAAAATTTGTTTTGTTTTAGATCGAATTACCAAAAATTTTGAACAATGACGCACAAAGGATTAATGACGGAAATGCAGACGGCAATTCACACCGGTAATGAAAGGGTCGTTACAGAATTAATAAAATGTTTTGGTTTACCAGTTGATGAAAACGCAGACTACACACTAATAAGAATGGCACTTGAGGAAGGTCATGAAAAAATTAGTAGGATTCTCGTTGTAAATAGTTGCAGAATTCGTTCAATCCAAAAAGCTTCATTAGAAAGGCTAATTGAATTGGCATTAGAACGTGAATATATCCGCTTTTTAGTACTACTTCTTGATAAAGCAATTTCACATACAGCCACGAACAAGCGCAACCATTCTTTATTCTACTACATTTCAAATATAGAGGGTAAGAAAATGAAGGATTTTATTATTAATAAAATGACAAATCTAAGTGGCATCGATGCATCTGACACGAAAAATTTCCAATTGTTGCAACTATTTATTGGGATTATACGAAATGATTACAAGTCATTTATAAGATTTAAAGAGTAAGTTACTCATAATATCTATTACATTTATTTTGATTAAGCGACTTCCAAGGAAGTACCATCAAAACTAAAATTATGCTTTTTTAATTTAGGATGGACATAAACATAAATCAATCAATTGTGGCGAAATCTTCAACAATGAATGGTTATACAGCGCTACACGTTGCAGTCTTATGTGAAAACGAGAATTTTGCAAAACAACTTTTGCAATTTGGAAGCAAAACATCTGTACAGGATGCAGGGGGTCTGTCCCCGATTCATCACAGCCTTAAAATTAAAAATACCGACGTACAGAAGGCGCTGTGTTGCGCGTTTCTTCTTGAGGACGACTGTGCAAATCCAGTAGATCATCGTGGAATATCACACTTTCACATTGCCTGTATGGTCGGCTCCACGTCTAAGGTGAAACTGTATTTACAAAACTTGTCAGATGTGAATCGCCGAATTAAGAACGAAACTAGGCATTATTCCGGTTATACACCGTTGCACTTGGCCGTAAAAGAAGGATTTGCCCAATTAGTGCGGCTGCTTTTAAACTATGGTGCCGTCGTAACTATGATAAACGCTAAGGGAATGTCACCTTTGCACCTTGCAGTATTTTTGGACAAATACGTTATTGCGGATATACTTCTAACTGCCCATACCAGAATTCTTGAAAATCCTGTGGATCCTAGAGGTGTTTCCCACTTTCATATCGCTTGTCTGAGAGGTAATCTAGCAGTTGTGGAAATGCTTTTACTACACACTAGTGTAGATGTTAATGCTCAAGTCTCTGCAACGTCTCTCAAATGGCCATTATACTCGGCATTACATTTTGCCGTTTTATCGTCTTGCATGCCCATAATAAGGCTTCTATTGAACAAAGGTGCCAATCCTAATTGCCAAGATGCCGAAGGCTTTACCCCGTTACATTTGGCATGTTTTCACGGATTCACGAAATCTGCAGAAGTATTTTTGACATTTAAAGTCGACTTAAAGATTCAAACATTCAAGCCATTGCAGACTGCGATAATAAGAGGGAACTATGACGTTGTGAAAAGACTCGTGGAAGAAGGCGCAGACCTCAACAGTGGAGACAGTAGGAACGAAATACCGCCTTTGATCACTGCCGCATTCTACAAGAAATTCAAAATTATGCACTACCTTCTAAAAAATGGTGCCGATGCTGCGGCTAAACAACGCGATGGAAAGACTGCGCTTCACGTATTAGCTCTACCCAGGGATCCGCTGGAAGCTTTTAATGCTTTTAGTTCGAGTAAATATTTTACTTTTGAAGAGCAATTGAACACATTCAGATGTATCGGTTACTCTTCATTCGACCTTCACTGTCCTCGATCAGGTAAAATCGGTCATAATTACACCACTTTTGGAGTATTAAAAGAAAGTCAATTTAAAAATTATTAAATAAAATGATTTTTTTGTTGCAGATGCTTTGGATGAGTATATGTTGGACGTTACGGCGGAAATGCTTATAAAAGAAGGCTGTGATATTAACGCTCGAGATAAGATGCAATGTACGCCGTTGCACTTGGCATGCCAGTTCAGACGCGCAGATTTAGTAATAGTTCTTTTGAAATATGGTGCCGATATTGGTGACGTGGGCAACAGAATCTGCCTCACCTCGCAATACACCATTCACTTGCACGAGACCATCGCTATTATAGTTTATAATCACATTAAGAAACTGAACTACGCTGGATACCGACTAAATTCGCTTAATAAATGCTTCCTTGAGACTCATCAAAAGCGTAGATTTTTCTTGACTGACATTCCCTCTTGGGTGCAGGCTCAGTACGACGAAGAACTAAATCAGATGAAAAATGAAACCATCGACAGCAGTACCTCTTTTTACGATTTCCTAATCAAGGATCCAGACGACTTGTTAGACTATACCAAGAATAGCACATTAATGGAATACGTATTTCACCCTTACTTTAAGAATATAATGTATCCCGAGTTCGGTGGTTTGATTCAGGCTAATTTCCGAATGGCAAAGAAAAGAGCAGCACTGCTCATGCTTGCGAAAACGTCCATGCAATCGTTTACGAAAGTACCTTTCCCCGACGCCTGTTCGTTCAATATTTTTAGGTATTTGAATGAGGAAGATGTAAGACATTTAATACGTGCACTGTAATAATAGGTAATTTTAATATAAAAGGCTGTGATAAATAAAATAATTGTATTCTTATTAAATACCTGTCCTATTTTTATTGGGTAACTGTCCGTTCGGGCAGGGAATACATTTGGATTGCTCCTCGTCGGCATACTGGTCGTGATCGCAGGGGACGCAAGCCCAGCAGCAACGTTTCTCTTGGCCCCCGGTTTTGAAATTCTGAAAACAAGAGAATTTTTCAAATCTCCTGAATATACCGCTCAATTGCTTTCGCCCACCTGAAGACGAGTTTACCCGTTACAAAAAGTTTCATAACTTCGGTCGTAGTTGACATACAAAAACTTAGTTTTTTCGTCCAAGACTATCAGCGTGGACTCGTCAGTAAGGCATTGGTAGCCTATCCTAAGACAAAATTATTGTCAGGCTTTCCGTTAAAAAACTTTCTCAATTTAAAGCGAAGAAGAGAAAAATTATTGAATTACACGTATCTCAACTACGAAAGCAGTTATGAATCTTTTTGTAACGGGTAAAATCGTCTTCAAGTGGGCAAAAGCGTCAGAGCGGTACTGATACTTGGCGGATAGTACTCCGACAATTGCTCCCGACCTTGTAATATCCCGGCGGGCAGGGCTTCGAGCAGACGCTCTCGACGAGACTCGGACTGCGCGACTGCGGCCAGCCCGTCAATGTCAGCGTGCCGTTGTTCCAGTCGCCGATTTGCACGTACGCGTACGTACCGTTCGGCATTAGCTGGAAGTTCAATATCTCGTACCTGCAACCGGCCAACGCGAAACCCGAACTTTTAATCTCGATCATTTTCGCTGAAACTCATTTCGCCTGGGCCAAGACAATGGCGGTGGGAAGATTACGAGCCGAGAGAATACTTCGGGGGATGAAAACTTGCGGCAGGGGAACTTTATCTGATATTGAAATTCAATAAGTTATATAGATACTTCGGGAGCAATCGGCGCATCCATTAAACTTTCGAGACTGCAGATAGAGTTATTTCTCTTACCAAAGGGCTTTTTTTCTATATACTCCTTTTAAATAATCTTACTAAAGCGCAGATAAAGGAAGATTTTGGAAGTAGACGTACGCACCGACCTGCCCGGTGGATCCCCTCGACGATCGAACTCCACAAGCTCCTCACCGAAGCTGAACGTCACGTTCATCAAGTGATTCTGAAAGCAAAGCGAAAAGTCTATTGATTTTGCAGTGACGCGACGTGTCGATGATTACCTTGAAATGCGTCCCGTTGAAGGGGAACATTTCTTTGCAGACACCCGTGTAGTTGTGGCCGCAGACTTCCTCCAGCATATTGTGCAGTCCGTGGGCCATCACCCAAAACGACTTCATGACGAAGCTCATCTTCGGGTCCTGCCTGTACCTTTCGTACGTTAGTTTTTCCTCCCCTGAAAGTAAAGCAGCTTCGTTGTAAACGAGTTTCCCCGCCCCGAGCCGGTCGCCGCTACAGAGGCAAATTCATTTCAAACCGGCCGGCGTAAAAACGAGCCGGCGGCGGCCTCGCTCAAAGCAAACATTGCTTTTATTTTCGAAAAAAAAAAAAAAAAACAAAAAAAAAAAAAAAATCAGCGTTCAATCGCAATACCTGCGTGCGCAGCTGCCAATATTTTATTAATTATTTGCTTGTTTAGCTCGAGGAAGAAAAACGTTCATTCGCTAATAAAATATTTAAATATGTGCAGCGTAAAATAAGCTTTTTCATCTCGTAATAAAATTTAATGAAATTCTGCGTTTTATTGAACCTCTATAAAAGTCTAGAGGCTCGCTTTAAACTATAGAATAAAATCTCGCGATGTAAAAGTTTTAAACTGCTAAAAGATATACACTTGCAGGCTATTGCAACACTATAAATAATTTAGCCGCTGTCCATTGAAAAGCTTCGCAAAAAGTATATAAATAAGAGTGATTAGAGCGAACGGTCGAAAAGCAGAAGCGGGAAAAGTGGAAAAGCGAATATTCGCGCACTTACATTTCGTCGATCGCGGCTCGCGCGGCAAAAAGAAATCCATCGACAAAAACTGGAGGCTTATTAGCCCGGAGAGTCGCGAGAGAGCTTTGAACGCGACGCGTTATATGATGAACCTCGGCGCTTTTCCTTTGCCTTTGTCAGGAGCGCACCGGCTCTCATTATTATTTTCCAAGTTATGAGCGACGAGTCCGGCTGCCGAACAATGGTCAGGGTCCAATCGGGCTTGCTGGCTGCAGAGCCCAGATGCATGCATACATGTGCATCCGAGGCGACGTTCCGTTTCGATCCTTGATTGCAGGAGCGAGGCAATTATATAGCCGGCCGCAGCGCGGCACAAAGGGGGAGAGGGAACTGAATCAATCTCTGCGCATAACGCATACTGCGCCCTAATTAATTAACAGCTTGGCCCGATCTTCGACTCAGCTCCTTTCACCCGTCGGAGCCGATAACGTACCGCGTACGGATATAATATCCCTATCGATGTTTACCGGAGTTCCTCCGGTTTTTCCCCCGATTTAAACCCTAATGACAGCCGCTCCTGTACGTATGATCGATATGGATATCTCGCGCGCAGCTGTGCCGCATCTTTTGAATAAACCAACGGGAGCGCGGTTTGCATGATATCCGCGCTCGGGAGGGGGGGGGGGGGCGAGAAACAACGCGATATTCGCTTTTAATCTCGTTGATCCTCTGCGGATATAATCCGCGCGGGGAGGAGCTGCCTAGGTCTTTATACAAAAGTACGTCAAACGGGGAAAAAAAGCAAAATGTTCTTTTTCCGACCTGGCTGCATCCTATTGTCGCGCCAAACGGGAAATTGATCCCCTGAATCGTCAAGTTCAACTGTATTCTGCAGGGAAAACAGCCTCTTTTTTTCGGAAAGATCTGTGATTGCAAAATGAAATCGATTCCGTCGAGTTCCCGAGAGTAATGAATTTTTGGAGCAGTCGCCGTTGAAATTAGTAAAAAGGGCCGGGTAAGCGAACCGTCTAGTCTGAAGCATGAAAGTTTTAGAGGCGAGGTAGCCGAATAAGCTGAATATTAATTAACGAACAGAGGTGTACTTTAATCTAAAAAAAAAAAAGGAAAAAAAAAAAGGAAACGCTCACCGGTGCAGTTGGGAAAGTTGGGCAGTTTGTAACTAACATCCTTCTCGGCCTCCCAGGGCAAAGTGCAATTGAAGTTGAACTGCCAGAACTCGTTGAACCAGGGGTTGCGCGTGTTATTGTAGGGGTGCAGGGAGAGGTAATAGTTGTCGAATTCGGCGACGTACGGCGAGTGGATGCGTATCGAGAGGCTGCCCCAGGCTTCGCTCTCCAGGTCGTGGACGACGTCGTCCCGGTCGGCCCAGCCGTCGCTGTCGGGCAGAAAATTTTCAAAATAATCCTTAATTACCTTGGGGTGTTTTGCTCTCCAGACTCTTTTCCAGCTGACTCGCTTTTATTCAATTATAAATAATAATAATTTTTTAAATGCAACTTGAAATTTTAACCGGTATTCAATGTTAAGGTAAAAATAATAATATTTTTATGGTATTATTTTCACTGTAAACTTTTTTTAATTGCTCAATATTAACTTGAAATTATTGAGTTCAGCTTGGAGAATAATCTGTAAGACGAGGAGGTCATCGTGCAGGCCTTATCATGAATTTAGATGGAACTAGTAAAGGAGTTTTCAACTACTAAAAGATGAATTGGGTCTACGAAATTGGTAATTCACGACACAATTACAGAATATATTTCTGGAAATTTCTCAAATACACGTATAGGTTTTACGGATAAAATCATGAATTGAAACCTTTTTTAAATAACGTAATGAACATGTATATATTCTAATAGTGTATTTGATAATTACGAATCGCTCTCGGCGCATCCGATGAATTCAAGTTGATTGATCGGACTAGAAACAATAGGTATCATTTGGTGTCAGGAAATATCCTATAATCCAGAACCACAGTCGAATATGTAATCGTCATCGTGTTTAACAAGGTAAAAGGTTCCTATACGCGCGACCGTTAACCGCCCTGTACAAAATTGAAATATCTTAAATTTAAAATCTCGCATATAAATAATCCGCGCGGAAGGGCCTAACGAGAATGCATTCGTACAACCGAGCTCCAAGATAGAAATGTGAAAATATCAGCTTTCAGAAGCAGAGAGAAGCAACAAAGGCCCGAAAAATCTCACGTTCCACGTTACTCGATTTAGACGAGAGCGGCGCGAACGATAATGATGCTCCCGCGAGTCCGTGCAGTTCTTTCTCTGATATACCGATGAAAACCGCTTGTTTACACTCCCAAGCTTAGACGCTCTCGAAACTAGTCCCCGCGCGAGGGTTCAAATCTCGTTTGTGAAAGAGCACTCGAGATTTCCATGCGGACAATGCCGAATATATTGTTCGGCGTTGGCTTGCTCATCCGAATGCATCGCAATGAGCTTAGCGCGGCGAATGAATGAAAAAAACAAAAGGAAGAGGTAAAGGGGAGTTTGCGGTTGTGAATTGACGGTTCAAGAGGGCGAAGGGAGAGGGGGGGGGGGGGCTACCAGGAATAAGCCTCGAGGGCCGTTGGTGTCGGTCGGCTTCCCCGCGGCAACGGAGAGTAGTGCACGCAGCGTGCAGTACACCCTCGACCCGTCGAGTAAATCTGAAAACACACAGCTAGAAAATTCACTTTCCGATGCGCTGCTCTCGCTTAAAAAAAAAATGGAAAAAAAAGAAAAAGCACAGCGCCTTTCCCGATGCAAAATTCATTTTCCGAATACAGCGCTTTAGTCGGGCGTTAATTACTCTCCTCGCGGCGCTTGCCAGTTAAATCGCGCGCGACTAATAACCGCCCGGCCGCCGTGTGCATCCAAGTCTGACTGCGCCCGGCGCCCGCCACAGCCCAAAGAAAGCCCGCGCCGAGCAAAGGCGACGCGCGTGCGACTTCACGATCAGTCGAGCGAAACGCCCCGAGATTATACGGCATCGACGGCTCGTCGACCTCGTTTACCTTCCAGCCGTGTTTTCGGTTAGTACGTTACATGGAAAAACATTTCGCCAGTTGCGAATAATTTATTTCGGCGTAATCGGCGAGTCGACTCGCGCGACCGCAATTACGGGCTTCCGTCTTCCGTAATTGAGTCGCGAGTCGCGAAATAAGGGAAAGAGACCAGGAGAGGAGCAGACTTCCTCCCTATAACTAACTTCCGCTCGCTCCAACTCGCGAACTAAAGTCCTTTTCCTCTTCCGATCCCCTTTCTTACTTCTTCGCTAAAGACATTTTCCGATTTGTCGCCTCCCGCCCTCGTCGAGAGATCAATGATCGTTTCGACAAATTAGAAATGAAATGTATCGAAAAAAAAAGGAGGAGAGCGCAGCTCTCTTACCTGCCGACGAAGACGAAGCGGCCGGTCAGATTCATCCTCTTGGACGCCTCCATCAGGTGCCTGATGGTGAAGCCCTCGCAGAAGCAGACGACGACGTTGGCCGCGCGATCCTGATCGAGATTGGCGATGACGGCGTCGAAGGCCGACTCGTCCGCCGTCGTCAGGATCGAGTCCTCGCGCGCCACGCAGACGCCGTTCTTCTCCGCCAGCTCGCGGAACGCCTGCATGCCGCTCGTGCCGTAATTTTCTCGAATTATACGAACAGAAAAAAAGAGAAGATCGTCGCCTAAGATATATATTTCGAATTTGCCGCTTTTAAAACTTTGCTTGAAATTAAATTCCGAGTTTAGAAGCGGCGGTACAGCGCTTTCGTTTTACTTCTGCGGTTCGTCGGCTTCCTCCCGACCGCAGATCGAATTACGATTCTATCATATTTATGCAGAAACTCGGCCTAATGCGCATCGCCGAGTTATTTCCGGAACAAAAGTCGTGGCTTCCGTCGCGCGGGCCGCACCGATGACTTTTCGCTTTCGTTTTTCTCCTCGATCGCGATGCTATAGTAAACTAGATTAGCTCCTTCTGCAAGCTTGTTTTTTTTTTTTATTTGCAAATATTGTCCATTATATGTAGAGACGATGAACTTCTAATTATGACGATAAAAGCTACATTTTTTTCAACAGAAATTTTACATTTCTTCTTTGGCAGATTGTTCAAAATCATTCATTGTTCAAAATCACTCGGACGCAGGATTTCAATTGCATAAAAAATAAGCATTATTTTTTTCTATCTCTATGGCGATACAATGATATATATTGGGGTCTTGCGGATTTTACATTTACTTAACAGGTGCATAACTCGATAAGGCCACAGTCTGGTATCTGACTTATCAGTTTCAGCCTCGATTCGTTCGGCTTTTGTTAATAAAGAAAAGCTCTCCTGGGAAAGAGAGATAATGTTAATGGATTTTTGGTCATCGAGGTTCCAAAGTTTGCCAACCGTCCAATCCAGACTAAGAGCTTAATCGAAAATTTACCCCCGGTAAAACAACTATCCGATTTTTGTCCCGCTAATTTAGTGAAAATCTGCTCCTTCCCTCGAAGAAACTTCCTAACTCACTTTCTCCTGTACTTTGATTTTGTTATCGAAACAATAGCTTCCGTTAATCGCTTTTGGAACTCGATGCGCCGTCGGTAAGAAACTCGGAAGAGCTTGAAAATAAATTAGGAGATTATATTATAAAAAAATTCGAGTTCGATCGGCGCAATTATTATATGAAATCTCTCGGCGAGAATGAGAAAGAGGCTTATCTTGTTCCGCGTCACTTGGCGTCCTGAATCACCGGGAGTGCAGCGAAAATCCCCAGGTGGATTTGACCTAATGTCAGTCCGCGGGAGAACAACTAATCCCGAGTCCCCGGCCGAGTGTGCAGATTTTACTGCCGTTTAAAGAGCCCGGGGATATACTTTTCACGCGCCCTCTGAAAATCGTTATACTCCTTTTTCGCGGAATGATCCTCGTTACTGCCGCGTTATTATCTTGAATTCGCACGCCGAGCCACACCGTAACCACCGCCGTTTTTATATTTTCGCTTATTTTTTTTTTTTAAAGCACGATCAATATAGATTTTTTATAATTAACGAAGCTTTTCATTACGAGGAAGATTCTTAATAGGGCAAAATCCACCTGTCTCCGAGCATAAAATTTATAAAACTGCAAGTAAATTATAATCTTATATAATCTTTGAAAAATACTATAACTGTGTAGGTTGATTGGGTCGAATATAAGTATAAGTATACCATTCCCACTGAGTGGCTCGAAAAACTATTCGAAATATTAAAGGATCTACGGCTATTACCCTCCGCCGTGTCATCGACAGCCCCTTTTACGGTCGAGCACACTTGGCTAATTTGGCCCTGATTAACGAGAACGGTCCTCCGAAAGCCGCGGCGAGGAAAAGTCCGGCCTTCGCGGGTCGAATAAAAACAGCGACTTTACAGGCGAAATAGACTACAGTAATTAACGCGGCGCATTATTAATTGGGATCGCGTCGGCCAGTAACGCATACACCGTTTTCAGTACGGTAATTAGCCCTCTCGAAAGCAGAGCGGAGCTATAAGCCTTTGCTGAAAAAAAGTCTAGGCGCGCAAAAAGAATGCAAAAAAGATACACGCGGCGACGGTCCCCGATTTCCACCCGTAAAATATCCCGAATATATATATATAATTAAATCACATATGCTAATTAGTCGACGCGAAATGATTTGTTGTTATATATAGTGTATAAACCGCGCCAGTTGCGCCGCTTAAAATCTTAATGGTGCGTTTAGCAGGAAACGTTGAACTATTTGTTTCGAGCTTTTGTCCGACGGACGGCCGCTGCGGCCGGACAAGCACTCGGTCAAATTTATCAAATGAAAATTTAAACTTGTCACGCGAAATTGGGCAGTTTTCTTTTTAATTAAACGGGCCTTTACTGCTTTAGTTTATCAGATTCGCGAAAACGGCGCCAAGTTTATTGTTACAGTCGCCGCGAGACAAAACAAGTTATGCGACGGCAAAGTTTACCTTATAAGGCATCTCATTTTAGATAAGCCTTAATTTCATACAAACTCGCTGTTCCTTCGAAATAATTGACTAAAGCAAAAAGGATAAAAAGGCTGGATCGTTGTTAAAAAATATTTTTTCGTAAAAATTGTGCGATCTTTTCCAGAGCCCGATAAAATGCAGCTTGCGGATTCGAACGGTTCCGCGCTTAATTTTGAAGGGGCTCCGAATATTTAGCACCGAAGGCGAACGAAATTCGGAGCTGGAAAGGGAGACAAAGTGTAAAAGTGAAAGGCGGTAGGAAAGAATAATAGAAGAATATAGAAGAGAGCTTCGGAAGGAATAAGGCCCTCTCGGGCTATAAACGACGACTGACCGGCACAGCTATATATATATATATATCCCACCGATCGGGAGTCAATCAAACAGAGTGCCGAATCAATCAAAGCCCGACTCCTCCCCAAGCATAAACCTAATTCGGCAGCTTTTGTTGTAAAAATTTTACGTTGTTTAATCTTAGCCGAGAGCCGGAAGAGGAGAAGAGAGGGCTTTGTAACAGATGGCGCGGCTCGATGGGAGGCCTGACGGAGAGAAGGCCTTTACAATTCAATCGTGTATGTAATTCTGACGGAGCCGATCGATAAGCTGCTTATTGATTTATGGAAAAGCTCATATTTTTGCCAATGGCTGTTGAAAGTAGAGGCTCAAAAAAATTATCCGAAAAAAGTCTTTATTCTACGTTTTTGAACAATTGAATAAGGCGAGATCGGCAAAAATGAAGAAACGTTTTGAAATGTCGATCGGTAGAGCTGAAAAATATTTCAACTCCGGTGCTTATGGCCGCTACATTGAAAGATGAGAAAGCTTAGTGAAATAATGGCGTCGATTTCGCGGTAATAAAGCGTGAAATTTCATTTGTCAAAGTTGCCGGGGTTCGGCCAAGAAATAAATTAGATTAAAATTTGCAAGAGGGAACACTTACTTAATTGAAGCCGCCGTCGTCCCCCGTCGGGGCGAAGAAGCAAAAACACGAGCATTTGTATCTTTCGCGGCTTAGACTCGGCGAGCTAAGTGCGCAAGAAGTAGCCGGGAGAGAAATTTTCCGACTCCTTGAGCAAAATAACGGCTCGCAGGCCGCTCGAACAATAAACTATAGAAATCGAGCGAGCAATTAAAACTCGGTATAAGAATCGGCGAAGGGGGCGAAAAAGCATTCGGCACTGCACTACTTTGCAGACTCTCCGGGCCCTTCTCTCGAGAGAACACTAATGAAGAACGTGGCATCTTCAGAGGGGGGGGGGGGGGGAGGAAGTCGCGCTCGCGATATACATTAATTAGAGCGCGGAGAAGCTCGTTTTTCCAGGTCATTAAAAAGCCTCGCGCGCGGCTCGATCCCTCAGCAATTTTTCTCGCCGAAACTATTTCGCGAATGCGTACGGTAATGGCGAGTCATTACGCCTTAACGAGGGTCAGGATCGATCATATCGAGCGAATCATCATTTTTTTTAAAGAACGCAAAATAGGCGCAAATCGAATTGGGCCAATAGCGAAATAATCCCTTTTCCCCCGATTCCTCAAACGGATCGATTTCCGAAGACAAAGCTCTCGGCTTCTTTTTTTATTACAACGGAACGGAATTAATCGTCCGGAATCCGTCCGAGCTAATTTATGACCGAAAGTAGTTACGCCAGGCATTTCGCAATCTCGACTGGGCTGATACCGATTTATTTCCCGAAATTTCTCTAGCCATCACTACAACTTTCTTCACATCCGCGCGACGATAACACTTTTCTTATACAAAACTATATTAAAGTCATTTATCGATCCACTGCAACCTGTCAATAAGCGGCGGAGCCGCGAAGGGGCGAGAGAGAGAGGGCGAGGGTGAGAAAAGTTTTCAATTTTCGAGAGTCGACCCGACGATGTCACAGCTTTGCCAAACGAGACAGCTGCTCAACTTTCCCGTTATATCGGATCGAAATAAGATTTTTAATTAGAGAAAAAATCAGCCGGGAAAACCCGATCGAATTGGTGCCAGTATGGCATTTATATAACACGCGAAAAGGTGACGATTTCGAAAATGAAAGCTGGCGTCGCGGGCTTCTTTGTGCGAGCTCATCTCTCCTCTGTCTTCGAGGGCGGCTTTTCAAATTTCTCGCGCTTGCTTTTGTGCGCGGCCCGCGCCAAATCTCGGAGGAGCCGCGGGAAAATACGGCGCGCAGCTTCCCCTCCCCGGGAGGGGGGCGAGAAGAGTTTTCATTGTCGGCGAAATCAGGCGCGGCGCGCGGCTACGATGCCGTTCGATATGGGTCAAGTCCCTCTACTCGGACCTTTAGCCGCGCGACCACCGCCGAGCGCTAAAGTCAAATCAAAGAAGAGGGATACGAGACACTCTTTTCATGCTGCTTTAGCGAAGTTGAATCGGCGCCTTTCTAATGATGCTCCAGAAACAATCAAAGAATTTTGAAAAGCTCCGAAGATATAACAAGAGCCGCCGTCAAGTGGATTCTGTTGCGCGCGAACACCGTGGAAAAGCCCAAAAAATCCAATTTCGCCCTTTTCGCTGAACAATCGTAATAAAATTTGCGGTTGAAAATTCCGATTCTTTTTGACTAGGAAAAATCTTTCTATATACGTTGTTATCCGCCGCCGCGGAAAATTGCCGACACATTCTCGGGATTTCGATTCGCGCGCAATTTTACTCTCGCGCCGCCGTCGATCGATCAAGTCTGCATTACGTAGAGGGGCGCCGCTCGAACGACGATGAACACCGACGATTACTCGGATGGCCAGCTAAATCCGCTAAATTCCAATTGGATGCATAAAGACTTTTTAACTTTTAACGCGTACAGACGGACGGGTCGTCAATATATTGTAAAATATTAAAAGTGCCGCCCGTGTTGGAGCATTAATACACAGTATAGGAAGGGCCGGAAATGATAGGGCGATTTACCAGAAGCTCATTAATTTGCGCGCGGAATATCGTGCAGTTTTATCTCGACGTTAACTTAATAAGTTTCGATCCGCCGACTAATAAGCCAGACATCTAGATTGTTTCCTCGCCCCTCCAGCGAGAGAGATAGGACGTAAGGAAAAGTGGAGCACCTTCGCGAAAGGAAGACGACGACATTGTCACTCACCATCGGTGTTGACGATCGACACGTACGTCCAGTTGAAGTAGCGCACGAGATCGACGAGCAGCTGCGCCTGATAGTAATCCGAGGGTACGACGCGGAGGAAGGTCGAGAAGCGGCTCTTGTCGCTGAGGTCCCTCGAGGTGCACGAGTACCCGACCTGTGGAATGGAGAACAGCTGGAGGAGGTTCTGCACTTGAAGCGCGACGGAGCTCGAGCCCGGCCCGACCACGCCGATCAGCGGGGCTTTCTTCTCCAGGTCCTGGTGCTAAAAGAGAGTGAGAGAGAGTGTATGTGTGTGTGCTTGGCAAGGACCCGGGGGCCTTACCAGAGAGGGCTCGAGGAGGCACGAGTCCAGCAGCACCGGCTTGGCGACGACGGGCGTAATGGCGTCGCGCACCAGCTCGATGCTCTGCTGCAGGGCGACCGGGGCGAACCAGCACGAGTCGCGCGCCTCCAGCCCGAGCGTGACGCCTCTGAGGACGTCGCTGCTGTTGTTGATCTGGTCGAGGGTCCAGAGGGCCGTCTCGACCCGCTGGATGCCGTAGAGCTCGCGTATCGCGCCGCAGACGAGGGCGCCCTGGCTGCCCCGCGGCTGGTGGTGCACGCTGAACAGCGCGCCGACGACGAAGTCGCCGCGGACGCTGGCCGAGGGCTGCACCTGCTGCGCCCGGAGCCGGCCCCGCAGCAGCAGCAGCAACCAGCTGAAGCACAGCAGGAGCCCCCGGCCAGCCATTGCTTTCCTGAGAACATTCATGATCAAGCCCTCTCCGTCTTCAAGAGACTTACAATTTCGGGAGACTATTTGATGGGTCAGTTTTTTAATGAGTTACGGGGAAATTTTCTAAAACTCTATGTGCAAAGCTCTTAGAACAGACGATGAATATAATATTTCAAGCTCTTTTTCAAATTGAGGAACATTTTTAATAGCTCTTTAAATATGCCAAGTACTTTATCATATTTCAAACTATTTTCTATGTATTTTTATAATTTGTTTAGGAAAACATAATGTCATTTTGAGCTTTTAAATTATGATAATCGAAGTATTATTTATTGGCAATAATTTAAAGCAATTAATCATTTTAGAGGCCAGTTGAGAAAGACAAAGACGTTGAGTACGACTACTTCAATACTGAGCCGACTCTCGAGCCCTCCGTTTACTAACTCAATTTATTAATCGAGGCGCACATTTTCCGGATTTCCTATTTACTTGAGTACTGCAACAAATTTTTTTTAACATTATTGCAAATTGGGTTGCCGAGTGCATTTAGCAGCAGTACAGTGAAAGGAAATTTTACCGATGGCCATTGAATTCGTGTCTGATTGAAAATCTATTGATACTACTTCAGTTTTACAAGTTCGTCTGTTATATCTCGACGTTAAATATATATAACCACTAAGCAACTATATATAGATAAGGGCATTTTTCATGAAATCCGTATTTTTACCCCAATACACTTTTGATTGATAAATCATTATTTAATTTGAAACAACGAAGTAGGCGGATGCAAAGCGCAAAAGCGATCAATTCAATCCGAATAACACCGTACCGGACCGGGGAATGTCACTTGATTAATCCGTCCTCTCAAATTCTGCAATTAAATGACGGATAAATCAGATAATTCGCGCAACACGAATAAGAAGCTTTCGCCCTCCCTGCGCTCATTCCGAGTTTTTCAGCTCTCCGTATAAGTAAAAGCCGGGGGGGCTCGAGACAATGTGCGTCGATACATCGATTTTAAAAGCTCATCAAAGCTCGCCATCCGCGGCGGAGGCCTCTTGGGCCGGGGAGCTCCTGGCAAACGGCTTGGCACACGCCGTTAATTAATAAGCCCCGCTCGCGCGCCATTTCGCCTACTCTCCCGTTTGAAAAGAAAAAGAAAAAAAAAACACTGAATTAACGGTTCTCGTTTTTAAAACAGGATCGAGAGATCGTATATCGATAATTGAAAGTCTGGCGTTGATTAAATAAAGGCTGTAAGCAGCACAGCGGGGGGTTTGGGTTCGATTTCAATCCGCCTGCAATTAACTGCACGCGCGAGAGAGAGGGTTAAACGCCTCGAGAGTGCCGTATTTTACTTTTTTTCCTTACAAGATATCGACAGATATCCATTCGGCCGCGGAGCGCGAGGTAAAGTTGGTGGGCGCACGGACACACGTCAGTTTATTTTCGTAGGAGCGACAACTTTGGCCCAGATTTTTCGGCCAGGAAGCGAGGGGTTCTATATCTCTTAATTATTAGAGCGCCTCGATATTAGGACACGCCGCGTTAGAAATTGATCGGCGCTGCACATCACCCTTCGATTATATTCATTCTTTACGACGAGCTTCGCCTCCCGCCGGTTTTCCAATGACATAAGGAGTCGATTTACGCGGAGCGGGGCAAAGTTTCTTCGGGTACGTATTCTTCTCTTCGAGAGAAAGTTGTCGCGCGGAAGTGCGCGCGGCTCGAGACTGTCGTCGCCAAAACTCGAGGGTCTACGCGCGCGCTCGCGATACAATACTTGATACTTGGAGGGGAAGACGCGCCGAGCTTTTACGGGGTTGCGCCCTTTTCTGCACTTTCTCAACGAGTCGACGCACTTGTGAATTAGCGGATCATCGGCTCTGCTTCGCACGCGATTTTGCGCGTTGACATTTTTTTTTTTTTTTTCTAAACTCTCCGAATGCTCGGAGTGCCGCTTTGGGGGATTACGTAATGATGTAAAAGCTTAAATTAGACACATTACTTAAATTAGTGCGGTTTTTAACTAATAGCTTAATTCCCAGCTGATGTCTCGTTAGCATGTTTATTTTCAAGGTTATCGAAAAGGGTCGAAATTTCTCTGAAATTTACTGCGTTATCTCATTCAAAAGTCATACACCTTCATAAGTTTGAATTAGCCCTCGAGAGACCCATACCGACTATGGATATATAGTAAGCTTATAAATATATAAGAGTTTTTTTACTTGAATTCTTCAAGCCCAGCTTCGATCGTTTTATATGAATTTACTGATACGAACTTCTGAATTAAATTATAAATCTTAAAGTTTTTCAATCTGGCTCTCCTTTAGGAAAACTATTTTATTGATCTTAAATCGCTGCAAGTGCAGTGCTTTTTTTTTTGTCTTTATTTTTCCGAACAATAATCTCCTTCTGTTAAGACAGTTTTTTGTTACATCGTCCGAAAAAGCTCGGCGTAAAAATAAAAGTCACGAGATTGAAATATTTTACAATACTTTCGTTTTTTTTCTAACAAAACGATCGGAATTCAAGATTTAAAAGATGCGAATAAAAAGTTTTTACGACAAACAGCTTCAAATGTCATAAAACGTTTTTTTTTTCTTTTTTTTTATTTCATTGGTTTGCAGATAGCTTTAAATGTACTAAAAAAGTGTACTGCGTAAATATTTGATTTTTCCGGAGATATCGTCGAGTCGTCTCTTTTGCGGAACAACAAACAGAAAAATGAAATTGAAAAGGTGCAGCGTATAATTCCGCGTGCAGTCGCGAGTGAAACTAAAGGTGTATATGAAACTTACGTTAAGAGATAAAAAATTAGAGCTGAGACATGAGTATTACACGGAGGCTGTTGACGCGTATTCCGTGCGCAGACACTTGCGGCTCTCTCTCTCTCTCTCTCGGCGAGGAGGTCGTCGACGTTTCGCGGCTCGCGCGACGTTTGAACTGTAGCGCGGCCTTTCGCAGGCGGCGCGAGCTCTCGGCTTTCGCGGTGTGGTGGCGCGGACATGCGCCCCTCTCTCCTCTCGGAAGGGGGAGGGGAGATTTTCACCCCGCGCGCTAAGCGCTCGCGAGCTCTCGCTTGCGGAGCTTTCTTTCGCGGGCCTGCAACGATTAGCCACTAATACCTATGGCGACCGCTGCGTGACTGCTATTTTGACTTGACAAAATTATACGGGAGCAGGGCGAGAGATGGATACCTGTCCGATCTGGAAAATTCACGGGTTCACCTCTTTCCAGCTATTTTTCGCATTATTTATTCGTTTGACCTACAGAAATTTATTTAGGAGTACTTAAATTTATCATGTAAACCCCCTGAAAACATGGAAAAGTCCGAAATTCTTTTATCAAAAATCATATATGAATGAAAATTTTATGCAATTTCTAACAATGACATGACCAAATTTGCGAGATATTTTCCTTCTGAAAATGTAAAAAATATTTAATTAAAGCAAAAATGGTCAGAATTTAATGTGAAAAATTTAACCCGACAAATTCACGTAGAAAATATACACCAGTACACAAAAGGAAAAAATTTTCCTTCTTTTCAAGAAATCGATGACTTTTTTTCACCTAATTATGAGCTAAAGTTTAATAGTATCTATAGTATAGTTAATAATCCTCAATATCTTTGGGGATTAAAGGCTTTTTCGCGATCAATGGATGTACTCGTCTTGTGTACATTCTGCTAAAAGTATTATCACTAATGAAATTACTTTTTTAAATGAAAATTTGCCGGAATAAGTATAATTTAGGCGAAAGGAAAATATCTCCACGTTGAATAAAACATTAAAAATCTTTTTCATCCATACGGTTGTTTCAACATAATTTGAATGATAAAAAATGATCAATTCGCACGTCGCAAAGTAAATCATACTTTGTTAACATAGCCCAGGTCCAAAGTGCATTTCCGTGTTTTCGTTCGTCGTTCATAAAGTCGGGCTCATTTGGAAAAGTTATATTTTAAGAAGACAAATAATTATCTGCAGCGAGGAGCAATGCTTTCTATTTTATTCATTATTTAGGAGGAGCAGCTCGTCACACCGGCACAGTTAATTTTAAGCCGAAGCTTGTCGCCGAGAATAGCCCGCGGGAATCTGCAGCCTAAATTTTAAATCCGCCTATACAGATCCAGTGGAAGGGCGATTCAAGCGACGGGGAATAAATAATAAAAGACAGAAGAATCGCGTCGAATGCCGGCCCCCGCGCGCTGAATGCCTGAAACTTGATTCAGCGCACGAAAAAAAAAAAAAAAAAAGAAAAAAAATGAGAAAAAACGGAGGAGGAGAATCCCCGCTAAGATTCATGAAATGAAAAAACGCTCCGCGCAATGAAAGGACCCCTGTAAACTGCTGCTTTTTTGCGCGTTCAAAGTATAAAGCAAAGCGCGCAAAAGTCGAAGCTTTATTGCACAAACGGCTGTCAAGAGTATAATATACGCGAGAGCGCGTAAAAGGCGGAAGTAGCTATTATTTTCGTATAAATTTCCGTCGGGAAAAATAGCGAAACCCTCCCCCCCCCCCACCCTAACTTTCGTAACTGTTGACCTAATTGACTAATAAACTTATTCATAAATGCGGCTTCTTCAAATTCATCTCGGAGACGCGAAGGAAGCTGAACTAAGCTGCGGGAAGAGTTGTTTAATTCGAGCCGAAGGACTCGAACGAGGTGCAGTTAAAAACTATTGTGCGCACGGAAACTGCGAAAACTGCGACGGCCGGAATTCGGAAAAGCCGCGGAGCTTAAGCGGCGCGCGCGTTTGGCGCTATGAAATTTTTGAAAGCCCGCTGCAACGCCGGAGCGACCGCGGCAAAGGCATTGAATGGGGGAGTAGGGGCTTCTTGCCCTCCCTTTGCGCGCTCTCGCCACGTAATCGCGCGTGTAAGGACGAGTACGGTCGCCCGAGCGAGGCCTCCGAAGAAACGCCGGAACTCGCGGCTGTATTTACGCGCCGCGATAAACAAACTTTTAGATGTGGATTTGTGGCGATGGTTTTAACGTCGCGTAAATTCAAAACCGGGCCTTTCTTATCCTCTTTCTCGCCCGGAGAAAGGAGATTAAATATGCCCAACTTGCTTTTAATTGTGAAGCTTATCTGCAATTTCGTCCGAAGAATAGTGCTTGGATTCACTTCGAGCGACGTCGTACCGACGAGTTATTTAAAGGTTCACCGGCCGTTTCGAAGGGAGAAGTATAAAATTTCTATAGATTCGTAGATCTGCATTTTCTTAAAAAGTCGCAAGGAGCGACTTTGTTCTTCCCTCTTTTGTTGCAACTGTCACCGTCGCGGTTCGCCGCAGCTTTATGCGGTTGCATTCTTGTCGGACCCCGGCCTGAATATTCCAATTATCGCGATGCCCTCCTTCTTTCTTTGGCCTTTTTTTTTTTTTTGGATATCCAGAAAGGTGTTACTGCATCATTCAGGCGGCTTTATATTCCGCCGAACAAAGAAGATGTTTGCTCTCGAGAGCGAGCCAGGAGCTATAATAAAGTAGCGCAAATCGCATTAGCCTTTCATCAAAGAGCCGCGGATGGATTAAAGTCTTTATGTCGGCCGCGTAATTTTCGCGATTAATGAGCTTTATGCATTTAACGCCGAGTAGCCTCGCTCGAATATTTACTCCACGGCGGATTATGAGCGTTTAAGCATTTCACTCGTTCCTATTATACACATAGCCTTCTCTTACCGAGCCTTGCTTTTACTAAATCATTCTCAGAGCGCACTACTTGGACACCATCGTCGATTTTTCTACTTCGGCAACTTGTACAAGCAAGAGATTTAAATGAAGAGTTACAGACTAAATTCAATAACTCAACATGTAGAGCAAGAAATAAAAACCTGATTGGTTTACCTAAAATATTATTTTTTAACCTGGTCTAAATAATTAAATCCGAAAAAAAAAAAAAACGATGTCCATCCTTCCGAATCGAAGCGGTTTTCCGAATAAATGAAGCTCGCAAACGGAGCCTCTGTCCCAGTTGTAAACAGGCGCTTAAGACCGTTCGAGTGCGGTCCCGAGGCGGAAAATCTGCACGAACGGAGTATTCTCGCGAAGCCAGCTTGCTTAGCACGCTCTCGGCAATAATTGGGGCAACCGCGAACCAAGATTCCTCTGCTTCCAACGGCGAACGACTTTAGAATTCCTACTGTTTATTACTTGACTACTCTTTGTTTTTAGCGGAATTCAATGTGCTCGTCAAAGGATCTCGTACGTTTTTTGTTCTACTTGTCGTGGGATAATTAACTATGGTGACAAGTTAATCTTTTTGTAAATTGTAGCTGGATTATTATTATTCTCATTTGGCATTCGAAGATGTAATTTTGTACAGGTAACTGCAAAAGCTTGAAGAAACTTGGAATACGTGAGACAGGTATCGTTTAACATGATTCTAAAATCCGGAAGACGAACACCTCGATTTAGCATCATTTTTTTTAAAAGGATCTCCCGGCTAAGTTCGGACAAGTTCGTTATACACGCGAGTGCACTCGTAACTAAAAACCAAGAGAGCACTTGCTTTAATCTACCGTCTAGCCTCTTTTCTTGTTCTCATATTCTCGGGAACCATACCGAGTAAATGAAAAAAGTCTATTATAAACAATTGCGACAGCTGCCTCTACATCGGTAATAAACCAACATGAAACCCAGGAGAAAATAATAACGCATTGCGAGGGCGCTTTTACGAGAACAAAAAAAAAAAAAAATTTAAAACGCTCTCTTCGGAATCGAACAGTAAGAAAGCAAGTCTACAAAAATTTAATACGAGCTGGAAAAGCGTAAGTCGTACCGGCAGCGCCCGCTCTCGTCCACACAGTGCATTTTCGCGCTTCGCATTCTCGACGGGACGACGGACCATCAACGACTACGGAGCACTATCGAGGTACTACTGCCTGCATGGAGGAACTGCTCAAGACTTTAATTTAATAGTCAATAATGAGAACTACTTTATTTATAAGTTCAAATTAATATAAATACGTTCAAACAAATGTTTATAAAATTAATATAATTTAAAATAGAATAATGTATAAGCATTCTACTAATAATCTTTTCACGTCTCATGGGAAAATTAGCAACCGATTTTTTGCACTTTGATATAAAAATTTTATACAAATTGTATAGAATCAAATCTTTATAAAAATTAAATAAATTATTTTTACTTGGGAGTGTGATGACTCTCTATTTTTACATTAGTGTGCATAGACTGTGTAAAAATTATACTTCGACTATGATTGTGCATAACCGATTATGCCTAAGTATAATTTTTTTACACGGGTAAAATGATTTGCGTAAGATTTTTTTGTTATATTTAAACTATTTTTCTTTTTAATAAAGAAAATTTTTATTTAAATTTAAATTTATGTTATAATATTTAATTTTATTTATTTATCGTATAGATTGTATAAATCTGATGTATGTGAAAAAATATTTTTAAAAGCTTTTCTAACAATGTCATGTAACAATTATTCAAATTATAGGACTGGTCACTGGAGTGAGTGTGACGAGTTGTGACGGTCACGCCTGTCATAAGAAAGTCTTATTTCGTGTTTATGACGGTGGTTAAAATGACTGGTCATTTTGCAATTTTACAATCTCTGGTCGCCACTTGCAGGTCGCGCTCGAACAACGACATGATAGTGAGCGTTCATGGCAATCATGCCTTCAAATGCTGCCTCGAGTTGTAAACCTTTTTACTAATATACTTAATTACTTTTGTAGAGGCGTCTTTTCATTTATCTTCGGGTCCAGAAGTAAAATCGAACCGGGAGATCCCTCATCCCGACAGGATCCGCACGTCTGCAGCAGCAGCGACGAGTCCAGCTCCAGTGTACGAGTGTGTGGGCACCTATTTAAGGCACGACATCGTCGAGGAGAAGGAATCGCCGCTCTTAGCCAGCCCAGTCCGCTCTCTTTGCCCGGGAAGTCTAAAGAACAAGGAGAGCCCGAGCAGCGAGCAACAATGGCCAGCCCTGCCAGCAGGTCGTGGCGCAAGAGAGAGTCCAATGAGGACATCGCGCCCGAAGACGACGCAGCCGATGAACTCATCAATGTCGACACCGAACCCGCCGAACCTAAAGTCCTCAAACCCGAGCAGTAAGTGTCATGGCTACTCCAGGCTGCTGCCTTCAGGCAGCACAGGCCTTCTCCGTGCATGTGATGCGTCTGTCAGACAAGCGCGCTTCTGACTTCTTATGTTTTTTCTCCTGCGGCACATCGAGTCGAGTACCGAGTCTACTGGACGTATCTACGGGATCACATCACTAGGAGCGGGTCTTTATACTCGCGCGAGCAACGATTCCCTTTTTCAAATGAACGCGTAAGCGCGTGCATCCTATTGTTCTGGGACAGTCTATTATTAAATTAACCATTTTCTTTTTAATGGGTTGAGTCATTTGAATTAGGTACAGGCAATGCACTCGTTTTTCATTTCTCTTTGTCAATTGGGTGAAGGTCAGGTCAAGCCAGATTCAACTGCTTATATTGTATAATTATCTATGATCATATTTGACAATCATGTCGCAAGATTTTTCATTTTTACATTGCCATAGTAACTGACTAGATACAAATGTCATTCGCAGTCCATCATCCTTACAGCTTGTTGTAAGTGAATAACTTGATCGGTAACATTAAATTATGTCACTGCTTATATTTATTGCTCTTGTACTTATATTTATTATTAAGAATTAATAATTTTATAGCTTTGAACTTGTGACTCAATGACTTGTCAAATTCCCATCTGATTACATTGTAATATATTTAACCTTATGTTTATTTATAACATCTAGTTAAGCTTTTGCGGAGGTGTGTAGAAATGATAAAAAATTGTAACCATTCATATTGGCATTGCAGGTTAGCAGAACTGAAGAAAGAGGAGGCTAATCTTCTCTATAGTCGAAAACAATATAAACAGGCTTTAGTAGGTTACAATGAAGTTATCGGTGAGTAATCAATAATAAGAAGTACTTTTAATCAAATACTTACCAATTTTGTTTTATCATTGCAGAATTATGTCCAGATAATGCCAGATACTACAGTAACAGGTGTGCCTGTTACATGATGCTCTTGCAATACAGAGATGCACTCAAAGATGCAAAAAAATGCCTTGAATTAGATCCTACATTTCTTAAGGTATTTATTTACTAATTTGTAAAATAACTATCACTCACATTTTATTAATGAATGGAATTTGTTTCATTTATTTCAAATTTCTTAAAACTAAAAATCTTTTACTATTTTTACAGGCTTGTACACGTCTTATTAAGTGCTCTCTAATGATAGGAGATATAGTTGAAGCTGAGACTGCAATAAGTAAACTAGAACAATTAGAACCTTCAAAACAATCAATTACTGCAGAACTGAATGATTTAGCTATTTTAAAAAGATTTACAAAAGAAGCTGACGTAGCATATTCTATTAAAGACTATCGCAAGGTATTATAAATTTCTCTACTGTAAAAATATATATGAATAATTAATACAAAACATTTTTCTATTTTTTCACTGTTTCATTAGGTTGTTTACTGTATGGATTGTTGCTGCAAAGTAAGCCCCTTTTGTGCCAGATTTAAAATTACGAAGGCTGAATGTTTGGCATATTTAGGACGATATCCAGAAGCAGAAATAAGTGCAAAGTTGGTACCTTATTAGTATTTAATAATAATTATATTACTATTAAATTAGCTTGAAAAAAATTTTATTAATCCTTAACATTTTTAAAGTGATATTCTTCATACTGACAAACAAAATGCTGATGCTATATATGTAAGAGGAACGTGTCTATATTATCAAGATAATATAGATCAAGCTTTCAAACATTTTCAGCAAGTTTTAAGACTTGCTCCTGACCACAAAAAAGCCTTGGATATATACAAGGTATGTTATCAAAAATTAAAATCACATTTATCTGTAACTACTAAATTCTAACTTTACCCTCTTTACTGATACTATTTTAGTCCCGATTAACGTTTATTAATTATGTATAAAAAATCACTTTTTAAAATTTACATGATTGAAAAGATGAAAGGAACATCAAAGTTGTGAGAGCAAACATTACCTTTAGTAGAATGTAAGTACCATAATGTGGAGAAAATTCTGAAGCTTGCAGCTCTCTAAAGATCTAACTTTACCTTTATTAACTGTAAAGATAGCTAAAAACTGCTACTTAAGTAAAAATGAAAAGTTTTAAACTAAATATGTTTAACAAATAAGCATAAAATTTTTTAGGCAATACATTTATATAAAATCGTTTAATTTTAATTCAGACTAAGCTAACCCATTAAATTAAAATTTATTATCCAAAGTAATTTTGAACTGAAAATATATTTAAACGAACCATAATGTTGCAAAATCTATTATTGTAAATAAAATCTAAGTAATTTATGATTATTATATTTTAGAGAGCAAAATTGTTAAAACAAAAAAAAGAAGATGGAAACACTGCTTTTAAAGCAGAAAAATACCAAGAAGCTTATGGTCTTTACACAGAAGCACTGCTCGTTGATCCTTTAAATAATAAAACTAATGCCAAGCTCCACTTTAATAAAGCAACGGTAGCTGCAAAGGTAAGTTAATTAACGTCGATGAAATTTGTGAAAAATAAATAATTAAAATTTTTAATTAGTTGAAAAGATTAACGGAATCCGTTACGGAATGTAATGAAGCTTTAAGATTAGACAATAATTATCTTAAAGCAATTTTGAGACGTGCAGCTTGCTACATGGAGCTTCAAGAATTTGAAGAAGCTGTCGCAGATTATGAAAAGGCATGTAAGCTAGATAAAAGTCGAGGTAAATAAAACATTATTGATCATTAATCGCGTTGACATGTTCCATAATTTTTCTGCTAGAACGCGTTTTAAATTTTAAATTTATTTCGTTTTTTTTTTAGACAATAAACGATTATTGCTCGAAGCCAAAATGGCATTGAAAAAATCAAAAAGAAAAGACTATTATAAAATTTTGGGCATTGACAAGAGTGCTTCGACAGACGATATCAAAAAAGCTTACAGAAAAAGAGCACTCGTACACCATCCAGGTGAGTAGCGATTTAAAAGTTATTTATTTTTTTTTTACTCATAAGATTGTTAAATATTTTCATTGTTTGTATTTTTCAGATCGTCATGTAAATGCTAGCGAACTGGAAAGGAGAGAACAGGAAAAGAAATTCAAAGAAGTTGGAGAAGCCTACGGTATTTTGTCTGATCCGAAAAAGCGTTCGAGATACGACAATGGTCATGATTTGGAAGAATCCGACTTCTTTTTCCATGGTAAAATTATCTGTCATTTTAATATTTATAAGTCAAGTATTAAAAAAATAACATGCTATTTAATTTTAATGTTTAGATATGGATATGGAGAGCCGGTATCACAGTTTCTTTGCAGGCTCATTTGACCATGATTTGTAGATATTTTTTGTATTTCTCTGATCTTCCGATGCATTTGTAGACCATATCATATGAAGATGTACTTGTATATTAGCTTGCCCATAACTTTCAAATTTAATTAATAAACATGAAAATCCCAAACTTGTATGAAAGCTATGAATTTTCTGCTTGTAATAAAAACCTTGAAAAAATTATCTTGCTTCCTTATAGACAATTAGGTCAGATTAATTGTACTTACAAATTTTTTATTATCTCAATACTTATTTTTTTAAGATTTAAAATTAATTTACAATGTTTCTAAACTCCAAAATTACGTTTATGTTGTAAAAAACTTTGTATATACAAATGTAAATTAATTTTTTTATCAATTATCTATACGGAAGCAAATATGTAATGGCATGTATTCTTAAAAAAAGAAGGAACGCATAATATGTTGCAATTACTAATTGTAATAGTGATTTATATAAGTATCAAAATTATTACAGAAAAATGTACGAATCTTTCTAAAATCTGTACAATGTTATAATATATCCTCTTTATTTTATTCTGTATTACTCAAGTTTTGGGAGTTTATTAGGCTAGTGTTCATCGATTTCGTGTTAACAACTCTGAATGGAGTAAAATAAATTTATCAAATTTTTCTCAAAAATGGTGTTTTATTTAATTCTCTTTTTAGTATAAAAAAATGAAAGCAGCTTGCTTGGTATTGTCATATACATTTATCTTCCAAGAAGCGAGAAATTTATTTAAGATCCGCAGCTGATTGATTTCAAGGAGGTTGATATTGGATTTCCTTGAATACCTGAAAAATGCATAGCATAATTGTAGATTAAGTACTTATTCATTGTACAATAATGTACTACTTAATGTTTTTGTCATTCAGATTAAAATTCAAGTTAGAATTAAAATTTTTGGAATAAATTTTAGCGCTTATATCTTAAAGTACCATCACTCGCTTCATATTTGTATCTTTCTACTTGCGTATGATGGAAATTAAATAAGATAAAACTCCTTTTTCTCAAGTCAATGTCAACAAGCACATTATTTTGTTCTATAAGTTAATATAAAATAAATAAATAATAATAAAATTTAAAGGGCAATTAATGTGCAAAAAAATTAACGTGTACACATTTAGCATCAGCATTGAAGTCTCATTTTTTACGCAAAAAAATGTTAGCCTATATATATTTTATAAATTATAACAAAGAATATACTGTTGAAACTGTGAGACAAATTAGGAATTTATAACGATTAAAAATATTTTTTTCAAGTAAAAACATCATTTGAAATGAACTTGTGCTTTTAATTAAAAATTAATCTGTATGTTGTACTTAAAATTATAAACGATACACTTGCGTTCGCACCATTTATTCCAAGCATAAAATGTGACTTGAAATCATACAGAAAAGTAAAATGAAAAAAGAGTCACATTCCATGTTCAAAATTTTGGCTCACCTATAATAATAATTGTTCACTCTGCTTCAATCACCATCGACTCGAGCATCCAGTTCATCAGACAAGAAAACGAATCCAAAAACTTGCAGCCTTCATCCAAAGAGTAACAGTCTCTCAGTCCATTAACGCATTATATGCATAGCTTACCAGTACTCAGAACAAGTATACATACCATAATTTGGGTGATCAATCAATCAATATTTATCTATTCTTTCTAGTGAAATTAAAATGTAAAAAGTATGATGAAAGAAAAGAAGAGAAAAATGTTCAAAGTTGCGTTTTATTTTTATTATCTAAATGATAATAATTATTAGTGAATGCAGTTCTATTGAAACGAGTCTCTCAAATTGAAAAGAATGTGTCCAAGATCAAAGATTCAGTTTTCTTGAGACAAAATAGGAATGGCAAGCCTTTATGATAAAAATTATTAATGAAATGAGCAGAGAAAAAAGTGAGGCGCTTATAATGTATTGCATATATAACTTTATTTTCATTTTCTTCATTTATTCCAGAACATCAAAAGTGTATTATACTAAAAATTAAGAACACTCCACCACAAAGGGTTCGCAGCTTGAAGTTGGACACACACCTTTCGACAATAAATATACAATCTTTTTCTTTTTCTTTAAACGTTAATCATCAGTTACATTAATCGGTAATTCGTTTCTCTTCATTCCGGTCACTCTCTGCATAGACTTGTTCCTTTGACTGAAAGTGGAATATATTTGTACCTTTTATCTTCATTAAAAGTTTACTACAATAATGCAACAATAATACGTATTTACGTAGAGAAAGGTTTTTGTCTGAAGAACAAAATACAATGGCAGCCTGGAACTATAGAAAGATACCTTCGAAGAATGACGAATTGTACGATGAGAAAAAATAGATCACGCAATGGTCTTTAATAAGTTTAGTTTTTATTTTTGCTCATATCACCAAAAGTATCTGCTCGATCATAATAAACGTGTGTGTGTGTCTCAGTTTTTCGATTTTCTAACTTCGACTCGTGCGTAATTTGACAATTACCGAATCATTGTTCTCGAATAATTGCGCAATACAATTAGCAAAAATGGGTCGTCGAGATCGTGAGAGAGAAGAGCTCGATTCCTGGTAGATTTTAGTTTTCGATTGTTTATCTTTATAATTAAGCGCATTTCCACATAGATTAAAACGATACCCTCCACTGACATTCGTTTTTAATTATGTACAATTATGTATGCTTTCGCTCTCTTTCGTGCGTCATTACAAGATCTCGTTTATATTACAGGATTATCTACGAAGAATCTAGAAATCGTTTTGTGACACATCCTTCCGTATGGGCTTTTTGTAAATCTCTCATTTTTTAATGATAAAAACATAACGCCACAAAGAGCCATCAGCCATCTATACCCGTTGCGCAATGTATGATGATCTTTCAGCTGCGTGTGTCATAGAAACTTTCTCGTCAACGGCTTTTATCACATTCGATTCAACGCTTGTCAGTTTTCTCTATACAATGGCAAGACCTCCAACTTTTCAAGAGCAGTCTTCAAAGAGCAAAATTTTTTATACTCTCCTTTATCATTTTCATAAAAAACAAACAAACAAATTCAGTAACATTCTCGATATTACAGCACGCATCTTTTTATCATGGTTCATCTTTATTTTTCTCATTAGTTTACGTATTCATCCACAGACAGATCAACGGATCTCATCATCAAACTTATATACTTTAAAAATCATTCACTGACTGTTTATTTACAAATTCTACACGATCGCTTCCAAATCGCTTTATCAAGGCATCGTTTTGTTCATTTTATCTTCAACACTGTAAATTTATGCTCTTATTTGAGTTATTATTTCCACTTGTTCTTCATTTCTCACGCGCTATAATTCTAACTTTAATTTACTATTAGAGACTGTGGCTTTTTAATACTCAAGGCGAGTTTCACGCTATTTAATACTTATAACCGAACTCTAGCGAGTGTATCATATTACATAGTGTTTCAGTGTTCTTTTATTTTTAACGTAGCTGTATTGTTATTCATTCATTAGAGGGAATCCAGTTTATTGACCTTTAACAGTTGGACAAGCTAGGTGCTAGCGAAAAGCGTAAGTACGCTGAATTCCCATAAACGAGAGCTATCTCGATAAAAAACATTCAAGTGTTTAAGTTATTTTATCATCTTTATCATCTTTATTATATAGTAAACGGTTTGGAAGAGACCGAGCTTTTTTAAAGGTAGTTTCTTTTTTTTATTCTCGTAAAATGACTTCAATGATCGATTACAGTTTCTGCCTTAAGCTACAGTCTTTGTCTATGATCATCGGGCTGTGTCGCGTAATTTTATTTAACGACGATTTTATCTTTTTTACAAACTAACGTTCTCTCTTGACCCTTGTTTGTGTACAAAACATTCTATCATCTGCTCTCAGACCCTATTTCCAAGTGGGAAAAGTTCAAACGCACATTTAGTATATTTGTTTTTCTCCATAACTGTGTCACACTCATGAAAGTATCAGCATAATGCACCCGATTTTTGCTCTCTCTCTCTCTCTTTCTCTCCGTACGTGCGCTCTCTGACTTTCTTTCTCTCACCTCGCTCGCTCTTTCTCTCTTTCTTTCTCGCTCTCCCTCTCTCGCTCTCTCTTTCTCTCCTCTGCTGCAATTCATTCAATACAATATAATACGATAGAGCATCAATAATATCAAATCAACTACACTTTAGTTTTTCATACATATATATATATATATGTAATATTTTAATTCCTCTCTAATCTTTTATTTATGTATATTCTGTGTACTTTGACGGTTGCACGCGAGCGAGCAGATCCTCTCGCTAAAAATTTATTTATTATTTACTTTGCCGTTTTTTTTTTATTTCTTTACTTTTACTTTTATGAGCTTTTTCATACGGCCACATCCACACAGAAGCACGAGCAATGGTATTATATATAAGTTTCAATTCAGTCTCTGGTATCAAAAGAACCATCCGATCGCCCTGAGAATGCAGGGAATTCTCTTGTACACCGATCACTAAGATTTCTAAGTCCTCGATTTCAAAGAGAAAGAAAAACTAGATAGAGCGATGACTCAATTAGCTAAGCTAAGATAATTAACAGATTTTTTAATAATAAAAGTTCATTAAAAAACTGCATTTCTTTTCCTACATGCGTCATAACTTTCACACAGTTTTTCCATTGCTTGTTTTTCTTTCGACCAAAGGAAAAAGTTCATTTCGCTAACTTTAACTTGAACTCAATTATTATCGTCGCGTTATTTATTACTCAAGTAACAATCATCAAATGTACAATGTAGCAATTTCTTTATCAACTTTCATATCTTTTCAACAGAGTGAAAAACATGAAAAAGTTACACCGAAATGTAGTCACACAACAATTATACAATAAATAGCTCTATACATGAAAATTAAAATTCCGTTCTCTACTCTACTAGAAATTTTCACACGGGAATAAGCAAATCCGACGGAGAAAATTTTTAACAAAGTATACAATATCCTATACAAGCGTTCAAAGACTGTTTTTCTTTCTCTCATCCTTTTTCTCTTTTCTCTTGCAAACAACAGATGATGGACGCGAATCATGCAGAAATTTCCCTTTTAGACTCGATTATAATAACTCTTATTAATCTTATTCTCGAAGCAGTTTGTACGAAATGCTAAAAATAATGCCAAACCGTACCTCCCGTTTTTTCCCTTTAAATTTATGTTTCTCAATAATATCTGACTCGTTTATTAAGTATTGACTTTGAAATTTCTGTGCAAGTCTACGTGCAAGCTGGGCTTGTATTGCAGACTCTGAATCAATCAACAATCCAATATGCACACAAGATGCACTACACACAAAATCAGAGGAGACACAATTTCGAGTCGAAATAAACCTCAATAAGAGAAATGAGTGGGAAATCGAACAATTTTTCAGGCAAGCTGAAATCAGTCTATTTTTGCAAGTCTCGAATAACATTGCAAATCATCAACAGCAGCACACTTTACACTTTACGAGCAATCAAAGACATTTTTTCATTTAGCCTGTTTTTTTTTTTTTTTTATTTTTATACTAATGTAAACGACGACGTTTCTTAAGAAGAATTTTTGGAGTTTTGGAAAAATTTAAGCTTCCATTTCTAAGACTTTAGAAAAGTTTCCGTTTCATCATTATTGCAATCGGTGGATGGACTTTTACTTGGTACAACAAGTACGAAAAGCGTCTGTACCTGTCAGTAAATAGAGCTCGCAACTAGTAATATTGCACCGATCAGTTTCTCTACTAGAATAGAGAGTTTCCTTTCGTTTTCATAGAATTTCTTTACTTTCAGGTACAACAAGCAAAGGTTGCAAAGATTTTAGTACAGGTTTTCATTTTGAAAGGCAAAAAACGGAGATGGAAATGCGTGTCTGTATGTGCCGCCCTGCATCGAAGCAAATTTTTTAGCCTTGCTTCTCTTAGTGATGTCAGAGCTATCTCGAGTTCTCCGGTTACCGAAGGCCTTAAACATTTTGCGCCCGAGTCCCGGCGGTTAGTATTATACTTTGAGACTACTTTATTATTCAGTAAGTGAAAAAAACACTGCAATCATCTGAGCAGCTTTTCCTTTATTACATGTAAATATTATCGAGCTGACCGAACTTGTATGGAAAGACATCTCACATCAAGGATAACGTATACATGTATATTATTTGGGATAAACACACGAGATATAGATTTTTCTTTAATATTTAGCTTAATCAAACGTTAAAAAGGATGAAAGCGAGACTAAAGTAAAGGATAATAAAATGCTAAAGTTCAATCAAATTAAAATGTTTAGTTGGACAAAAGGACTGGAACAGAAGAAAAAGAAGAAGAATAAGAAGAAAAACTAATCGGTAAATCCACGTCGATCCATTCGAGAGACCGGTCGCAAGTGCAAGTTAATGACGATTAATAATGAATTTTATACTCGATAGATAAGATCTTTTCTATAAGCCCCACCAAGGATCTCTTTTTATTTATATGATAAATGAAACTCATGGTTACCAACTAACGATGAAATCTATAATCTAAATATACTTAAACATCTAAAGTTACACTCTCCGTACTCTGCTGTGTTCTCTGCCGCTTGATTCTTACTTTCTTTCTCTCAACATTCTCTCCCTCTCTTGCTCTCTCTCGCTTTAGCAGTTTTTTTTTATTACGTTCTTTTATTAATTTGTTCACCCCTCTCTCGCATCTTTCATCAAAACATCACTACATCCTTTCCTCATCATGCTCACATCACGATCGCTCCGCTGTCTCTTTGACTTTAGTTACTTTTTGCTTCTCTCCTTTACCCCTCAATCTCTCTCTCTCTCTCTCTCTTTCTATTCTCAGCATTATTTCATCAATATACTATTTGCGTTTACAATTCATTCATCTATATAGTCACCTATATGGTTTATTTTCACGTAATAAATAACTATCCTCAAATACGGTTGAAGTATTAAATACATCAAACACACTGCAATAAACTTTCAATAAAATGAAATGTCTGCACGCTGCGTTACGTTTTTCCCCATCTTTTCGCTTTTTCAATAACATTAAAAGTATATATCGCGGTCGCATCCTGACATAATCTGCACACTCATAAATTTGTCATTTTAACCGTTACAATATTATTATTATTGTTACTATTTTTCCAGGCATTAGGTTTATCCACTTTTCCGTCATAGTTTCATCTTTTTCTCGACTTTATGCATTTATAATATATAATTAAATTGTCACAGCGCTCGCATTTTATAGTTATAATAAACCTAATAATTTTTCCGACACGCGCGCTCGAAACTTTTGCTTTTATTTATTACTCAACGATCCGTATTTTCTTTTGCTTACGATTGTATTAATAGTAGTACCTCTGTCCACTATCAATTGATGTACGATTAAACATGTATAATATAATCATTTTTAGAATCCGAAAGTTAGCTACAATCGTTTTTTAGAGAAATGGTGCCGTGGAAAATTTGTCAGAAGCCAATGTCAAACAATATAAGAGAGAGAGTGTGTTTGTGTCATACGTCTGTGTGTGTAAATAGGATGTGAGCTCGGGGGTTTGTTAAAGTGTCAGTGTAAGAGAGTGTAAGTAGTATGTCTGATCGTAGCGACGGAGTCTCTAGCTCGCCGATGCTGAAAAGTTTACCCGAGCTGCATACCCATGCACGTGTAACGGCGACGACGGCGGCGGCGGTGGCGGCGGAGACGACGGTAAATGTACACATATACAAAATGAAGAATCATGCAACCACTCAATTTACATAATTACAGCGTAGAACCGAGCTGAGCTAGCTCCCTCGCGCGCTAATCTACTAGAAAAACCGGAAAATAATGGGGGCCCGTTTAGGGGTATGCAGCGCTGAAATAAAAAAGGAGCTTCAAAAATGAAGGAAAGTAAAAACCTGTGGCTGCGTTTCGGCGCAAATGCGAGCTAGAGTAAAAGAAGATAGCGATTCAGCGGTGCTTGGTAGGCTGGTCTCAGTCGAGGTCGCTCTGCTCCGTGGCTACGAGGACATGGTTGTAGTCGGGACTCAGGGAACGGGCCCGCCTTTTACGAGTAGACTCAGAGTCCCTGCGGAATTTACTCGTACTTAAGAAATGTATTCGACTTGGGCTCGCGCTGGCCCGGGTGATTCTGCCAGGCGCCCTGCGAGGCGTTTGGGTTGTTGGGCCCGCCGGGGCCCTGGTTTGCGGGGTTGCCGGTGTTGCCGTCGCCACCGCCGCCGCCGCCGCCCCCGCCGCTCTGATTCATCCAGCTGAGGAAGCCCGAGTTGCCGCTATTGCCGATGCTGTTGTTGCCGGAGGGCGGCTGGCCCGGCGGGCCCGGCTGGTTGCTGTAGCCCTGGTCGTTTCCCTGGTTCTGCAAGTTGCCGATGAGGCCCCACGAGGCCTGGTTGAGGGCCGCCGCGACCAGGGCCGGGTTCATCGGCAGGGCCGAGAGATTAAGGCCGCCCATCGCCAAGGGGTTGGACATACCGCCGCCCTGGCCGCCACCGTTGTTCTGGCCCGTGATGCCCAGCGCCTGGAGATTGGGCATGTCGAGGTTACCGCGGTTGCCCGGATTGTTCCAGCCGTTCAGGCCCATGTTGTTGCCCGAGTGGCCCATGTACCTGTTACCTTGGTAGTTTCCCTGCATGTTATTGTCGATCGGACCGCCGGACATGCCGCGCGCCCGCATGTTCGAGTTTATCTGATTGTTAAAGTTCGCCCTGTTGTTGCCCTCGGACTTTGGCGCGGCGTTGCTCACGTGCACCGACACGCCCTTGATTATGTGGTCCTCGCCGCAGAGCGATTGGGCGACCTCGGGATCGAGGAACGTGACGAAGCTGAAGGCGCGGAACGGCTTCGGGATGAAGACGTCGGTCACCTCGCCGAACTTGCTGAAGTAGTCGCGCAGGTCGTCGGCCGTCAGGTCTTCGGTGCACCGGCCCACAAATACCTTGCACGGCACTTGCTGAATCATGCCCTCCTAAGCCAATAACAATTACTTTTTTTATCTTTTCCCTTTTAGTTTTTCCCTTTCCCTTTAGTTTACCCCTCTACCCTCGCCTCACCAACTAGCAACTCTATTTATATATATTTACATACCGTTTAAGAGACTACGTTTTATGACTTTTTTCTTTTTTTATCTTTTAACCACACTGCAGAAACTACTAGTGCAATACCTGAAAATTTAAATTCACAGTAGGTGTTGCATAGATCAAACACAAAACTCGGTTTTCTTATTTTTCCCACTTTACAATGTATTGCAATCCATCATTGTAATTCATACATTCGTTTTATTATACTACAGTATTATTTTCACTTTGCATTCCTTAGCCTAAAGTACGACATAGGCAAGTTTAAAATGTCTTATAGCCGACAAAAAAAAATTAAAGTATTGTTATATATATATATATATATATTATGCGTACAATTACAATTAAAAATTACAGGCTATATATATATACACACACATATATATATATAGCTTCCAACATTTCTGTATTTTTTGCAGAGTTGACGAGTCAACGGGATCATATATAGATCAAGAAATTCGATTGCGAATCTAAATTAATTAAAATCTTGGAATAATGCAAGTTAATAAATCTTAAATAAATCAAAACGGTAAAAAAATAATCGTCGTGACAGTTTTTCACTCTTTTTATACAATTGATTGCGTCATTATTCAATTCTAACAACCCAATAAACCCCTACAACAGCTCGAATTGATTAACAAAGGTAAGAAAGTTCATCGGACGCCGGTGACGAATAAAATGCTTAAAAAATAATAAAGTTAAAATAGAAAAGCAAGAAAGCGGACAGCTTCTCCGAAGATAGATTTCCCGTTGACTCGAGTAAGAAGAAGCGGGGCCGATCAGTATCTGGAGGACTCGGAGTGGTGATCCCTCGACGGCCGGTGCTTGTAGTATCTGTCGTAGTAGTTCTCCTTGGAGGCGTACCTGGAGGAGGAGTCGTCGTAGCGCGCCTCGTGGTACCTGGACTCGTGCTCCTTGTACTCGACGTCCCGGGGGTCGGCGTACCTGCGCTCGTCGTACCGGCCGTCGGGTTCCCTGCCGTCGGCGGCCGCGGCGGCGGCGGCCGCGTAGCGCGCGTCGTACCTCGCGTCGAGGGCGTAGCGCGGCGCGGCCTCGTGCTCGTAGGCCCGGGCGTCGGCGTAGCCGTAGTACTTGTCCTGGTGGTGGTGGTTGTGGTGCTGGTGCTCGAGGGTCGGGTACGCGCCGCCGGTCGCCGGCCGCTCGTCGTAGGCGTAGCGCGCGTAGTCGCCGTGCTCGGGGGCGGCGGCGGCGGGCGCGTATCCCGCGCTCGGCGGCGGCGGGGGGGCCGCGCTGGGGGGCGGCGGGGCCGCGTAGCCCC
>JAWWEO010000021.1:19122773-19143652 GCA_035582975.1 Ormyrus labotus | reverse complement strand
AAATAGCACTTTCCCGACGAACCGGGCAATTCCTCACTCACGATATCGAGCAGCTCCTTTTTCATGAACGGTCGCATGATATTCATGAGTATGTCCATGACGGGATTCGTGTTGACGAAGTGGAAGCCCTTGAGCCGTACCGGCAGGCCCTCCTGCAGATAATAGAGGAAGCGCTTTAGGGCCATGGGACTGAAGCGAGCCACGTGACCCATCGCCAGCCCCTTCAGATCCACGATTATCACGTGGCCGTTGATCGTGCCCTCCTGGTACAGCCACAGGTCGAGCACCATCCCGAAGAGCTTCATGTTCTGCGTGTAGTCGTAATTCGACGGCTCGAAGTCCAGCAGCGCGCCGTAAATCACTTTATAGCCGTCCCGCGTCGGCTGCTCCAGCGGAATGTTGATCCTGTGGGAATGAGATCCGATAATGTCGATTTTCGCGGATATTCATTCGTGTACAATGCGGGGAACCGGGAGCTTTTAGAGCTTTAAGTAATGCTTTTGGGTTATATTCTGTTGGGATTTTTCTATGGGGCTTAGTAGGATAAAGGGACGTACTGTGTACGGGAAAAAGCGTTTTAAGAAAAAGTATACTGTATGTAACTCGTCGGTAACGCAAGGATAGACTTTGAACCAGTTCTCGCTAAAGTTTACTGTTAGGTTTCAATTTTGCTAAAAGTTTAGTAAACCTGCAGTAACATAGACCGCGAGTCACCGACGAATAATTTTAGCGTTACTACTTTTTAAAAAATAATCTTTATTACTCACGCAACTTTTGTGATCATTTGAAAATCTTTGGCCTCGACTGGATCTCTATTGGAGAAGAACTCGGGCACGTGAGTTCTGACGCTGTAAAACGTGTCGATGGTATTTTTCGTAGGCTCCAGTCGATAGTAATTGCTGTGCAAAAACAGCGCCAGTTCACTGTCGGTTATTTTTGGTAGATGCGGCTGTTTTTGACACCATTCTCTCAGTGCTTGAATATCCACCTCTTTCAACTCCGGATTTTTTCTCATCTCTTCGCTCAGAGGCACCATTTTTATGGAAGCCATTTTTTTTTTTTATTTATTTATTTTGGATTCAAAGTACTTTTAAAACTACAAATCTCAGGCTTATTACATCGCATAAGTAGTTTCCTCAACTCAAACAGAGAAGAGATTACGAACTGAATTCGGTAGTTGCCTGCGATCGAGAGGAAGCGAAATATCGCGGCTATACGTAGCTGAATAATTACGGAAAACTCGGAGATTCATTAAGTTACATTCAAATAATATTCCAGTTTGCGAATAATGACAGAGAAGAAAGAACAGGCTGCTTAGGGTATTTCAAACTACTTGTTATTTAGCGTTATAAAACGAAACGTCAAGGCAGGTGAAAAATGACTGCGTCATCCCATCGATTAGAAGACTAAAATTATGAAATGGACAAAGACGATAAATAGATACTTCTATTCTCGCGATGAACTTCGTATATTGTATTTAATTAAAATATGTTATGTATCTATTGCATAATTCTCTTTAATATCAAGCAACCAAAGGTTCTGTAGCAGCATCCACCACGAGATTTATAAGTATTGTTTTGCAAGGTCTCTCATTGTAGTTTGCATTATTCTTGTCTAACACTTTCTTCTAAACTTGACTAAATATAATCTTTAATTAGAGGGCATTCAGTTTTTACAAAGTTAAAATTTTTGCGTCTACGTGCGTATCAATCCATTATTATTGATTTTATTTAAGCTAACGAATGTACTATGAAGCTCTAAGATTCTATTTTCAAATCGCCTTTTAAACAGCCCGTCTTGAATAGCTGGTATCATATACGCGCCAAAGTCACTATATACTTCTAGTAAGATATAGAGCCATTCTCTCTAAAATAAAATCCTTGAATTTGTAATTTATATTTTATTTTATTAAATATATTCAAAGATTTGTAAATATTTACGATACTTGACATTTTAAAGTAAAATTAAAAATTAAAGTAAAATTAAAAATAAATACTTTGTCCGGGATTGGGAAATTTGAAGATTTACCGCTTGTGTCATTACTGCGTACAGTCGGGTCACAAGTTATTTTTAGAATTGTCATGCGACTGTCAATTGTCCCCACTCCGGCATCAGTCGGTCAGCAGTTCGGCGCTCTTCAAAATACACGTGGCTGAATCATCACCTGAAACTGCTTGTGCAACACACATACTTACTTGATGATGACACGTAATGAATGATACTGGATGGGTTACAATTTAATATAGGGTGAAGGGGAGCGTACGGCATTTATCTCTAATTTCTTGAGCTTACAATCTCTAAATATATGTTGCGACTACAATCTTTCTACAAATTTCTTATGCGATATAAATTAAAAAATTAAAAATAATTCATATTTTAACTAAATACGAAACTTATCAATACTTATAAATACTTCTCGGAACCTGTTTAAAAAAATGTAATAATAGATCTTGGAATACGCGGAGAATTTGGATTAAATAACCCTTCATTGTATGAAAGTAATTATTAAACAAGTCAACTTAACGCAATGACTATTGTGAAGCAAAAACTTGCACAAAACGAACTCCAAATGAACGAACAATTCGCCAGCGAAAGCATATAAATGGTACTTAAAAGCGCATTCGATTAAAATTCTCGCGGAGGACGGCCTGCCCGCAACCGCCAATGAGGCGCTCGCGAGCAGCGCGCAGGCGCGCGAGATAACGGTGCAGCGCAGCTGGGCCCCCCCGAGTGCGCGGCGGCCGTTTCGACAGTTCGGACCTACAGCTGCTCGGTTCGACAGGGCAGTCTTAGGCTTGCTGCTGCTCCGCTCTCCTCCAGAGGCCGGCCAAGATGAACCTGTCGTTCGCGGGCTGCGGCTTCCTCGGCATCTACCACATCGGCGTCGCCGTCTGCTTCAAGAGGTACGCGCCGCACCTGCTCCTCGACAAGATCAGCGGCGCCTCGGCCGGGGCCATCGCCGCCTGCTGCCTCCTCTGCGACCTGCCCCTCGGTGAGTCGAGATTCAAGCGGAGAGCATTGTTTACCACGCGCGCGCGCGAGAGAGAGAGCACAGAGGGCTCTTATCGAAGTAGGTCAGCGTGTAAAAAACGCCGTGCTGCGTGCAGCGGCAGCGGGCCCGAAAATAGAGAGCACGCGCGCGCCAAGGACGCGCGAGCGCCGATTTTTGCACCATGCAGCGACACCGAGAGCGACCGGGAGCGGGGCGCGGGGGGGTACAGGGAGGGAGATAACAACAACTCGCGTGCTGCTACTGCGCTGCGAGAGCTAAGCTTCTTTGTTGCGGACTTGCCGGAGAGCATTGGTCTTGAACAAAGAGACGCGCTCGCGCACCGGGAGAGCTTGCAATTCCGTCAACAGGCTTATCGGCCCTGCCCGATAAACTATACTCTCGCGGACGTTTAGCGCGAGGAGCGGCGTTTTCGAGAGAAAGACGATGCACGCGCGCGGCCAGGACTCGGCTCGCATCTGCGCACGACACGAACGGATCAGCTGATAAGCGCGCGCGCAGCGAAAAAACAACGACGCGAGCGCGCGCGACTGTCGCACGGGCACACACGTGCTTCGTGTTATTGTTGCCCGAGCGCTGCGCGTACACCAGCAGGTCCGAAAGCGCTCGATTCGCGGAAATTGGTCAATCTTGATTGGCTCGACGGGGCATCGGAGTCGAGAGGCCGGGACTGATTTTGAAAGAAATCGAAATGCAGGTCTTTTTCGCCGTTTCGTTATGTAAAGGAGTACGCGGACGTCGTAATTAATGTTTGCATAGATTCTTCGGAGCGTACGCAGATTTCCTCTATAAAAAAGTACTGGTTCTTCATCTTTTACGATGATTCTTTAAAGCTTCTTTAGATGTTTCGTTTCAAGGAGAAAACGCATTTGATGCTCCGGTAAAATTGAAGTAACATGTATACTTTAAGCATTACTTTTTATCCGAACGTAATACCAAATTATTTTGGAAAACGAAAACTCTTATTTAGAAATGCTATGCTGGTGAAAGATAAATCATTATCTGCTTATGGCTTTAAAGAGAATGTGAAAGTCGATTTTGGGCATTACTATTTAAATGGACCGCATTTTGTAAAATTAAAAAAAACCTAGGATACTCGAAATTCGACGATAAAAAATTCAAGAGAGTATCGCGAAATTCGACGACTAATATTTTGCGCGCTTAATAAAGATCAACGTCGACGATAAAATTCTACTTTCAATCAGAAATTGCTTTCCAGTTTTGAAATCGCGCACTTGTAAAATTCCAAAGCTGTTCTTTTAATGGATTCGACCGCTGTTAAAATAAAAGCGCGAAGTCTGAAATTTATTTCTGTTGATGTTTATCAGCTGTCAATTTTCGGTATCAGTTTCATTGATAAAAGCCGCCGTTGCTTCTTGGAAGCGCAATTACGTACGTGAACTCTTCAAAAAGTCTTACAAAAAATACTTTACAATGCAATTAACACGAATGCAGCGATGCACGAATAAGTGACTTTTATTGGTCATACATATTTATAGAGCTGTGTCAATAACACTTGCAGATATCTATTACGTATTAATTAGAAACAAGTTCTTCTCCAGATTAGGAAGACAAAAGTTACAGCATTTTTCGGAGTTAAAAAATGATAAAAATATTAACTCGAGATCAATTTTCCTAAACGGAATGTAATTCGATCTTCGTGTTCCCAATGTCGAGCGCGAATAAAAGCACTGCAAAATATTTCTCTCTTTGTACACAAACGAAGTCGCTGCCGATTCGGATGCATTTCAGCCTCTCGTTTATCGTCCGTCTTCGGCTTGATTTCGCCGAGCAATATGACTAACCCCACGATTAATTTTTTTTTTGTTTTTTTTTTTTTTTGCGCTAACCGCGTTTTTTTGTTGCCGAATCTGCGCAGGGGAGATGACGAGCAATCTGCTGAGGATGGCGCGGGAGGCGAGGCAGCGGGCCCTCGGACCCTTCAGTCCCTCCTTCAACGTGCAAGAGATCCTCCTCGACAGCTTGCAGAAGGTACGACGAAGCTCTGCCCTCTGCTATGAGGGCAGAATTATCTTTGGTAATATTACTTTTTTTTATAAATTATTTTTATACAGCAGAATTTGTAATATTCGTCGCTTGCAAAAAGAAGGGTTTTCCTTATATAATCGTTATACGCGAACGATTGGCATCGTTTTAAAACAGGTGTTTTAAAACGATGCTCATTCGCCGTGAAAATATTAGAAAAAGTAAAAAGCGACGACCGAAAGAGCGAATCAATATGGATTTTTGCGTGCGATTTTTCAGTTCCTGCCCGATGACGCTCACGTTCGCGTCAGCGGCAAGCTGCACATCTCCCTCACCAGAGTCTACGACGGGAAGAACGTCATTGTCTCGCACTACAACTCCAGAGAAGATTTACTTCAGGTAAATGGCCACCTTGGCTCTTTGATGATTAAACGTCGCTACCGAGAGAGACTCCCGTAAGACGCATTTACGTAAGCTTTGCTTTGAAATTACGTAGCTTTCGAAAAATGTACATTTTAAGTAATACGATGCAATTTCACGATAAGACGAGATTAGGAAGTTTTTGTTTTCGATAGCGATCGCTGCAAGAGATACGGGGAGAAGTATAATTTTAATTCGAAAATAATAATACGATTTTTCAAGCGCTTCCTTTTATTGCGTTGAACGTCTGGATGCGTTAATCGCGCTGGGGATAGTTCGCTGATAATTTTTTCCTCGGTTTTCGCGCGCCACTGATTTCCTCTCTTCTCCGAGAAGAGGTATTATACAAATGTGCATTTCTTTATTACTTATAAAATCACTCTTTCACGCAGGCTTTGCTCGCCAGTTCTTTCATTCCACTTTTCTGCGGACTTCTGCCTCCCAGATTCCACGGCATCAGGTACATGGACGGTGGATTCAGCGACAACTTGCCGACCCTCGATGAGAACACAATTACAGTCAGCCCGTTTTGCGGAGAGAGCGACATTTGCCCGAGAGACGTGTCTTCGAAATTGTTTCATGTAAGTTAGTCTAGGATTGTCTTAGTTTATTAAAATTGGTTAGCCTTTGCTTTACGACATTGCTTGTTCCTCAGGTAAATCTGGCCAATACGAGCATTGAACTTTCTCGGCAGAATATTTACAGGTTCGCCAGAATTTTATTCCCACCAAATCCAGAAGTGAGTTATCGTCAAGATTTGACTTGCACATTTAAGTAACTGCCGAGCTGGAATTAATTTTTTGCTTCGATTTTTTTTCTGCAGGCATTATCGAAAATGTGTAAACAAGGATTCGACGACGCACTCAGATTTTTGCATCGAAATAATTTAATAAACTGCGATCGATGCCTCGCCGTCCAGTCGACTTTCGTAGTTTCAGAAACCGTCGAGGACATTAACACAGAATACGACCCGGAATGCCTAGAATGTAAAATGCACAGACAGGTTTGTACGAAATTAAACTAACCTTTACATTCCAAGTGTAAAATAATTGATTTATTTATTACTATGCATGCGCAGGAAGCATTAGTAGCAAACCTTCCAGAAACGGTGATGATGATTTTCCAAGAAGCCATAGATTCAGCGAATAAGGGACTTATTAATTGGCTTTTTAAACACAGAAGCGTCAAGCTGTTGTCGTTACTAAGCCTCCCCTACACATTACCAGTGGATGTTGTATACGCTACCTTCACAAAGTAAGCAAACAAAGCTATAATCTTATAAAGTTGATAAAAAGCGGACCAAAGAATAAAGATTGCATACGCGATACCGAGCGAGAGGTGACCGCTTTGAATTATCTTCCAATACCTTTTATCACGAAGAAATTTAAAGTTCTTTGCCCGATAATATTGAGAAGCTCAAAGTTTTTTTCCCTGTGAATAAGCAAGACTTAACAATGCTGTTTATCAACTGCCGCTCGAATATACATTCATGATATTTCTACGTTTTTGATGCTCTTAAATCATTTAATAAAAAAAAAAGGAAAGAGAAGTAAATAAGAAGTTAGCTTTTACGTGATTTTTCTTTTCTTTTTGAGATGAAAACTAAGCTTTGTGTTCGTCAGATGCCTCATAGGTCAAATCGTTTTTTCGAATCGTTTTTTTTAATAACGCAGATAACATAAGCAGAATTGATAGATGTGAGTTTGATTTAACAGAAGAGCATTGCTTATTTGCTTACGTCAGTTCCAGTAGTAAATTACGGATTAACTTATAATTTAGTAGCAAGTATACTGACTTACTTAGCAATCACGTATGAGTAATGAGCTGCTGATCTAATCTGTCTTTGTCTGCAATTCCAGTTTTTCATTTTGTAAATTTTTAAAAAAGTTGGAAAAGTATAAAAGTTGATAATAGCCATAAAGAATGAAATATACTTTGGAATACCTATGATGCATAAATATTAATTTTAATCTTTTTAGATTCTTGATACATGCCCCAAAACTTCAAAAAGGTATTATAGAAATGACAAGATATTTCTTGGAACAAATAAGTCTTATGTTCCCAAAAATTAACGTCTATTACCATCCTATTCCTCAAATAATCAAATGCGAAGTAAATATTCTGAAGTATGGATCAAGTGAGTCTGCATTAAACGCTTTTTTATTTACTTAAATAGAAATTTTTTAGTAAACAATTATTACATTTTAGGTATGTATGACGAAGATTCTGTTGACGGTTCTGCGTATAAACAGCACAAAGCTAATTTAAATCTGACTCTAGAATACAGTGACACGTGAGCATTTTTTATTTTTTATAATCATAATTTATTTATAAATCGCTAATGTTTTTCATATTGCATTCAGGAAATCTTGGAGAGATTGTAAACAATCTGACAATTGCGTTATAAACATGTCAGACTTAACGGCGACGACAACAACAGATGATAATTTTGAAAATACTCTAGAAGTATGTATGTAAATAACAAACTTAGAGGGTAAAAAACAATTAACTGTTGATTAGTATGGTATATTTTGTTTATTCGTATTTTAGACGACAAACTCTTATTATTACATGGATGACAGTAGTAAAGTAAATATTACAGAAATTTTCGATATCAACAATGAAGAGTCTGAACCTGCAGAAAAATTTTCTAGGCATCAAGTTCAAGATTCTTCATCGACATTCAATGCTAATGTGTGGAATGCACCAATGTGGATGATTCAGCACGACGGTTAGTTTAAAATTATCGTTAACATGTTTTAAACTTACAGTTCATATTAAATTTTTTTGACTTTACGTAAATCATTAATATATTTACAGAGAATCACAGCACTCGAAATTCGGAAAATTAGCATGATTTCGATTTATATTTACACAATTCAACGGAAGTTTCGACATATTTAGATTCAAAAGAGAGTTCATCAAAACTTGATGGATTAGCAGCAATAGATTCTTGAAAAAAGTAACCAAAGACCAATTGGATAAACATCCAAATTGGGTTACATGTTAGTGAGTCCGGAAAAGGAATATTTTTACGGCAGGGCTGACAAATAGGTGATTTCGTGACTAAAAAATTTTAGTAGAACATTATTAAAGATTTCTTGGTCATGAAGTAAAAAAGCATTATGCAGTATTTTTTTTATAAAACTACACGAGTCAAGAAACTACAGATTTGTTGTATAGAGGCATTTCGTATGACGCAATTAAAGACAATTATTTTTGTACGCTCATATTTGCTGATGTAGTTAATAACAAAAAGAGAGGTAGAATTTGCCCTTTTAAAGATGTTGTTTACAACAACTATCTTGTTAAGAAACCACAAAAGTTTCCAGATCTCTTAACATGAAAGAAATTTACATGAATTTAATTAATGAATTTTGTATTGAAGTCTATTTTGAAAAATAATATCGATAAGAAAATGGTAAAAATGTATTTAAATATTAAAATAATATTTATCTTTACTTTTTTAGCAAATGTTACTTATCGCTTAGAGAAATGGAAACGATCTTATTTAGTAACAATTATTTAGTAAGAATTAATTAGTCTTAGGTATTTGTTAAAGCAAACCGCTAGTAATGATTTTATATTTTTTAATTGAATTTTACGTTATTAAATGAAATTGTTATTGAAATTAAGTTTAAGAAATTTAATATATTTATATTCTATTAGCTCTAATGGCATTCAGCTACGCCTAGAAAATTATTTGCCAAAATTTAATTTACTGAAAAGTAATATCTGAAAAATTTATCCAATTATTAAGTTATGTGATAATTTTTATTTTCAATTATTCAAGATTTGATTGTATACTATTGTCAAACTCTTATTTATTTGCGAAGAATTTTTAAAAAATTATTTAATATGCTTTGTTATTTAGAGAATCTATTTTTATGTATTAATTATATAAGATGTATTTAAAAATCCAAAAACTATTTAGAAAATGAGTAATACTTGCACGTGAACTTTTTACTTTGAAATCAAACTATTTAAGTCTGTTTTTTAATCTAATTGCCCTGAGTGCCTTACGAAATTTTTGAAAAAGAAAATTAACGTTTAAAATCAAGAATCATGTGCTATACATTTAAGAGTTTCGAAGAAAAGAAATTACACAAGTATGTGATATCGAATTTTACTTGCGAACAAAGATCTTTTAAATATTAAAATTTGAAACTAAAAATCTGTGTGCTAGTGTTATCGATATTAAATAATTTAAATTATATTGAAATTATCAGCAATCCACTACCATCAAAGAGATCAAAATTATATCTTTTTAATTAAACAATCCTTAACTCACAATAAAAATAGATAAAACTTTCTTAATAGTATAAATATTTTTTTTGACATACGATTTTCTAAGTCATTCTTGGCTTCGTTTCTATTTTTTATTTACACATAACTTACCAATGTATACACACAATTTTTATAACATGTTCACTTATGTTATTAAATAATAAAAAAGATTTTCAAAGTAGACCACTGAAAATTTTATTTAATTCAACATTTTCCATCCTTATATTCTAATATATACACACTAACACTGAAAGTATCGATCGAAACCTTCCTAGTGCGTGAACAGCGAGAGAAAAAAACAAGATAAATAAAAATGAAATATTTATTACGCATTTTTAATATAAAACAAATTTTATATCATATATATATATATATATATGTATGTATCTACAATAATTGAAACTTTCTCGCGCAAAAATGAACGTGAGTTAACGAACGAGGCGAAAAATTGATCATCGGTAAAACACAACATTACGAAGATACAGCGTAACTATTTCGAGTCTTGTTTCGCAAAAATACTTTGTACAAATATGTTCATTCTCGTCATGCTTCGTAATCTCGAGGCCATTATTGAGGCTCTTATCCTTCCTTATGTATATCCTCGTCGACGTATCGAGGAGCAGGAAGAAAAAACAGCAGTTGCTGCGTGATTGAGTGTAGCTCATAGGACGTCTTCACCGCCGGTGCTACCTCTTGGCTGAATTTGAGTCCTGCCAGTCGCCGAGGCATTTGCTATCGTAGCTTTCTGTTGTGCGGCAAGACATTGCTGTAGTTGCTGAATCTACAAAGTTAAAATAAACATTTATATAAATTTAATTTTTTCACATTCTCTAATTAACATCTTTCTTAAACAAAAATGTTTAAATATTTTGTGATTGTAGTAATGACTTTTATTTATTTATTGAAACAAAAATTTACAATGAAAATCCTATAGATGTAATGCAGTTACCTGTAGACATGAATTGTACATAGTATTTACTTAAAAATTAAAGTAAATATTATATGTATATCTAGAGACAAATAATATAATTTAAAGATAACGCACCTGTTGTTGTGACAAACCAGCAACTGCGTTGAGAGCCTGCGCCTGTGTGTTGCACTGTCCTATTGCCGCCGCCGACGCTGACCTGGCGTGCAAAGACTTTGCAAGTAAAGTTTGCTTGTTTGTAGGTGTCGATATTGCAGATTGGGAGGAAGATGCACCTGTTTGAGTTGCCATTAACATTGGCTTAGAAGCAGCTACTGCAAATTAAAAATAATTTTTAAAATTAGTATTTTTTAATTTCTTAAAAGATGTAAAGTTATAAAAAATTACCCATTATCGGAGTCAAAATTTGCTTATTACGAGATAATACAAGTTGGTTTGCCGCAACAGTTTTCGACACAGCTACAAGTTGATTCGATAAAGTTTTGGCTTGATTAGACTGAATTTGACGTGTCATTTGGCCAAGTCTTGACCTTTGAGATCCAACGAGTTGTATAGTCTGTCCTCCCTAAAATTAAAATAAACAATATCAATTTCTACTGTCTATTTCATAAAAGATATTTATTGAAGAAAAAGTTTTACCTGTGCGAGAGTAACAGCTGCATTATTACTACGTATATTTTGTTGAGTTATACCTTTCACTCCAGAAGGTATTAATTGTGCTGAAAAGAGAAACATAAATAACAATAAGTAGTTTTCAAAAAATATTTTATGAAATATGATTGATGCGACTTACCGATTGGTAACGATAAATGAGCATTGGCAGGATTTGCTATAACTACAGTCGGAGTAGTTCCGGCTACAGCAGTCGTAACAACTGTGGCAGGTATCATCTAAAAATAAGTAAAACATTGTAAACTCTATATATTACAATAAAAGTAAAAAATATTAGATTATAACAAATATTTACACTGGAGACAGTGGAACATGTATTAGTTGCTGAAGATATTGGAAGAGAAACGATAACACCTGTTGGCGTGACTACATTGCCGCCAGTTGCAGCCGAAACATTTAAAGACATAGTAATTGGTTGTGATAATCCAGGAATAGATACCTGTTCAAAACAAATAAAATATTAGTCTTTTTTAAAATTTTGACACTTTTACAAAGGTTTATAAAAATATGGTCAATTTATTAATATTCGAAAGGGCAATAAGTAAAATGCTAACCTGAACATTCTGCAGACCATTAATGGAATTTGGTAAACTAGCTAGATTAACACCTTGAAGATTTACATTCGTAGGTTGTTGCTGCGTCGGTTGCGTTGGCGGCGTCACCGGCGGTGGACTAGTCATGGGACTGGCAGGTTGACTATTTTGATTTGAGTTTTGAGTGAGTCTCTCAAATAAGGAAGAAGCCGCCGCTATTCCAGGTACTGTATTATCTTCCGAAGGAGTACCTAAAAGAAATATTAGTAACTTTACATTTTATTTTATTTTATTTTTTATTTATTTAAAACAAAGTGAATCGATGTTTTCCATTTCTTTTTAAATTGTATTTTTTACACTGTTACATACCAGCCAGGAGAGCCGATAATCCTGGCATTGATAAACCTAAGGTAGAAGTAGGATCCTGAACTCGAGCAAGTCTTACAGCTGTGGCTTTGACAGGTTGCGTCTTTGATAACTGATTTGCAGTTATTGTTGGACTAAAACTCACCCTAACTTGGCCAGTGGTGCTGGGAACCGTAATGACATTACCATGACCTAACACCCTTTGCGGAATCGAGGCATTTAAAGAAATTCTTCGCGACTGATTCTTTTGCTGCGTCAAATTTGCAGGACTGCTATTTAAGAGACTGAGAATCGCTGCGTTATTCGATTTCGTAACAGTCTGTGCAGCCGTATTATTCATGGAAGCAGCAGCGGCAGCAGCATTAGCTAACAAAACGAATAGATTAAAAACATGTATTTTATATTAGATAAAGAAGAGACGAATGTTTTATTTACCTGCAGCCTGTTGCTGTGTAAATTGCTGAGCAGAGTTCATAAGGGAAGTTGCAAGAGCGCTTATAGCTAGATTTTTGGAATTATTCTGTAACGCTACGTCATTATGATTACTTGTATCGGTCAAACTGCTTAATGTTCCTGCCTGCAACTGCGCTTGCTGTAAAAAATGTTATTTTATTGAGAAGTGTAAATTGACGAGCCATACTTCATTCATCAAATATGATTAATTTTAATACTTTAAAGAATTTTAAAAAAGAAACTCACCAAAACAGGAACACTGGATGCACTGCTCGGAGCTGGCGCAGGTACAGGCTTCTGTTGGAAGACTAAAATGCCAGTGGAACCATTACAAGGTGCCATATCCGTTGTGGCCATTGTAACTGCTCCAGATGCATTATCTAATACTTGACCAGTGAGCGATGTAGCATTCGCAATGCGTGACGCAGCTGTATTACACGTAAGAGCTTGTTCAACGTTTATAGCTACGGGATCATTTTGCACCATTCCAGGAATACTTTGGGTTACGTTGTCCAAGCAATTGACCAGAGTCGTCGGCTGTCTTGAGCCTGAAGCCGCTGCATCAGTCATTGCTTTTATGGAATTAGCTACTTGCGTGAATGAGTTCAACTGACTAAGATGAGTTTGCGCTCGAGACAAAATCTGCAAGTATGACATTGAATGATTACCTATATTACAAACGTTCTATTAAGATTTATTCCGTTCACTATATACTAACCTGTTGTGCCACGCGTTGTGATTGAGCCTGTTGCAACTGCTGAGCAACCAACTGAGCCTGCAAAATAAAGAAGAATAAGTAATCCGACAATTGAAAATATAAAAATATAATGAGGTTTCATTACCTTAACTTGATGATGCACGCGTTGCGCATTTGTGACTTGCTGCTGTTGCTGCAATTGCTGCTGTTGTTGCTGTTGATGATGGTAAGGTCGAATGACTCCCGCTGTACATGTAATGCGAGGGGCTTGTCCCGGTATCACATGCTGAATTTTTACATTCTTTCTTCCCTCTTCTGTAAAAATCTCTGTGAACTGTTGAATGTACTGATTTGCTTGAGCTCTTGTGCCTAACGTAAATCTACGAGAAAATCGACATTCGTTAGGAGGACTGAAATACGTTGCAAAAATTATTGTTAATCCATTTTTATAAACAATCTTTCTAGAATAAAACAAACTTTATCATAACGACTGAATAATTACTGACCTGCATGAAGAGCCTTTATGATCTGCTTCTCTGTAATCGATATCTACATAGAGTTCGCCGATGTATTCGGAATTAGAAGGTCTTTGTAAAATCGAGAGTTTTATATGATACACGCGGCCCTGTCCCCTTTCGGTTTCCAAGATGTACTCCTCGATGAGTAATGGAAGGCAGTCTTTTGTTTCCCGTGGTGGTTCGTACGCTTTGGCATACCTATTGCATAGCAAAAATTACAAATTAATCACATCGATAAGTGCAAATATTAGTTAAGAAAAGTATATTTTACTCGACGTTAAATTTTTTTATTTTGATTCAATTTACATTTCACGATACAGGTCTTAGAATTACTAGGGGTGCCTACCGTACAGAGTTTATCTCTAGATCTAGAGCTGAAAGTGGAATCTCATTCCTAAAATGCAGAAGAAAAAATTTAATGGTTAGATGTGCTTGTGAATCTATCTCACTTCAATTAATCACCCAAATTTATCTTCAACCCAAAAAATCGATACTACTACAAACAAAACTCTGATGTTCTTTCACATCTCAGTGTTTAAGTCTCACATTAGAATTTCTTAAACAACGTTTAAAAGAAGTTGATTGTATCTTTCTGAAAACCATGAAAAAACTAACTATTCACCACCACAAGCCGTAATAAACGAGATAGAAGAAAACAACTCCTGTGAATGCATATTCACGTATAGTATCATCACAACAGGAAACGTGGACTCCAAGATCAATCAAAGCAGTCGAAGAAACACTCTGTTTTACTTTTGCAGAAAAGATTTCTCTTTTCCTGATATGCCGCATTTATCATCATAACTATTAATTCACTCGAAAATAAAAATAAAAAAGTGTATTTGCCATAAAAAAAACTCAATAAAGGTACCTCAAGAAATCAGTGATCCACATACCAAATTTAAATAACACAAATTATTTAAAGTAAACAAAATAATTAAACAAAAAATTCAAGTCAATTCCTCAAGTACATTTCAAAATGTTACGGAAAAAATTACAGAAATAAAATATTCAATAAAAGAATTGTCAAACGAAGAGGTTCAATTTATCGTATCCGAAAAACTTACCGAAATGTGGGACAAACAAGCTCGGAAAATCCAGGTGTCGCTAAACTAAGGAAAAATGAAGTTATAGTTACTCGTCTCAAAAAGAGCGCATAAGTTCTCACACCAATTTTTTTATAACATTTTTTTAAGAGAGGAATATCTAAACCAGAAACATGTAAGCAATAACAAAATGCTTACAATAAATCATGTATTATTTGAAGTCAAGACTTTGTACAGATAAAAAAAAACTTAAAGCTATCCCAAAACCTCAGAGAATATTTTGAAGAGATAGGTGAAGTATGCTGTTAAATTCATCGCAGAAGGGAAATTATGAACATTTAAATTACCAATATCGATTGTAGTTTTTAAAAAATGTTCAGAAACATTTTTTTATGTAAAAATGTAAAAAATTTACTTGTTTTTCATTTATCTATTTAATATCGCAATAACCCAAAAGTTATTAACGATCACTAATAATATATGTATTTTATTATAGAACTATATATTAATAGTGGTTGCTAATAACATTCTAGTTGATACGAGATTAAAAAAATAAATGAAAAAATTTTCTTACAACGATATTTACCTCATAACATCTATTGGTGTAGTTGGGGGTAAGAGAGGAGCAGAAATTACGGCAGGCGGTGGAACGGTAATACTCGCTGATCCTCCTCGTTTCGTTTTTAGTTTTTGCATTAAATCCTGTATTGTTATACCTTCTGGTTGAGCCATTTGTTCTAATTTTCTTTTGCGGTTTACCGTTACCTGTAAAGAAATTATAATGTTAACTTTCAATTAAGAAGGCCATCAACTTTTAATGTAGATTTAAAAACAATTAAAAAAATTTAAAGTAACACATTTCCGAAAGATTTCGGGTATAAATAATTCTTTAACAAGAGCATTTCTTCAATTTACCTGTGAAAACTTTTTGGCCTGGCGTACGAGTTGGTGGTCGGCAAACAAGGCTTTCGACTGACGCATTCGAGTCATCACTAGACTAGGTATTGGATTCGGGTCTAGACATAGCGGCCCTTGTGTAGCCTCCACTAAACGTGACTCTAGTTGCAGGCGCTCCTCGTGGCTCCAATCGCCATCACTCGTAAGTGTCGACACGTCCGACAATATGCTCTGAAATTAAATTCATTATAGTGAGGCTTAAAACAGCGCGTCCCTTTAAGTGATAATAAAAACTCTTTTTGAAGGAGGTATTATGTAGGAGAAATATTATTAAATCATTTTTTGGTATTCATAATATTCTACATAAGAATGTAAATAATTTCATAATTTATCATTTTTGAAGGAGAACCAATTATTCTTATTTATGAATCATAAATTTCCACAGTAGTATAAATCAAGTTTTGGGTATACATAAAGGATTTAAATATATGTATGTAAGTATCTATCAAACATTTTTTATTGCATTACATTCAGTCTCTTTTATAAAAAATTTACTTTTAATCTAAATCAATCAGTTATAAGAATAACATTCGTGCAATACCTGTGTAGTAGGTTTGAGAAGAACATGATGTATTTCAGGTTTGTTGTGAGACTGAACTTTACGATAATCTCTTATTTCTGCAATAATGCAGCCGTCATAAAACAAATGTGAGTGGTTTACTTCTAACTGTTCAGCCAACGTTGCAGGCAACTGATTATTATCAATGCATGTTAGGAGCTCGCCCTGCTCATAACCCATTAACTGGGTTTCTGATATTGATGTGTTTTTGTCATATTGCATACCCTTGCAGAGACTAAAATTATCACATAAATCATTATAATTTAAATCATTGTAAATGAATTTTATTATGAATTTTATTAATACTTTCAAATCAAAATCATAAATAAAAATTTCATATTTTTATAGTTTACATTTAAAAAATCTTTTTTAACCTTCTAATAATTTTAGATATGAATTTAATGTAAATTCACTTTAAGTTGATCTACTTCATGTTGAAGAAAAGAATACATGAAAAATATTACAAACTTATGTCATTATTGAAAATAGTAATAAATTGCATCAACTTTAAAATTAATATATATATGTTCATTTTTTTACTTATGATTTGGTCATTTGTAAATTTTTAGTCTTTAATGTATCTTAAATATTACAATAATACTAAATAATACTAAATAAAACTGATTAAAAAATAGTTTGATATTTTATGAAAAAAAAAAAAAATAAGTAAGGTAAAATATGTAAGCATTCATACCTATTTCTTACAGCTAATGAGTAACCCTTGTTTCCAGTGTAGAGATTGACAATTAAGGTTTGCAATCCCTCTTTTTGTACTAATCGACCCAGGAGATCGCACTCATTTTCAAGATTATTCTGAAATTTATCCAAGATTTTTGATTGAAACAGCTCTCAAGTAGATTCACCACATTTCTCTTGTTTCTCTTTTTGAAACTTACCAAAACAGACTCTTGTGTAGCATGAGGACTTTGTGAAAGCTCTTCAAAGTACAGCTTTGTAAGTTTGGAATGGATACTCTGTTTTGAGTAGCTCTGGTCCTTTTTGTGACTGATCACTGCTGATCTTGGCAGATGATCCAACGAGATGTCCAGAGCAGATTGAGACTGCCCTTGAGCATCTCTGGGATGCCTTGACACCTGATTTATCATGTCCTAAATGTAAACAAGTGAATCTTTATCCGGAACAATCAGAACTAAACGCAAACTCCAAGAAGGCAGTGGATCACTCACCTGTGCCTGTCTGCAAGCTTCGTCTAAGCTAAATGCTGGTTCGATCATCATGGTGTGCTGACCTGAGATCAACATCCAACGTCATATCTCACAGTGCGTCGAGTCTCTTGATTTGCGCACTCGACAAAACGCTTTTAACATCTCGTCGACGAGACCGCCGACAACTGTGCATGACATAAACACAAATTAAAAACACAAATAGAGCTCTCCACTTTTCGCGCACAGCGAGCGAAAAAGTTTTGGGCAGGCTCAAGTCCGTCGCGGAAAAGAAATCTCCGCACCACACAGAAGGCGATTCGAAACTCGCCAGTAAACACGAGCAACATCCACAGTCACGAATGAACACAATAAGTGCTGCCTCTTGAATCGCGCAAGCACAAACTTGCCCAAAGGAGGTTAAGTCGGTAAGGACAAGGGGGTGAGAGATGACTTATGGGATCTTCGGGTGCGCGTCCTTGCACGTCACTCGGGGGGCGCGCACTCAGCCAGGACTACGCCATCTCGACTCGCAACCACTACTCCTCTCCAAGATCCTTCCTCCCCGAGTTCATCGAGGTCCCCGTCGGTTCATGCAGCAATAGCAGAAGCAGCAGCAGCCTTCCGTCAGGTCGACTTCGAAACCACGAGCACTATTGTTGTGCCAGGCGATTTGCCCTCTCGACATAACCTCCCCAATTGCATACACACACTGGCCCGAGAAAACTCGGCCAGCACTCGTTTCGCGGACAGTTTCACGGCGGAGGATTGCGCGCCCGAGGACTCTGGCGAGGATCCGTTCCCGCACTCACTGCCGGCCTCCCTGCCCTCTTATTTGTTGACGGAGAACAGCAGCTCCTCCTCCTCCGCGACAATTGTCATTTTTCGCGCACCGATCGTGGATCACGTACTACGCTCCCGTGTAACCTATAAACTACAAACAACGCAGGAGCGAGAGAGAAGGAAAGAGCACGCGCGCTACCAGTCACCAGGCTTTACTGATACATATAATGGGAGACCTGCACGAGCCGCGAGTGGCGTTGTCTCGCTTTCGTTCGGGACAGCGTGCGCACGGGCATTTATATTTGGGCGAATGGCCGAATGTGTGAGTGTGGACACGCCGCCGAGCCGCGGTAAGCAGAAGCTGGACCAAAAATCCGCTTCAATCGGGGAGAAACGATCGGTGCCCTATGTGCGCAGTTCAATTCGACTATCCACTTTAATTTCGCTCTCTTCATTTCTTTTAGGGATTTAGTCTAACAAGAATATCGCGCTCTCTCATTTTTATTTTCAATATATATTTTTACAGGTTGAATTTTTAAATTAAAAATTTCTTGTATTCTTTTTTTTTCATTAATTATACTCACGTCGCTTATTACATTTTTATTCCTTTTGAAGATTTCAATCATTTTAAATTGGTCTATCTTATGTGTGCACAAATTTTTAATTTCTTATTTTCTAAAACGACGATCGAGAAAAACGACGTGTTGTTGTTCATGCACATAAGAATCGAACACACTTAAACATTGTGCACAATTTAGTACTGGTAAAATTTAAAATACATATAGATAATTGTGCTATGTTAAATTGTGCACAATTAAAATGCGTATACGATGCTTATGGGCATAATAATAAAATCAATTCCAAAAAACTAAGAAAGGAACAAGTAGGTTTTTTTCTCAATTCGATCCTTTATATTTTTTCCTAAAATCAATCAATAATTTCTAGTTCGAAGTTTTGGGTCCTGGAAAAAATTCCATGTATAATATTTATACTTTTTTTTTAACTTAGAATAAAAAATTATTTCGCTCTCAATTACTACTTTAGCCATTCGTACACAACGTAACAAAATTGTCTTATTCTGAAGCACTTCGGCATCTGCTCGATGGTAGGACAGCTGGAGAGCATTTTATTGCATTTCTCGCAATACTACATCCTCCATCCTCCTCTCGTGCTGCTGTTGCTCTTGCTATAATGTTGGCGTAATTCCTAGCACATTCAATATTCCTAAAACATTGTAGATTTATTTCAACACGACGAAACGAATAAGAAAAACAATTCGCTTTTGTTGAAATGAGTATAATTCTTGGAATTTATGTAAATCTTATTACCTAATGTATAAGTCTCTTTAACGTCACGTGCTACAATTTTGTGGCCCTTTTAAACAGTTTGCGCAGATAATTTAAATTATCTGGAAAAAAGATAACTGATTTTATAAATTAATTTCATACATTTTTGAACAATTTCTAAAATTAAACATTCTTTTTCAGAATCTATTTATAAACAATATCTCTATCATTCACCAAAACAAAATAAATAATAAATCAAAAATGAAAATACGATTGTGTGGTCAAAAAGAGTAAAAAATCAATACTGTTATATGCAATACGTATTTATAAATTTGTATATATAGACGATATTTTTCTTTAAAAATACTTTCTAACAAGCCGGATAGACGGAAGAAGGACTTTTTTATTAAATAAATAATGTATTATTTGGATGGAAGATGGATTTTTTTAATAAATAAAAATCGAGATTTATTGTGAAATAAATAATCTACCATCTCATCCCAAACTCAGGAGAATGATTTTTTTTACTAATTCGTAATGAAGGCTCGTCAGCGACCACAGAAGACGAGAGATGGATATTTAAAAAAATATAAATTGTCAACTCTCCAAAAAAAAAAAAAACCGGAGGGGTGGGGTATGATATTTTTAATAAATAATAAAGGATATGCAGTCTGTAACAATCTGGACAGGCGAAGTTTTTTAATAAGAAAAATCTAGATTTTTTATTTATAAAAAATTGCAGACTCAGCCTTCTCTCACCGATCCAAGTTGTTAGAGAGTAAAATTTTTTATTTTACTAAAAGTTGCAAATGCCGCCTGCCTGGGTTGTAGTATGGTAAATTATTTGTTTAATAAGTATCTATTGGAGTGTAAATTATTTACTCATCAATGCAGTCCATCTCCTGCCTGTCTTGATTGCAGTACGGATAAACGGGGATTGAATATAGTTACTTACCGTAGATTTTGAATCGCTGAAATCAAATTTGGCCACGGAACTGCTTTAGCTCTTCCGAGAAAATTGAGATTATACATGCGCTTAAAAAATGCTGATTAGTCCTAATATCATAAAATACGAATCTACTCTGGATAGAAAAATTTGTTGGCATCTAACGCACGTTCACGGAGAAAAATTTTCTAAAAAAAATTACAATAGTACATTTTAATTTGATCACAGACTGTAAAAATCCTAAAAAATTACCATAGTTTCTAATAAAT
>JAWWEO010000021.1:19059087-19122673 GCA_035582975.1 Ormyrus labotus | reverse complement strand
TGGCGGCTTTACTAGACAGTATGGTAATTTTTACAAGATTATTTGTAATTTTTACTATACTTTTTCTCTCAGTGTATCAATAAATCGTATAAAGATTGACCCGCGTTCGCCTTTTCTTTCCCTATCACCTTCCTAATTCCCGCCGGCCGAATACAATCGCATCGACGACGCACACAACTGACCCCACCGACTCTGCACTCCCAGTATAGAGTGCAGGCCACGAGGAGACAACTCCTCCCGCGCGTTCTCCTCGCGAGGATAAAAATTGACCTCTCGTGCAGGCCGTGTACACGTGTTTTGGTAACGGGCATTGCGCGCGAGTGCATTGTACGGCCGTTAATGGAACAAATTGAAAACAAAAAGGGCAAACAGCGAAAACGAGGGCGAAAGGAGAGCTCGTATAAAAAGTATAAAGGCGACGCGAGTAAAAATACGCGACAGACTGCGAGAATATCGGGGAGGAGAGTCTTTCGCGGTATTCGGTTTATATACGCGGGATACGGCATTATCAAGTATGATTTACGAGGAGTTGGTTCATCTCTATCGGTTCGGGGTGAGAATTCCGAATCTTTCTCGCCCCGCGACGTCTTCCGCCAATTTTTTTTTTTTTACCGTTATTAACTCGGGAGCATCGCGTCCTTTTCTTGCAATCTGAGAGTCTTTGCCGTTTGATACGTGCCACGTCGAAAATGTTACCTGGTGGAATCTAACCCCGCTAATTGGGAATGTAAAAGTGATCAATCTGCAACTGATGGCAAATAAATCTATCAAACACTTTTGCCCCCTAATTAAACATTTCTAATACACTTATAAAAATACATTTTTATTCTTTATTTTATACACGCGATCTCCTTTTTATTATTCATTATTTCGCGTATAAGAACCCGCTTAAACGCATAAAGCTGAAACTTCTTCGTAATAGAAAATAGGGTATTAAAACTCGGAGATTGAATTAACCAGCTCGTCCTTTTTCATCTCGAAGTTACGAAGAGTCTATTACGTGGGAAAAAGCGAAGACTTTAAAGGAAAATCGAGGCGAAAATTTTTCCACAAAATTTTCGATGCTTGCAGACACGTACCTATATAAGAAAATTTCGGCCGAAGTGGGCAGAAGTAAAATAGGAGCTACGGCGCGTTGTTTTCAGCCGATGCTTTCATAATTTTTCACTCTGAATCCCGCCGAGAAAGCAAAAATTTGAACGATTAATCGATTTTTACGGGGTTCCAACGAGTTCTAGTTTGGTTTACTTACCTACATTTTACTAAAAAACAAAAATCTAAATAGGTACAAGGCTCCTCGACAAAATAAAAAGTCCAAACTACAAACAGACCGCGGAAGAAATAAAACGCCTCCCTCCGCCGAGGAACCTTTCCCACCGTCGCAAAAAGGCACGGCGTCGCGAGTGCTTTCGTGTGTCCTGCACTTTTGCATCCGGAAACTCGCACAAATTGCACCGGCGTCGATAGTCGCCTTTTGTGCGAGCGCGGCGCAAAGACGCGCGCCCAAAGTACGTAAAGCCGCGTTGGAATCGCAAAAGGCGGAGGAGCTCCGGCGTCGATACAGTCGCCCGGCGACGATCCCTGGAAAAGTCGATTGCGCATCGCGGGCTTTTACCGCGCGAGTTCTTGCGCGGATGCGCGAAATTGAAAATCTCCGGTCCGGTGCTTGTTGCCTTTTTTTTTCCTGGGAATTAGCTGGGTTATTACGGTATCGAGAGGTGCGAGAGTGTATAAGCTTTGTTTCAAGTTTTTTTTTTTTTTAACTTTGGTTCTGGAAAGAAATGTTCGTTGTTTTTTTTGGCAAATTTAATAAACGTTTGAAATTAAAACATAATACGGATTGGCTAAGGAATACTTTCGTGAAAGAAAAAATTGATGATTTTACATATTGACGATTTAACAACGTTTAAACATCCCTAACTCGATCTTATTTCAAAGTAATTAACCGATGCATAAAATATAAAGAACTTCCTCTCGCTCCTTCCCTTTCAATCCCAGCGAGCGAACTTCGCTCGGAGCACATCGAATCAAATCCACACCGACTGCAAATCCGCGCGAAAGAGGATTTCAAAGATCCGCCGCGATCCCGCATCTTCATATCCACGGAAATAAAAAAAACGAAATTAATCCATCCCGGATAAGAAGGCAGTAAGTGCACGTAGCCTCCTCGCTTTCTCGGGATTTTATTAAATCATAATAAAAGCGAGCACGTCGGTCAATACGGCCGCCGAAATAGAATTCCCCTTTTTGGCGCCGAGCCATCGAAATTCGTTCCTCGAGCGTCTCGTTAAAAAAAAAAAAAAGGGAGAAGGATTAGCGCATCGCGAATTCGACGGTGACCGAGAGGCTTTCGCCTTTTGTTCCGAGGCTTCGCTCCTTTCTCTCCGGCAACTCCCGGAGACGTCGAGCCGAAGCTCCGTGAGAATTTATCGGCGAGGTAAACTTTCCCTATTGAACATCCTCGCTTCTTCGTCCCCCCCCACCCTTTTTTTTTGTCCTCCGCTGTTTTGCCTACGAGCACTTGGAGGAGTTCTGGCTTTTTTTTTTTCGAGCGCGGAGTTTGTTCTTCTATTTTTGCAGCCTCTTTCGGTATTCTTTGTAACTTACTTGTCGGGGGGGAACGTTCGTCTATACGTACAGACAGCTTTGTACGGGATCCTACAAAAGAATATATTTAGAATAGAATTTGCAATTGAAATTGTAACTTTGCCGATTGTCAAATAAAGAAAACGATAAGTTGCCAAAAGTCGTTTTTAAGTATGTTTCTGCATTCGAGTAAAGCATTTCATTTTTCGTTCAGAACGACTGACTTTAAACGTACGATAAAATTATTTATATTCCGTAAAAAGGATTATATGCGAAGGCGATATTGTACAAATTAATGAATGTGCATTTTATTTTAAATCAATTCATTTATGATACTCCTTTCTGCTGTACTGTACTGCGCGGCCTTCATTTTTAACAATTTCGGACAGCAGACTTTACTACCTTTTCGCGCCAAGTTGGTTTTCCTCCAACATTCCCCTTTATTCTACTCCCGCTCCGCCTTCTCTTGTCAATTTGAATTTCTATCGATTTTCCTTTTCCTAATTCTTTTCAGAATCAGATTCTGGAATCCAATGCCAGATACCGTTCATTCTTCCTTCTTATTGGTATTCAAATCAGAGTTTACAAAAAGTTTAAAACTCATGAAATAAGCGCGATAATAAAAGCATTTTTTTACCTTTCTTTACATTTTTAATCTACTTTTTACGTAAGCTATTCTACAAATTCACAGTACTATTCATTTTATAATTCTTTTTCAGCAACATCCACTAACTTAAGGAAACTAACTTAAATGTATCGTTAAACTCGAAGCAAGTTCTGGCAAAAACGTAAATTACTCCCCCTTAAAAAAAAAAAAAAAGCAAAAAAGAAAATAGCGCCAACAAACGCCGCGAAACGCAAATATAACTCCTCGACAAAGCGCGCTTAGTCGCACTTTCATCGCGGCCATTTAAGCCCCGATAAATTTAAAAACTCCCCTCTCGTTCCGGCACATTTCATTATTCCCTGTTCCTCCTCGAAAATCCGACTCGTTCCTCCGCCGGAGGAACATTCTCGGACGCTCCCCCGCGGAAAGACGAATGCGTCTCGGGGCATTTACGTATGCGCCGGACGAACGGGGTCAGTTATATCTCGTCCTCGGACAAGGCGGGGGAAGGAGGAGCCTCGCGGCCGAGAGAGCTATTAGGAAATGGATTTGGAATTCCGCGTGTGCTTTCTTTCGGGACCAGTCAGCGGCCGGTGGATTAAAAGGACGATCGCGCTTTTTTTTTTTTCTTTCCGCCGCGAGTCATTAGCGAAATGAGTCGTGCGTGGATATATGCAACGGCGGGGGCTGATCATTCGCGGCGATTGCCTTTCGAGCGATTTAAAGGGTAATGGGGGATTAAGGTTACGGGTTTTTTTCGAAATTATTACCGCGGGAGTTTTTAATTAACAATGTGCTGAATGAATGTTTGTAACAGATATATATATATATATATATATATATATAGTTTCCTTTTATTTTAACGATGGCCTTGGAATGTTTAAAAAAAGGAAGCTGTTTCAGAACAGAACTCAAGGGACTATTCATTCGCAAAATGGAAAGCACTATTTTAAGAATAGTTTCAACTTTAAGTTCACATTCCTATAGTAAAGGCAATCTTATATTATTAGTAATTTATTAAATCCGATGTCATTTAGAGCTTAAAATTAATTTCAAAATCAATCCTTTAAAATTTACAAAATTTATCGAATTTTGTAAAGCTTTGTAAAGAATCACCAAGAAAAGGCGAATATCCGCATCGCATATCTGGCCCAACATTTGCCCCGCAAAGCACACTAAATTATTTATCCACGTGAAAATTCCTCAACCATAAAAGCTCCCCCACGCGAATCAATCGAAAGCTCATGTCGTCATCGAGTCTCCGACCGGCGCTCCCGTCAAGGGGCAAAGTTCCAGAAAAAAAAAAAAAACGCGGCTACGAAGCAATTGAAACGCGACTGTGAAACTCGGCGACGTCCACAGAGACCCTCCTCGCGACGAGAAAAAAGCCTCGCCAAAGGGAGCCTCCCGTCGTCCCGGTTTATTTTGCGCGCTTCTGGAAAGATCGCGCACTAATCGCCGCCCGCGGCGGATCGAAAATCCCTCCGGCGAAGTTCAAGCTGATCCGCAATTAACGTGGAATTAGACAATGCGATCCGAGCGGACTCCGTTGCTTCGGTCCGCTTTGGCCTGCCGGGTGGCTGCGGCTTTGTTTGAGAAGGACGATCCTTTTGCGCAAATGGTGTACGTACACTTATTCAAATGAGCCTTGCGCCGGTGATTAGTGTATTTAAAGCTTTTCTCAATTACTGCTAATTAGAAATGCTATTATTGTAAATTCTATTATTAACGTAGTTACGGTCATTGTAATCAGTACGTGACGTCTTGCGAATTACCGTTCTATTAGAAGTGGAACATTTTTTTATAACCGCAATCTTAGAAAAATAATTTTATAAAAAAATTTTATTATGGGTTTTCTTATATTATTTTTTCATCTTTTTGATACATACGTATATATACTGCAGGCTTAAAAAACTTCATAAATCCGAGAACATTTTTTACCCTCCCATTACGGATTTTCAGGGCACATTTGAGACACTTATCATGCAGAACTCATCAAGATCGCCCTTTTACCTTTGAAGAATCCATTAAAAATGATCCATTTAGATTAACCCCGGGATTTCGAATGAATAGCAGAAATTCTAGGTCGTTCGCGCCCGTCATACCAAAATAGTTTATCAAAGCCCTAATTGGAAAGTGTAATGCGCCTATGTGCAACGTTTCACGCACAAAGGCTTCAAGTTTAGTTCTGCAATTAATTAAGGTCCAATTATCTGGCTTGCAGGGCCAGAAAATGGCTGAATAATATGCTGAAACCGGACGAGCACGCAAAATGTCTAGTTTTCGAAACTATCATTAAACGGTCATTAGCCTTAAATAATTGATAGGGTAAGAGGAGCTTGAAAGCCGTGCTTTCGTGCTTTTACTTTGAAGATGCTTCAAAATTATATTTACCGCATTAAAGTCACAATTAAATCCTTCCGTAATCAACATCCATTAATTAGCGCAGAAGAACTGAATTTAAACCGCCCTTAAAGAAAGGGCAGTTTCCAAAATACAAGAGCGAGCAAATCACTCGGCCGGCGAAAGAACTGACAAAGTAATAACTTTAAAAAGGCGACTCTCACGGAACGGAAGCGAGCTTTCAACCGCACTCCAAAGCAAATGTAAAAGAAGAGACAAGAGCGGCAGGCAGGGGAACGAAAACAAGAAGGAGGAGGAGAGGGGCAAAAGGGAGGCGGAGGCTGGAAAGTGTAACGGACTTTAATTGCACGAGTGGAACCTGGCGGCTCGCCAGGACAATTTAATATCGCGCCGATCGCCAGACGCCGGGTGTGATATTTTTTCCAGCCCCGCCGCGCCGCAACTCGTGGAAATCATCTCCTAAGGCCGATGCTCGGCTGATTTACTGCGGTTAGAGGGGCTGGAATTGCGATCGCCAAGTGAAACCGCGGGGCTTTTTGGCTTTTCGCGGGGAGAGAGCTGATTTTTTTTTTTTTTTTTGGGATGAATCGAATTTTAATTGAAACGTTTAACGAGCTTAATGGGTTATATTTCATTTTTTTCCTGCCTTTATCAGGGTCTGTTAGTTAGTGAAATTAATTGTAAAGGATCGAGTGGATTGGAAAATAATGGAACGCAAAATTGAAACTTGAACCCGGCGCTTGAATTTTCACGACAGTCTGGAAGAATACTGCAGAAATAGTTGCAAAATCGTAAAACAAACTTTTTCACAAAAGTGTACAATAGCCGTATAGTCAAAACTTTGAAAACTCCATCTTCGAGACAGCCGCCGATCAAACCCGGCAAACGAGGGCGCAAATTAGCCGCCAGGATCGCAACGAAATCCAAGCTTCTCCGTCCGAGCCCCGGAAAAGCCCCGGCAGAATTTCATAAAGACGCCGCGCGCGCCGACAGGAAAATATCGCGTCCGTTGATTCACGGCTCGCGCGCGCGCCGCACAATAACTCGGCGCACATTACGGGGGTGACGTTTAATCTGCCGGCGAGGGGCTTAAACGCCGATAAATTACCCGGCTTCTTCTTCAGATCTTTCGCGGCCTCGATTTATGCACGGCAATATCCGCCCGGATATTCGGCCGTTTCCGCCGCGCCGCGGACGCCGGAGAGAGACTCTCCGAGAGAAACGGCGGGCTGCCGTTTGACCGAGCCACTCGGGCGATGCCGCAGGAGGTTCGGAGACTCTCTCGCGAGAGCTGTTAATTATTTACGGGGAGCCTCCCTTCGCCGCGGAGTATTTCGGGAGGAGGTCTTGCTTTGACGCGCGGCGAATTATTTGAGATTTGGATGGATTTAAGATATACAACAGAGTCTTAATGCGTGAACGGACTTTGAAAAGTTCAGCGAAAAATAGATTACCCCGTGTATTATCTTCTGAATAGATTTCCGGTGGAAAGTTGGAATTGTCCCTTTCAACGGTGCAGAAAATACCAGATGTTATTCGGCACCACGTTCAATTACACATTAATCCTTGACAAAAATTTATCCGCAAATTAATTTTTCTTTTGCATAATTTTAATATTCATAAACTTTTGCCATATTTTATCGTTCAGTTTCAAACTCCGGGCACTCTTTAGTTATAGAAGTAGAAAAGATACGTTTTAGTAACGCCAGAGTATAGCTACTTACAGGTCGATGAAATGTTCATAAAATACCAGTCGCCAACTCACCTGGAACATAAAAAATAATTCATATTAACCTAAGGTACATTTTTCCGACGAACTGCAGCTTAATTAAAGCGTAAACTTGGAACGAAAGCCCGCGAGGGCTTAATTTCCAATTAAAGCTGAAACGAAAACATTATTAAACCGCGCTTGAATTTTCATTGAGCGGCGTTAAAAAAAAAAAAAAAAAAAAGAAAAGGGTCGAGGAGAGAGTCGAAGGATCGTCCCGTAACTCTCCTGGAGTATCGCCTGGCAATTTCTCGCTTCGAAAACAAGCTAACAATGCCGGCAGTCGGAATCGGCCATGAAAGCCAGGCAGAACTTCAGTTATTGCTATTAGTTACGCGACAATGGTTCGAGATGAGCGGAATCCCGAATGAATCTCTCCGACTCGAGACGCTGCAACGCGACGGGGTATTATTTCGCGTGCCGTTAACTCGGCCGGTGCCAACTCCGAGGGACAGAGAGATTATTTATTCCGCCTGCATCCGAATCATTACGAGGAGGAACTCTCGGGGCGAGCGCGAGATTTCAGAGGTGAACGCTTGTCGAGGAGTTTTTGAGGGGCTCGGCATTTTTGCTCAGCGATTTTGCCCTTTATTAGCTGATGACGTCGCTGCGAACCTCGAAATTTAGGAAGAAGCTACTTCTTTAGTAATAATTACATCATTTTCTTTGGATAATTGGGTTTATCGGAAAAAGTTGCGTCTACCCTCGACTCAGATGCTGACGCGTTCCCGGTGAAATCTACCGAAAACGCACAGAATAACCCACTAATCAATGATGGAAGAATATTTCTTTAGTAACAATACATAATTTTCTTTGGATAATTGTTATTGGGTTACTGGAATAGTGAATTATTTATTGAAAAAGGATATTTGCAAATAAATTTTCGCAAATACCGATAAAACATGTTTTGAAGACAAAGCACATAAATTTGGCCAATTGGATATAGTTGTATAATCATGAAACAAAATGTTTTCTAAGTAATTCTTTCCATCAGAGCAGGATGCAACCTTTCCTCCCTGAGAAAAGGCGCAAGCTATTTTAAAAATTTTTCACAGTCGCACTACCACCGAGTTTAAAAATATTTCAAATCGGCTTTCTGCATGAACGCTGCATGTAAAAGTTGGTAATTCAACTTCTGCCGAAAGTTGCCCTCCCCCGCTTCTCAAGTAAACCGAAAGTATTTCTGAATCTATATTCGTCAGAGACTTTGAGAAGGAAAAACGTTCGCACTTTTTCCGATTCTTCTTTCTCAAGGGTCAATCCTGCGGTTCTTTACTTATAATTGCTTTATTTAACTTGCAGCTTTCTTCGCGCTTTTCCTTTGATCATAAAAACTTTAGTGAAGTAGGAGTAAACGAGATAAAGTCCTCACCGAATTAACGGTCATTCGAAAAAGTGAAAATGAGCAGTTAACGCGAATATAATTTAATTCGCGGATTTTATTATTCGCAATGCTGAACAGAGAAAAATAGAAGGCAACAAGTCCCTCGAATGAATTAGAAAGACTAAGTCGATTCGTCCCCAGAATGGCGTCGAGCTAAACTTGTGAAATACAGAGTTTAACTTTCTTTAGGAATAAAGCAGCGAAATAGGCAGAAGAAAAAAGCTACGATTTTTAGCAACGGGAAAGTGACTATCGGATCGATTTGTATCAATGTACAAATCACCCAATTACATACTTTTGAATTCTTTTCTTTTATCTTTAAACTAAGATTCACATAAAAGAAGATAATAATTAACAGCAACGTAAAGATTCTTAAACATTCAGCCAATTTTAGTAAAATCATTATAATTCCATAATACCGAGATTAAACACGTTATACATAGATTTTTTACTTTGAAAAATCCGCCTCGAAGCGCATAATAATTTATCAGGCAAACTGTATCCCTTTACAAATATAATCATTCGTACGAGATTAAAAATTAAGCAGCTTAGCAGAGACGAAATCTCCGAACGATCTCATCGAGACTGTCGTCATCCCTCGCGACGTGATGCATTCGAGCCCCGCAGGATATATTATTTACAATTTAAATTCCTAATCAAATCCATTATCCTCCGCGGACAAATCCCTTCCTCTCCCGAGTCCCCCGCCGTCGCAAATGCGCCCTATAATCTCCCGCTCGTGCATCGCGCGGATACACAACTCTCGGCTCTCGCAGCCTCGTTCGCGAGTCGCGGGATACGTCGTCTTGAAAAATGAATATTCACGAAAGCCAGGAGAGAGAGAGAGAGAGAGTGTTGCATATCCCCCGGGGCTTCGACGACAATATTCACACGGCCGGACCTCAAAATCCCTAGAGACCGCGGTCGCAAATCCCCTAGGGGCCTCGTAGGGCTTCCGCGGCGCGCTCTCGGGCTTCCGCGCGTCGAGTCGCGCGGAAACTTATACCCCCGCAGACCGATGATTGCGAAATCCTTTCGGATCTGTCGGCGAGTCGCGATTGGTGGGACGCACACCGATCGGGGGAAAGCGATGCGGTTCTTCTCGTTCCGTTTGCTCTTTTTCTTTTTTTTTTATCGCCGGCTAATTCGATTGCCCGTCTGGAGGATGCTTAAGGAGGGATGAGCGCGCCGATCAATTGAAACGATATACAGCGTGACTCACTGCCGTTGTTCGCGGACGGCGACGAGCTTCCCCGTCGCCGCTGGATTAGCGAATCGATGACTTCGTGTTGGGACTGTTTTTTTTGATGAATTGTTATCGAAATATAATGTGGGAGGTGCAGGGAAGTTTTTAAATATTTTTTGAAAAGAGGAAAAATTGTTTTGAAAAGAAAGACTAAAAATTGTGTGTAGACACATGAAATTTTGAAGACATTAATGCGAACTTTTACTTTTGTTTTTTTAGTAAAACTGAATATACGTAAATTACTATGATAATTAAGAGCGCACAATTTTCGCAAAGGTGAAATGCTACAAAGAGGCTCGAGATGGACAAATGAATGCAAAGTCTTTTAATCCGGGCAATGCGAATAAATTGTCTTTTTGATTACCTCTGGAAGAAAGAAAATTCTTAGATTCATTTGCTTCGCATCGCCGTACGACAGTACAAAAGAATTGCTTTGAATAGCCGCGGAATAACTGGATTTTTCCCTGATACGAAGATTTTCAGATTCTTTTTTTCTTTTTTTTTTTCATCCTCAAGTCAACCGTTAAAAAAAGGGGAACTGCCCTGACGGTTGCTTCGCTTCCTTTCACTAAGACTATTTCAGTCTTTTATCCCTTTCTCATTCGCTTCCTGCTACCGCCGCGTCTATATATCCTTCGCGGATCTCCTCCCTCCTTTTCTTTACATTTCTCTCGGTGTTACTCCGTCTCCGTCTTTCCTCATTTGACTCGTCTTGTAAACTTTGCCGTTCCGTCCGCGGATTTACCGCAAACTTGCTCAGACTTCTCTTTCCCTCTCTTAATTAACTGCCTTTAGTCATATACGTATTTTGTGAAATGTTAAAGTGATACGTAGATGATAATAATGCATCGCCTGTAATAATTTTTCTCGCTGATATAAAGGTTAAATACCCGGAAAACGAATTCCAAATATTCATTTAGCCTATGCAAATTTATAATGGATTCTTCTGATTCAATCTTACTTTTAATTACGGTTCTTTTCATGAAAGCGTTTATTATATATATATATTCCGAGAAAGAGAAAATCTCGCAAGAAGTAATTGAATGATATAATTGCAAATAGTTATGCAAAACCTTACAAAGAGTTCCATTTTTTGATATTAAAAAGTAGAGTAAGTAATGGAAAACAAAAACAAAAGTTTGCATGCAGCCTCTAGTTTATTTTACTGGAATTTTTTGCTTAGCTCTCATATTATTTCTGAGAAGCAAATATATCGAAAAATTCCAACGTTTACAATCAAATGTACCGTTGATTTATAGTATGAAAAGAGATGAAAAGATGATCAAATACCTGATATTTTTTCTCATCCATTTCAATAGGCAGTTTGATTCTTTTTATTAACCTTATTCAATTTAGTGCCCCAATTTGAAAGTGAATTCCAATTCTATTCCTCCATTTCTCGAGCACAAATGAATGCATTTGCTACAAATAATAGTTTAAACAAAGTTTATTTCCAAAGTCCATAAAAGATAATTCCACAAGTTTTTAAAACCATTTTTATAACGTATTTATATTTAATGCAAGTAAAAAATTAAGATCTATTCGTTCAACTTAGATTCTAAAGTTTACTTCAACTAAATGTTAGACAAAGTTTGAATCCGCTCCAAACTTCCTCGTTAAATCAACAAAAACTTGGAATTTGAAAAAAAAAAAAAACTTCATTCAAATCTTAACTAGACTTTAAAAACACCCCCGACGTCCCGACCATTATTTTCATCGTAACTTTTAACAAAAGTTTCGCGAAAATTTTGACGTCCACCCCTAAATTTTCAATTTCGCTCCTTCGCGCGAAGCGGCCACTTCCAGCGGAATCTCGTTTAAACACTCCCCCCGAGGAGAGAATTTTCCGAGAAAAATTCCGTAACCCCCGCTCGCAGCCGCGCTTCTCTCGCGGCGCGAACCACGCGGAGCCCCGCGAGAGGCTCTTGGAGTCTAACGCGAAAACGGCCCTTGGCGCATTTTAATCTCGTTCAGGAGGGCGTCGATTCCCTCGTAATCCGCGGCCGCGCGAAATCACATTATCGTAATGGACTTTCCCCCGATTATCCGCGTCTCTCCGGCTCTTTTTCCCGGGTTCAAAGGTTTCTCCGGGGAGACGGCGGCGGCGTCGCGACGACGTCCTTAATTGTCCCGGAGACGCGGCCTCCTGATGGGATTTAAGGTCGAACTGGGATTGTTGACGAGAGACGATCGACTTGGCGGCCGGAGCACATTGCGGGGTTAAGTGCTCGAGGCGGTGCTTTGGTTTTTGAGGCTTTGTTGGTGGATTTTTGAAATCTGGATTTAATTTTGAATTTTGAAGAGAGGGAATTGGAACGTGCCGAGTGGTTGCTAATTGCGGAAAAATTTTAAGGTTTTCGTTTGTGAAACGAAAAATTCTACATTGAAGGAAGAAAGAGAACTAATCTCTTAACGATCCGTTTTTCTTCTGAGAGTAAATTAATTTCTAAGCACACTTGTTTTTCTGCAGTGTTAATTAAATTATTATTAGTATTTTCACTATCTTCACTAACAATTCAATTAAAATCTTTATTTTTTTTTTCACCTTTCACAAAAGAAATGAAAAAAATAATATAAAAAATCATTTACGCTTCTCTACCGTTATATAGCAAAGGATTTTACAACCGCGCCGTCTAAATACCGAACCATCAACAGTTCACATTAAGCATTCGGATAATAAACCCCATTAAAAATCAATCGTCGCCTGAACAATTAATCGCGCCTCTCACTCCCACTTTATTTACCCGGAGATGCGTTTACAGTCCCAATGGAATCGTTAACGCGAACGAGTCGCATGCCTCCGGTATCTTCTCAGCCCGCATCTGCACGCACACGTCAAACGGGAGCAGCTGGCAAATTCCCTTACCGCGTGTATATATATATATATATATATATATATATATGCTCGAGAACGATTCCGCGCACACTCGACGGCCTATAAATAATTGAGGCTCTCTCTCCGCGCGCGCGGCTGATGTAAAAGGCGCACCGAAATTTCAGGCCATGAATTTTCAAGTCCTCTCTCCCTCCCCCCTCCCGCCGACCGAAAAGTCAGAGTCGTCGCGAATATGTCCCCTCGGGGGAGTTGGGGCTTTTCAGCGCTGGAACGGAAAGAAAAAAAGAAAAAAAAAAGAGGGCAGCCGCGCGCGCGGTGCACCGTTTAACGGGTTAAGGTGGCCGCGAGGAGGCGCAAGGTCAAGCGGACGTAAATGAAATTTATTTCCGCTGTCGCCGAAATAGAAAGTTAACGGCGCGAAGCTTTTTAAGCTAGTTTGGAGGAACGCGCCTGGGCTTAATGGACGGCGACTTTTTCTGCAGCTGGATTTATTTGAGGAGTTTGCATCCAAGTTTTCAGGTGAGCTGTGAGCTTGAGGTATGGTTTTTTTCGTTATTTCGGTTATTTTGAAATGTTAAAAGTTGTTCACGTTGGCTAAATGTTAGCCTTTACTTATAGAATCATTATTATAATGGTAATTTATTGTAATGGTAGACAAATGTTTATTTACAAATAAATTATTAATTGCACGTATTCGTTGATGCTTTCATAATTAAACCTCTAATTATTAAACCAATCACGTGATTAAACATAAATGAACTGGTTTCTCAGCGTACCCGTGAGAAAAGCCCAATTAAATCAAATTTTCATACATAATCATGTACTTATTATTAGCGATCATTATTGAATAAATTTTGCACTCTTCATTTAGCTCATGAAACAATAGAAAGTCTTCTCTTTTCTACCCGGTTTCTCGCGAAATTAGAAATCTGATTATCAATCTCTACTTTATTCCCAGTTCCGCTCAAATGCTTACATTGTTCAATTCAGTCTTGTATTTTCATTTAAAAACTGAAAATTTATTACTCAAAAAAAAAGTATTTACTTCGATTAGTGTATTATTGTTTTTTTATTAATATATTATAAATTAAATACGAATATTACATTAAATGTAAATATTTAACACACTTCTAAAATGTGATTTAGTTTTAAACCGAACATAAAGAAGATACGTCTAATTATGAATTTCGCATGCCTGAATTAAAACACCGTCCAGCGCAGCTGAACAAACAAAACCAACAGGCCAATTTACGGCAAATTCCGTAAAAGCGAAAACGCAAACCACTGCAAGACGCGCCGCTGCGCCCATCCAGCTCGATTTTCCGCTGTCCAATTATTTACCGAGAGTAAGGAGGAGCCTAATGCGAGTCGGCGCAGTTTCTTCTCTCAAATAAAAGACTCCCCCCGAAAAAAGGAAGAACCTCTTCGTATATACTCCGGTCGAAAGCTCCGCTCAAGACGCGGAGAGAAAGAGGCCTCGTCCTTAAAAGTCAGGCACCCTCGCTTCAAAAATAACCCGGCGCAGTGCGACGCGCTCTCGTTCCTGTTTCCCCGTTTTTTTTTTTTTTTTTTTCCGTTTACGGGAACCGGCCGAGCGAATCCGCAACGGGCTCAGGGTCATTCGCGGCTCTCTTTGCTAACGCGCGGGGAGAAAATGGACTCTCTCGGCTTTCCCTGGGAGAAATCACGAGGCGGCTTTGCCGAGGCTCTCCTTATTAACCCCGAAAAGTTCGGCCTCTCTTTGCGTCGCGGCTTCAATCTTCTCCCCCCGAAGAGTCCGAGTGTGCACTGTGCGCTGCTCTCGGCGAGGAGAGCGAGAGAATATATTATTTGCATGCGCGCGAAACCGACGGGGAAAAAGTTATCGCGCCGAAGAAATATGGGGGGATCGTAAATCGTCGGTGATATAAAGTCGCTTGCTATGCGGACGCTTTTTAGAGGAATAAGCGCCGGTCTTATTGGAATAAGTAGCGCGTGGACGATTGTTTTACGTTACTAAACGTTTTTGACCGCTTTTATTGCTTGTGTGCGTGAAATATGATAATAGTGGTGGATAGTTTGATTTTAAAAGAAGGAATATTCACGAATAATAATTCGTGTGTATTGAAATATTACAATATTATAGTCACCGGGGTATTCTATTTAGTTTTAAAAATTAAAAACAGTTGAATAAAAACGTTTCTTTATTTTTTAAGTTTTCCGGTGTATGTTGTGCTTAATGCGAAATAAACAGAGATGTTTATTATATTGCACACGATACGCGTGTCCTTAAAATCACCTAAAAAACTCAATATTATATTAATAATATATTCTTATAGATCGTAGAGTTATATTAAATGTTGTACAAAATTAAATCAAAATCACACAAAATGAATCTATTTCTATTTTTTGAAAATTAAGAAGCGCGCGCTTTTCTATTTGTATACAAAATTAATAGATGGCGTCTTAACTTCTACTGGTTGGTATATAACACAGCCGAGATTGAACATTGATATGCCTCGCAGAACTAAATTGCAAGCATCGATATATAAATTTTAACTTAGCCCCACAAAGAATTGGCGTTTTATAATTACTATTTACACTTAATGCTCTAGCTAGCCTTTTTATTTTTTATCAATACATTAGCAGCCTTTACATCACCGTATAAAACTTTGTTGCTATGAATACAGCAAAGACCTTCTAATAACTGCTTCAAAACTTCTTTCCTACAAATCGGTAGCGGATGTTGATAGATCGTATTGTAAAACTAAATCAATATTCTCCTTGCCCATTCCCATGCCAAGCACATTCGTGGCTATGATGATATACGGTTTTTTCCTTTGGCTCCAGAAGTTGTTTATCATAAGTTACTCGCTACTGCTTATTTTTCTATATTTCGATTGTCTTTCAAAAAATATAATAATTTATTACGCTCTATCAATTTTTATTTCAATTATGTAAGAAATTTAGTACAAACTTGTCCCTTTCTGTAAACGGGATTTACTATCTAGAGAATTTCGGAGATAGGGGTACCTTTATCCCTTTGTAATATTCTGATTCAACACGTTTCATGAGAGTTTAGTTGGCCGTTTAAGATTTGTTAAACTACAAAGGGTTTAATTAAATTTCTTGATGAATTTTTCGAACCATCCTACTCGTATTTCCTCTATTTAATTAAAATTTTACTGCGTAATCGTAGCATATATTCAAGAATCAATAAAATTGAAATATTTTAAAATTTGCAGAATTCCCAAAATTTACATCTTTCATCAAAATTACAATATTTCAAAAACTTGCAACGAAAAAGTAGAGCACATTCGAAGGCTCTCAAAACGAAAATAAATTTCAATCGAAATTTACTATTCGCATTGACAAGTGCTTTTTCAGTCCCAATTAGCGTTCAATCGTATTAACAGATAAAGATTTATCGTTAGTCCCTTTTTTTTTCACAAGCGTTCGGAAATTCTCTCGAATTCGCTGTTCGAAAACATCAAAAGTTAATCCCAATACAGTAAATCGCCAATAAAAGCAAAGCCTCGCCACTTTCATCGCGGATCTGTAACGAGTTCCGAATTACGAAGCTCGGCAAACAAACAAACGCTAAAGAATCAAACCTCGGGGGTATTAATTTAATTGAATTCACATGGCGCATAAATTTCGCGCGATCTAATTGAGTCGCGCGCTAAATCCCCGAAAGGATGCACTAATAAGATTCCCGCGGGGGGGTGGGATCGATGGGCTTTCAACTTTTCCGCGACCTTTTTTTCGTATGGGGTTAGAATCGGAATTTTGTATTAGGGCTTATCTCCGGCACAGCTTTTCCGCGCTAAATCCTGTTTGAGATCAATCTTTCAGAACCGAGCTGGAATTTTACGATTTTCGGGGCGGACAATTTTATTTTTTGAAGTAATCGCGCGCAGCAAACTATTTGCTTTTAACTTGCCGATTGAATTTTTAACGTTGCGCGAGACTCTAAAATATTCAAGTCCTCGTTCCAGTTTTCGAATAATTTTCTGGCAGTGGTTTATTATGTATGAGAATGATGTTCGAAAATGTGCTCTTCGAATGACTTTTGTGCGCTCGGCTTTTGCGTTCGGGAGGGTTGAATTTTTTATCGAGAACGTACCTCTGCACCTGCGTTATTATTTATCAGTACAATTGAAGTGAAAGCAATTAAAATTAACGTACATAATTCGTGATAAAATTACTTTTAAAATATTTATATTAGATTAAAGAATATTTTGGTCACGCTATTACTATTCCCAGTCTACTTCCAAGTGCAACAGACCAATCCCGATAAAAGATCTGGACTTTATTATTTCGTCACCGCGGACGACGAAGCATTATAAATCCCTCGTAAAAACTGTCCTCGCGTTCCCGCGAAAGCAGTTCTTCGGCGAAAAAGCTCTCGGGGCGTCTCTAATTGAAAGGGTCATTACTCGGTGATTAATCGTCCCGCGCGGCGCGGCGGCGGTGTACTCACGCACGGAAACTTTTTACGCGCCGTCGCGCCGCGCGGTGCATATAATTCTCGGGAAGAAAAATCCCCCGGCATTCGGAGGCGCCGTAAATATCGTCGGCGGGGCGCAAAGAAATTTTAATCCGGCCCGCGTAATAACCTTATATCTTTCCAATTAATCTATTTTACCGGTGGCTTTTTGCCGAGAGCTGGCCTCTTCTTACGTTGCGAGGAGGGAGATAACGCGGATTTCAGCTCGGGGATCATCGCGGTTCACCGAGCGCCAATGCTTTTTGTCAGCGGGACGGTTGTTCCGGGGGGAGCTGATGGGTTATTGATGGCGCCTGATTTTTAAGCGATTTACCTTCGGGCTTTTAACGGAGCTCAATCGGAAAAGTTTGCTGGAACTTTACCTGGAAAGTTGGCTGTGGACAGTGACGTTTTTGGCTTTTAGATATTTGACATTTTTTTAAGGTCTTTCCTAAAAATAACTATAGAAAAAATTACGAAATCACTTCAAATCTATACTTATTATATTATAACAATTGCATAATTTAAACTTTTCTTTTATGCACCAAAATTAAGAAACTAAAATATTTCGTGACATGGATCACTTTTTTTAGTTTAAAAAATACCAAAGAATAACTTACATCAGCTTCATTCAATTCGAGCTCAAGAGGGTATACAATTAAAATTACTGTTACAATAATCACAGGGCAAAAGTGCATTTTAATGCGCACACAAGAAGACTTGGTATTAAGAGAGGCAACACTTAACCTTTTATCGCGAGAAACATGTAAAGAAGCCTAAAAAGTTGCGAGTGGGATGAGTTAAGACCATTAGTAGCGTTTTACTACTGGAAAAGCTAATTTAAGAAGTGAGATAATTTCGCTGACTTCTTCATTCTTACTTTTTGATTAAGCTCCGCCATTAAAATTTGTTGGATTTGTAGCAGAACTTCGTGTTGTCTTGTTTATTCAAAATGAGCCTCAGACTTATGAATTCAAAATCGTCTTTATAAATACTTTAATTTTTGTTTTACTCATATATCATTTAGCTGTTAAACAGTATTAAAAAACCTCATTATAAACTGAGAGAAAAAAAGAGTAAAAATTACTATTTCGTATCGTTATTTCAGATATGATAAGAAAAATACGAATATTTACTCTTCAGATCAGTAGATAAAAGCAATTTTTACTATTCGGATAGTAAATATTATTATTTTTCTGCTCATATCTACAAATTTCCATTCTATTTTTCTTCTCATATCTGAAATAACGATACAAAATAGTGATTTTCACTCCTTTTTTTCTCCGTGTACATTCGCTCGCATTCACAAAGATTTTCAAAACAGAGCTTTCTCCATCCCATCGAAAATAGTCTCCAGTTAAAAAAAACAATCAAAAAAAAAAAATTTTCCAAACAGAAAGATTCAGCCTCCACGCACCCCTTCTTCACCCTCGGCACACGTACCTAAGCCTGGTCTCCAGCGTAAATCGGTGAGATGTATCGATCGGGGGCGATCGATCCCGCGTGCCGCTAATTAATTCAGTATATATACCTCTCGGGCCCCGGGGCCTCTCTCCGCGTGGGAGGCGCGGGATCGGCTCGATGGCACTTTCACTCGCGATCACTGAGTGCAGCAACTCTGCCGCGCGGGCGACCGGCGACGGTGGTGTCTCGGAGGAGAAGAGTCCTGTCTTTCGAGCTGCACGGGAAATCAGTTAACGGAGACGTGAAATATTGCTGACCGAGTGATCATTGCTTCTCTTCTGGATGATCAATTTTAGATTTCGTTTTGCGCACTGTGATCTAAGTTCTTGGGTGATTCGAGGAATTGGACTGTTTATTTTAACCCTGATTGAAGTAACTTTGGGGATAACTAGTACCTGCACTTAATTAATGTAACTCAAGGTTTCATTGCTGATTAAAGTAATAATATTGTATAGTATTTTTCTACGAAAATGTAAGTTATATAGTTTAAACACTTTTTTAACAGCAATAAAATAATTTTAAAATAATTTTCCTTCAAAAATTGATTAAGAACTTAAAAACCGTCGAAACTTCCACAGCCGAGCGAAATTAAATTTCGTCGAATAGCCGTATTTCGTGCACCTGCATTAAAAAACTGACACCGCCGCGCGCGGAGAAACTCGAAACCGCGCGAGCGACACGACGACGCGCCGCAGCCGAATCTTAACGGCCGCCTTCGAGAAAGTCGTCGTCGCATCCCCGGGAATATATATTCATCCGTTAATTATGCGATATTACAGCCGCGGAATATGCATATCCGCGCGGACGTTTAAACGGCCGTTATATAACTTCGCTCGGCGACGACGACGCGTTAGATTTTAATAAAAGCCGCGCGCTCTCTCGAGAAACTTTCTCGCGGCGAACGGAGAGACATTTAAAAATTATATACTCCGCACCCTCGGGGCCTGCCGCACCGCCGAGAGTGCCATTGTTGCACGCTGCGCCCGAACTGAGACGACGGCCGCCTTTTCGCTTTTTCAAAACTTTTGGCCTTGACTGACGAAATTTTCTCTCGCTGTGCGGTGGAAATTTTCTTCTTTTTTTTTTTAGTGACTTTTAGGTTTATTTTTTTAATTAAAACTACTTACGTCGGCACTTGCAACCGGCCGATGCACCAGTAAAATTAGTTGAATCGCTAATTTTTTATTAATAATTTTAAGTGATTTATAGTAAATTTAAACCCTTCCATTACAATAAAATTGACGCGTCAACTTCAGCGAAAACTTCGAAATTCTATATAAATTATCTTTTAACATCCATCTCCCTTTCAAGCGCCGTTAAAACAAAAATACACCGTTTTGCAGTTAAGAACCCATTAAACGTTCGCGAAATCAGCCGAAATCATCTCCGTCCCTTCCCTTCCAGGCCTCCTCGGCGCCGCGGCGCGCGCGAAGCCCACTTTTTCTCGGCGCGAGAGTCTCGAGTGTGTCGCGCGTCGAAATCAGCGACGCGGCGGCCTCGGCGCAACTGAAGGTCGTCGTCGGTGCACCTCAGCATCCCTCGCGGCGGCTCTCGCGCGGGCGCATGCGCGGATTCAGCCGCGGGATATACGTGCCTCGCGGCTCGCGATCGGCACGCGATCACACCGCGCTCTCGTCGTTATGGTTTCCGCGCGAGCAATTTAGGCCTGCTCGAGGTTCGGTTGGCTTCGTCGTTAAGGGGCGGGTGGGAAAGATTTTTCGAGGTTTGAAAATATTGGCGATCGAATGAAAAATCCATCTTTGGTTATTAATTACATTCGAAAAACCGTGCACTTTATGGAATAGACTCTTCACTGGTAAATAAAAACGACTCGGTATCTTTAAAATAGTATAATTTTGAAGTAAATATGAAATTTATTTTCTATTTCGAGTACCCTTTCCCGGAAATATAAATATTGCTTTTGAATGGATGTATTTTACTGTACTGGAGCTTTTTCCTGTAAATTAATTTACTTGACCTTTGTTCGAGATTAAATTTACCTACATATATTTCAATGCCAATATAGAAATGTGTATTTTAAAAAGTGTACACTTTATACTTCAATATCGATATTAAATTTCCCTCTAGAAAATAAGAATAATAAATAAATTTTTATTCCAAAATTTTCTTTTTCCATGAGAGAATAAATATTAATTTAAAAAATGTTAGCCATCGCGAGAAAATTCAATTTAGTTGCGATTGAAAATGAAATGGTCCTTATCTGAAAAGAAGCCAATAATCCTGAATTTAAAGTCCGCCGTTACAGTTTTTATATAAATCAGTCCGTATCATTAAATCGATTACTGACAGTTATATCAATTTTATTCATTAGTCAATGCCTATAAAAACCTTTAACTGCGATGTAATTCCCCTTCAAACGATAGAAAGTTTCTAATAACAGTACAATACTTAAAATTTCGCACTTTTAATCTACCATTACCTCGTCAAAATTTTTTCCGTCATCGACGTCAAACATTTCCTTTCCACACGGCAAACCAATAATTATCACCTCAAATATTCAAATCCCAAATTCAAATCAGACGAAACCAGCAGAAACCGAGTCGTTTAATCAACTCTCTCGCTCCGCGCTCTCCATTAATAAATCATCCCAGCCGCACTCAAGGCCGCGCCACTCCACTCGACCGCTCGAAATCCCAAATCGAGAGCTCGCGAGAGTCTTCCCTGGGAAAAAGAAAAAAGCGGGCCAGTTCCCTCGCTCTCCTTCGCCGGCGTTTGCCGCGCAATTATTTGCCGACGAAATCGGACGATATTGTTTGGATAGCTCGGGGAAAAAAATTGCGGTCGTCCGTGACTCCGCTCTCTCTCTCTCTCCGCGACCCGGAAGCTATATGATCCGCGGGGAGAGGATCTCTCGCTTTTGTCGTCGATGCCTCGAATGGAAGGGTACATCGGCTCGCTTTTCGGGGCGCCGAATGCGTTTATCGAGCGGAATTGGATTGCGGCCGATGGCGCCTGATTTTGACGGACGCGAGCTCGCTGCCTCTCGCTGCTTGTTTGCTTGTTTTCGGGCTGCTGTTGTGTGCGTTCTTTATTGTAATTAACGTAATTGAAAGCGAAGCCCGCGCGATTAGTTTGATTCCGGCGTTCTGATTTTGCTAGGATCAGGGGGATTTTTGTTTTCGGCCGATGGGTGTCGAATTCGCTCTCGAGGTAAAAAGGAACAAAAGCTGGATTATCGAACGTTTATGGCTTTAATTTTAATTCTAAAAAGATAAAGAAAGTAAAAAACGTATATGTATACGTAAAGTTTGAAAATTCGTGGATTCGCAATAAAAATTAGAATAAGGGATTGTATGTAGATTTAAAATTATTACAATATGGAAAATTTAGAACCCTCGTGAGAATCTTGGAGAGTAGGACACGATAAAACTTTCAAGTTTGAATTTGTATAGGTACACGGATAAAATCGTGTGAATAGAAACAGGAAACTTTGGCAATCGGTTAGATTAACCCATAAGTTGCTAAACTTTCGAAATTTCGTCTTTTTTTTCCTTTCACCTGAAGAAATATTTTTTACATCGTCACAATCGATTACTAATTACGAAGCAATTGTAAAATTGATAATGATTGAAAGAATTGATAATTCGCGTAAGCTTCGAAGCATGAAACGAGAGAAAAACTTAATATTTAAATAATTTATCTATAAAATTCATCTGTTTTCGTCGCACAAAAAATTCTTCAATTAATAAGAACAAAGGAGAAAGCAGATTTAAATAAAAATTTTTACACTGACTTTAGCTCGTAACGATCTCATAAAAAGTATATATCTTCAACGGCCGCATAATTACAAATATTATACAATTATCTTTCCCGAAAAAATAAAGGTGATTTAAACTGCCGCTAATTTAAAGAAACAAATAAACAACAAGCGCATTGTTTCCCCTCCTAATAAGTGCAATCGGCCATTAAAAAGAGAAAAACGAGAGCCAAGAGCGCAGCTCGCAACGGCACACGATCTCTTGCGTAACCCTCCTACGCTCTCCAACAATACCGCAAGCGAACCTCGTCTTTTCCCCGTCGCCTCTTACTCCTCCGAGGTGGTATACCGCTGATTTCCGATTTCGGCATTTTCCGCAGGGGGCAACTTGAGCGGGGGGGAAGAGCGATAATTAGGTCCCGATTAGATTGATCTCCCTCTTGATTCGCGATGCACGCAGGCGCTAATTAACGGGGAAATCGGCGAGGAGAAAGTCGCCGCGGCTAATTCCGAGCGATCGCGAATTATTTATGGGCCGCCTTTTTTTAATTGCCCGCCGGCTTAGCTCTTATTGAGATTTAACTGTTTTTAATTATGGCTCTGAATGGGGGTTTATTGCGCTCGCTTTCGTTCGGAATATCAACAGCTGCCGCTGCTCTTTTTATGAATGGAACACTTTCAGAGCTTATTTAGTGGCTGCTGCGTAGGAGGTTATTCGAGTTTGCGTTCAGGTTTTTTTTTTCAGTTTAAAAGTAATTGGTTTTCGCAGAGGATTAATAATGTGACGGTCATTGAAATATAAACAGGGATTTTTCGCCAATTCGTTTTGCTAATCTGCTCGTAAATCTACAAATCATTCAAATATTCGAACTTGTTTTCTTCAATTGATTTTAGATCACTATAAAATAATTTTGTTTATTACTATTTAGCGTGTCAATTTTTGGAACTCGAGCCTTTTAATTCAATTCGAATATCACTACGCGGAGAAACAGTTTCTAGTAAAAATTACAATAGTACATTTTAATTTGATCACAGACTGATAAAAATCTTAAAAAAAACCATAAGCCAAAAAATTACTAGGCTTTTTAATACAATTTGCCAATTTTTTTGTAAAATTTACAAGTTTTTGTAAAATTTACATGCCTAGTCATTTACAAAAAGTTTCGCAAATTTTACTAAAAAGCCTAGTAATATTTTGGCTTAAGCAAGTCTGTTACCGCTTTACTAAAAAGATATCACGGAGAAAAATTTTCTAGAAAAAATTACAATAGTACATTTTAATTTGATTATAGACTGTAAAAATCCTAAAAAATTACCATAGTTTCTAATAAATTTTACGAGATCAATGATTAATTTTCATATTTAGACTTCTAAAATTTACTATGGACATGGTAATTTTTTAGGATTTTTACAGTCTGTGATCAAATTAAAATGTACTATTGTAATTTTTACTAGAAAATTTTTCTCCGTGTAGTAATTTTTCCTGAACATTTTTTCCCGTGTAGTAAATTTTACGAGGACAATCATAAATTTTCATATTTAGACTTGTAAAATTTATTAGGAACATGATAATTTTTTAGATTTTTACAGTCTGTGATCAATTAATTAAAATGCACTTTTGTAATTTTTACTAGAAAATTTTTCTCCGTGTATCGTTTCTTTGCGCAAAAAAAAAAGAAAAAAAAAACATAAATATCTGCACCGGAACCACTGTAGCAATTGAATTCGCCTCATGTAAATAGTATATACGATTGGCACTTTTAACGGGCATATCAATCAATTACGCAAACTCGCTTTAAAAAACAAATGTACCGCGTCGCGAGGCAATGAAAACCGGCGGCTCGAGCAGCACTTGCTTTGAACTTATCGGCTTTCAAACGAACGCTCGTTTTGTCGCACGAAAATGGACGATAAATTTGCGGAGTCCTCGTTACAGTTAAGGTTAAAGCGATAACGGATAAATTGAAAGATCGGCCGGGAGTTTAATCCGCCTAAGCGAAATTAATTTTCATTCAAAGTCCCGCGGCGGCCCGCATTACTGCCGCTTAATTATTCAAGGAACAATTGGAATATTACGTCGGGGGATGATTCAATTCGGAGATTCGTCGAGATAAATAAAACTCGAGTGGTTTCATCAAAATTTATATTTGTTTGCCTGCTGTTGCAAATCGCGTTTCGTGGTTTCGAGGTGCTATGCTTCTTGTCTACCTACGGCTTGAATCATCATTTGGATTGTTCTTATTTTACGTAGAATCGATATTTTATTACAGAATTAATTATGAAATTTAATTACAAAATCATTTTCCGGTGGAGGCATTATTTAATTTAAATAACTAATTAGTATTATAAGAAAGTTTATGTAGCTTTATTTAAGAATTACAAATTAAATTTTTAAAATTTATGAATGAACGCGATGCGCGTTGATGACAAGCTTAAAAAAATATTAATTTTCACGATAAAAATATCGACCCTCCGCGGGTAAAATGAAGAAAAATTGACAAGTCAGGAAAATGGACAAGGATAGGAAAAATGCAGAAAAATTGACAAGGCATCCAATAATTTTGCCGGCAACGTTAACGAACTACAAAGTATGCACTGGACCCCCTCGTAAAAGCCTCTTTTTATCTCGCCTCATTTTTCCAACTTTTCCTTTCAGCGCGAACAGGCACCGCTTTAAACTGCGATTCAAAGCGCGTCTTTTTAAAACAAAAAGCCTCGAGCGAACTTTTTCGCGTCCCGACTTCTCCTAAATCACGAAACTTTCCGAGCGAGCGGGGCGAGGGATACCGACCTAAAACAAAAAAGAAGGAAGGGCATCGCGACCTCTCGGCCAAGTTTTCCGCGCCGCGCGCAAACTTAATTGCACGATCTCGAATTACCGAACTGCGGAGGAGGAGGAGGAGGAGGAGGATGCATCGGGGGAACGTTTAAAGGCTGACAAAACAAGTAATCCGCCGCTCGGATTTTCTTTTCGGCCCGGCAGAGCGGCAATTTGCGAGAGCGGCGCTCGTCGTCGACTCAGAAAATGGTAATTACAAGGCGAAGCAGGGTAGAAAGGTACGTACTTGTCGATTGCGCAGCTCGGCCATCGAGCGGACGACGCGAAAACCGCCGTTTAGGAGAGTCGCGCGGGATAATGCAGGATTTTTTTATACAATTGTCTCGGGCTCTTGATTGAAATTAATGCGATTATCGTTCTGGTTGGATATATTGTTTGCTTTGATTCTGTCGTTTTTCCTGCTGCGTCCGTCTTCGTTACAAGCCGAGCAAAAGTATTTTGGTGTAGTTTATTACGTTTTTCTACGATTTAAAGCCAGTTTATGGTTATGAAAAAAAAATGCTTGTAATTAAGTACTTTGTAATTAGATTTTGCAACGTTTTTCGATGATGTAATTAAAAAAAGACTGTAAGCGTTTTTCTCTTACCGACTGAAGAGAATATCTGCTGTGAAAACGAGCACAGGAAACAACGACTCACCTGGAAGAAAAAAATGTTTTTAATAGAGACGTGAATTAAAACAGTATACATTTAAATAATTACTGAAATATTTTTTCTAAATATGCGTTTGTCATTTATTGCATTTCAGTAATAGTTATCACAATCAGCTGCCAGTAAAATTCAATCAAGTCATTCGATTTACGACGGTCTTAAGATTAAAACAACTAATATCTCACGCTTTAAGTGCATTTATTTTTGTACCTTCTTCATCGAAGATCGATAAATTCTTGTTTGAGAGTAATGAAATTTGCATAAAAGGTGAGTAAGACTCGGAGTAAATGCAGACCGCAGATCTATTTTAAACCATCGTGTCATCCTTCAATGACAAACTCTTAAGCTTTTAAATGAAATACCCATAAACCTTCAAATTTATGAGGTTGATCGAGCTATCCTCTAAGTCAGAAAGCGCAAGAATATCCTTAATAATTCAATAAAAACAACTGCAATCTCTTTCAGATCCGTTTACACAGACGAGTACGTAGTTCTTATGAATCAGAAAAGTTAGTATACTGAGAAGAAATTTAGTAAAAATTACAAATAATCTTGTAAAAATTACTATGCTTTGTAATAATTTTACTATACTGTTTGAAAAATTTTCCTATAAAGTATGATAATTTTTTTGGTTTTGACAGTCTGTGATGGCCTTACTAGACAGTATGGTAATTTTTACTTAACTTTTCTCTCAGTGTACATGCTCATTTCAAATATCTCATAATTATCAGACCCTCGGATCCATAAATTAGCTGCACGAAATTCTGCAGAATTTTACTTGAGCATCAAAGGTGCAACAAAACACATTATTAATAATACAAAAAAAAAAAGAAGATCCCCCGAAATATGGCCAACACAAAAAGTTACCTTTCCCTGCCGGCTGGCCTGACGGCGTCGTATCTGACGCTGAGCTTGCGCACGTGATCCCGGGGCGTGCGGCTGCCCTCCCTGAAGAGCCTGAGGCTGCTGCCGGCCGCCGAGCCCAGCAGCTGCTGCTGCAGCGGCTGATAAGTCTCCGCGGCGGCGCGCCGCCGCCGCGAGCGACACCCGCCGACGACGCCGCAGCACTTGGCCATGCCTTCTTCCTTCTTTTTTTCTTTTTTTCCTTTCTATTATTAGATCCGCCGCCGAGGCTGGATCGCCGAACTCATGGCGATGATTCTTTCCCCGGGGGAGGGCTGACGACGCTGCGACTCGAGGAGCGGCGAGATTCGAGAGAGACGACTGACGGGGGCAACGGAAATTGTTACTCGCTTCTTTCGAGGGGGAATGATTTTTGGCTGGTTTAGCGTTCGGTCGGGTTTCGTTTGTCGGTCATGGGTCGTGCGAATTACTTTGTGAAAATCTTTGAAAAAGTGTGCAGCGTTTCATAAGGAGTAGCGGCAAAGGCAGTAACTGTCCAATTCAATAAATTATTATCAAGGGCTCAACCTGAATACATGCTTTACGTAAAGTTAAGCTACGACAAAGAGATTTACAACGAGATTGCGCAATTCTTAAATAACAACTGTATAATCGCATATAAGAAGAATTTCTCACTATATTATATAGTTTCTCTCGAGCAACGACAACTCGAGCCGAGTGAAAGTCAGCGTTTCAGCGACTGCATGACATCATTTAAACGATAAGATTCCTTTTTACCGTGCGAAGATAGGACGGTTATTAAAGATATTGCGCAAGCGCCGACAATTAATGCTCTTTGCCTCAGCGACTCCCTAAGTCCTTTAAGTATCAAGCGAGTATCAATTTACCGGGAATTACAGCGTTCTCATGGCACGATTCCGCTTCTCTTTTCCAGCGACGTTTCCAATAACTCCGAGAGACTCGGGTTCGCGTAGCACCTGAGAGCGGCGCTATCGAATTTCCCGCGCATTTCGAAAACGCGCCTGCGCGGCTCGCAAAAGCGCGACGCGCCGCCCGGCGGCCTTGAAATTTTTTTAAGCCGCTCGTTTCCACCGACGGCGGGGCGATATGTATCCTTCGGGTGAAAGAATGCTGATATCGGCGAAGACGCTTTGCGAATCTCCGAGCGGTGAAAAGTTGGGTATGTACGCGTCGAATGGAATATTATCAGCAGCGGCTGCTGCTGGCTCGAAAAAACTGTCGGGCCTCCTTCGTGCTGAGAAGCAACCGCCGAGGCAATTATGTCGGCGCCTCGAGGTGTTCGTTTCGTGGAAATGAAAATGATATTGACGAGACGTTCGTTTCAATTGTCGCGAATTGTTTCGTAATTAATGATTATTAAAATAATTACTGCGAATTATCAATTAGGACGTAATGGTCTTTAATCAACTATTTTCCCACAGCACTTCGCACAAAACTAGGTGTATTTATCTTGAATTTTGAACCGAAATCACATCCCTTCCAGGAAAGCTTGCTTATTTCTCTTCGACGTACGTTTATCTCCAAGTGGACACTCCGCGAACGGTAAGGCACAATTTTCAAATCTACCAAAGAATTATATTTCATTAAATTTCAGTCAGCGCGCGATCCAAGGCACCACCAGCTGATTCTCGACGAGGCAACTCAACCGTCGTCGGTCCTCCGCTAAATTCGGCGCGGACTCGCGCGGGAGAGAGAGAGAGAGCAGTAACGTCGCGGCGCGAGTTCGAAAGGCTACTGATCCGCGACTCGTCGCGCGTAAGTCAGAGAGGCTCGCCGGGGAGAAGAAACTCCGTGGAGGAACAGCGGAACACATGTTCGCTCCCCCTCGAGCAGCCCGACTGAGAGAGTGAGAGAGAGAGAGAGAGATAAAAAGCCAGAAGGAGACGACAAAGTGACTCAGAATCCGGTCTCGGACGCACCGCCTGGCTTTTTTCCTGCCTTTCGAGTCGCGGTCGATGGTCAATATTTCGCTGAATTACGGCGCGGGAAGTATGCCTGGGCGCTTTGAGCTTTGGCCGGCTCTTTAATTCGGCGCTCCACGGCTTCGAGACGAGGACGGGAAGCGGAAAGTTTCGGGCTTTTGGCATTCGAGTTGGAGAGATTTATTTATTTTTTTATTTTTTTGGAGGGGTCAATTTTAAAGTTTCAAAGTGCTTTTTTACCTTTCAATTTTCTCGAGGAAAAGCCTGCGCGGACGACTATTAATTTTGCATTGGATTATTTTCAAAGAGCTCGTCGCCGTTTTTATCAAAAATAAAAACTAACTCCGCGAGTTTCGCCAGCTTTTTAGCTGTGTTTCGCTGGTAAAAGATCGTCAATCGCTGTTCGAAAGGCAGTTTACACGCGTACGTTCACTTAATTTGTAGTAGATATCATCGGACAGTGACGTCAACGTCAACGTTCGAGCGGATTTTTAAGCAGCTCCACATCACTTCCACATTTCTGGGATCGGTTTCGAGAGAACGAGTTCTCAAGGTGTACGTCGCGGTCAGGTATTGAACTGCCGGGCCCGATAAAAAATCGTCTGGGATAAATAATGAGGCAGGAAGGGATCGGGACACCGAAATAGATGTCGTTGACGATCGCTCTTTCTTGTGTGCTCTCAACTTTTTTGCAAGCGCGTGGAAGAGGAGAGAACGGGAGAGGCAAATTTAACGGAAAGGAGAAAATAAATCGGAGAGGAAGCCGCTGCTTCTTTAGCTCGAGAATGAAAGAAATGCGGTGTGTCGGGAAAAACTTTGTAGGTCTGTTGCATTCGAGATTTCGCGCAGGAAATAGGCGTATTATGCATGATTACTCGCAAATAATCGCTGGATTCGCTTTGCGTTTTGATTTGTTATCTTAATTATATGGTTAGAGTAAACAAGGAAGAGTGATTTAATTTCAGAAGAATAAATCACAACATAACAGTTTTAATTGTTTTATATTCAGTCGTTAAAGTTCAATGAAGGATGGATGTATATACACAAAGTTAGACTTATTTTTAGATTAAAACGTGATTTCAAATCTGGTCCTACTTGAGTTTTAATAGACTTAAAAGGCGATGCTTCAAATGAAAGTTAAGAAAGGCAAATTTAGAAATACAAGAATTCTTTGATCTTGCTTTCATCTTACTTACAGCTGATTTAATTAAGTTAATTTAATTTCTTGAAGTCTTTATTTTAAAAAGGTGGTAATTAAAGTCAGAGATTAAAATTTATCATAAATCACACAAAATTAGTATAAAATGTGCATTGCTAAATGAACTGTAAAATATTATTATACCGAAGACAAGAATTGAACCGTAAATAATAAAGAATCCCCTACCCCGCACACCAATCCGCACAAAAGTACCTGTTTATTTATCTCGGAATCCACTTCGAAATTCCATTTACAGCAGCGTAAAATCCCCCGCCCGCAGACGCACTTCCAAAACAAACCTCCCCGCGATAAAAGCCAGGCGCCTCCTTCCTCTGCCCTTAGAGAGAAAAAAAAAAAGACCGCGGAGGAGGCTAAATTAAAAGCGCGGGAAAAAAGGAGAGAACCGCGCACGCGGCAATTTGCCGCTTATCTGGCGCGGGCGGCTTTTTGCCGCGATACGCGGAAAGGGGATTTCCGGTTGCGCGCCAGACATGGCGATGGGGGAATCGACTCGAGCGCTTTCCACATATTTTCCCAGGCGACGGGACGACACGGCTTTTGGAGGATGGACAAGTCGGAGAGGCCGCCGGGGTAGGAACGATTAATTTCGGGAGCTTCTGGATTAATTTCGCGATGTAAATTGAAGTTTTGAGACTTTGTTTTTCAAACGGTTGATTTCTCAATGTTTATACTATTTTTTGATAAATAATTTCAATTTACGTCATTAATTCATATTTAGTTACGCCTTGCAGTAATGGGGCCTCGAAATTTTTTTATTTTATTTTTTTTACCTTTCGGCTAAAATGTAATTCTTTACGGAAAGACTGAATGTGTGCTTTTAGAGGAAAGGTGTGTAAACATAAACGTGAAACTATATAACCGAAACATTTTATGGGTTTAACTAATCTTATCTTGTATTTATCAGGTGTGCCGGGTCATTTATCTTATAGTAGGATAAAATAACGATTACATCCACTGTCGTAAAAAGGATCTTCATTATTTAATATTTTAGTAACAGAAATTATTGAATATTTTTTATATTTTTGATAAATCTTCATTCATCAAAAATCGGGTAAAACAGCTATTTTTATTTCCAAATGAAGTAATATCACATTGTAAATAAGCTTTCGAAAATTGCCTGGAGCTTTAGTATCGCACAACGAACAGATTTTACCATCCCACCTTCCAAACGGCGACACTGACATTTGCAGCTTCAAAACCATCACAGCAGCCTTTTCGCTTGATTTAAATCCACCTCGAGCACATACACACACACACGCACAATTACACGCAACTAAACTCGCAATTACATTTTGTTCAATATCGCAGCCTCCGCCGAAGCTCATAAAAGATCAACATAAAAATGAATAACGGCTCGTTTACAAGCGATTTTCTGAGAATCCACGGCCTTATCCAGCTTATCCTCCCGACGCAAGTAAGGCAGCTAGAAATTACGCACTTTTCCCTCGCGTACTCGGTCATTAGTTGCGGGCTAAAATTAGCCCGCTTTCGCGCATCCATTTATTTACCATACCCAAGTCTTTCCTTCCGCGGAAGCTGCCGGAGAGTCTTTTTTCGTCCGGCCGGAAGCGGCGCGCAGCTCCTCGGCTCTTTTTTTTCTGCCTATTTGGCCGAAAGAGAGAGAGAGAGAGCGAGAGAGGAGCGGGAGCCGAGGCTTTTTAAATGCTATTTCCGAGTAAATGGGAATATCGACGTTCGGGGCCAGAATCGAGCCATCGACGAGCGAGCTAGAAAAACAGCGCGTAAGAAGGCGCGCGCGAGGATCTATTATTAGGCGCTTAAAAGCTCGTTACTCCTCTGCATGCTTTTTCATTAAGCTTGCGAGATTGTATTTTTTTTTTTTGAAAAACCCATCGAGCGAAGAATTCGAGGGGATGTTCGCATATTCATAATAAAAATGTAAATGGAAGTCAAAAATTGCTATTACAATTTTGATCATTAAAATAAAAACTCGAGCGTAAAAAAATAATGACCCAAAGGCAAAGAAAGTGTGATGTAACTCGTTAAAAAAAAAAACTTGAAAAACTAATCCCAAGATTGTTATCTGTCCAAATAATAAAGAAATGAACTAATATATATCGTCACAGGCGTTCATCCGGTCTGGCAAAGTAAAACAATCGAAGATAAAAGTTCCATTTCACGTTCGATCCTACATTTGAAAATTCAGTCGATAAATCATAAAATCTAATGCCGCCCTACAAAATAAAATACGATTCCAATAATTCAAACGGATAAAAAGTGTTTTAAACAATAAAATATAAAAAAAGGAGGCAGCGATTTATGGGAGGTGGCGCGAGAACGAGTGCAGAATGGGAAGCGCCAAGTTCAACGACACGGATTCTCGGGGGGTGGTACAGGCAGCACAAGTCTTTGCTCGGACATGTCCGCCAAATTCCAAGGGGAACCCTGCAGAATTTCCAGTACGACTCTGTCTTAGATTTTCGAACGGTTTCATGGTTTAATGAGCGACTAAAGCGAGTATTTATTGAATGGTAATTTTGTTATTTATAGAAATCTAATCTTGCGAGGGAATCGAGACGTGTGAGCTTAAAAGGAAGTTTATAGCAATTAAATAGATATTACCGACGACAGCACGAATATGACGATGATGGAAGTAATAAAAAAAACCAGTTTTTAAAAATAATAAACTTCGCGTTTGACAGCAGAAACCAGTTTCTTTTTATTACTCCAAAAAAAATATATAGCAATGAATTATATTTAATGAGACTTTAACTATTTATTCTATATAGAACATATCTCAGCTACAGCTGAGAAAATAAAAAATTTTTCACTCTAATATCAATCGCACAAGTTCGCCAGGGAGTTTTAAAGCACGAAAGCAGTCTTAATTAATACTGCAGGATGCAAACATTTGCCGAGGTTTCTGGTCACAGATCTTATTCTAAGGATTCCAGCGAACGATAGATACCCAATCCTAATAGTCGATTGAGGTTACCGCAACTTGAACCAACCTCTCGAACTTCAAACTAGAGTATGATTTGTAATTTCAAGTAATAGATGGGTCTTCCCAAAAGCCAACGATCCCTTAAGGGGGTAAACTATCCAAGACCAAGATTGTCAAGGACCTGCCTACTTTGTACGGCGCTATTATTAAAGCACTCGAATGTCATGGTGAGTAAAAATCTATTTATACCCGATCGTTTTGAAAATTTTGTCGTTACTTTTAATTTGATCTCTGCGGGATGAACATATTCACATTTTATTATTAATCATCTAGTTTAGTACTGTAGCAACTTAAACACTGTGAATATAGCCTACATATTTTACACCATAGCCAACCAAATATATCCCTTATATCAACTTGAAAAAGGTAAAATAAAACGAATCGTTTCAATAATTAGTCATTTTTTTCAGTAACGAAAATCGAACCTGAAGAAAAAAATGTGCTTGTTCTTGAAAATGTGATACGATAAAATTGCTTCTTAAACGCGGTACTTATCTACATTAAAAAAAAAAAACGTGCGATCCTCGTTAATTCATAGAGAAAATAAAAATTCTTGAAATCCGAAACTAGCCCGAGGTACAACTGGCAGCAGCATTCCCGAACTTCCCCGGTATAAGCCAATAACGGGCTTCCAGCAACGCCCCAAACGCATATTCAAACAAACTGCAAACTCCGCGCCCCCCGAAAAACACAATATTGTCAAGCCGCGATAGAAAAAACGGCCCGCAAATCCGGCCCGGAGGCGCTCGTTCCTCCTCGTCGCTTTGATAAATCGCGCTCGGGTATGTACTTGCAAAAGCAGCCGGCAGCCCGAGGCTCTCTCTCTCTCTCTCGCTTAATGCGCGCCTACGCGAAATAAAAGCAATTAGAGTGTGCCGCGAGAGAGGGGACACGGAAAATACACCAGGAGAGGCGCGCGAGGAAGTTTCCCGCGTCGAACCGCGCGGGGACGAGCGCAGTCCGCAATTCGCCCAAGAACTCACCCGGTAAAGTGCGACTTTAAGCCCTCTGTGTCTTTGTTCTTGCGGGCAGCGCTCGGTGTGCTTTATCGTCGCGAGTTACGACGCCGCTCTCTCTCTCTCTCTCTCTCTCTCTCTCGGGTTATTTAGGAATCCGGGCTTTAAGGGCGGACGAACTTTTGAGTTATTTCCCGGGACGGGGGACCGACGATTTTCTGCTTCTTTTTACGGGATTTGGTTCGTTGGCTGGTTTCGGGAGGGTTGAAAGGTGCAATTTTGTTATTATTGTTTTAATCGTTTGGGGGAAAATTGGTTTTCGGGTTTAGGATTCCGTTCAATATTTGAGATACGAAATTCGGTTAAATTTTAATTAGAAAAATAAGCTTAAGAAAATATATTTAGAGAGCTTTGTTGTGAAAATAATAAATTTTATAAATTCACCAGATACTTTAAAGTTATTGGATTATTTTCTGAAGCAAAAAACAATAATTTTACATTTTATAGATTAATTTAAACTTACGCGAATCCACACGCCTAAAATCGAATATCGTTACCAACAAAATAAAAAAAAACAAGCCAAAAATTCATTCCCGCTAAACAATCGAGCGACCGAAAAGAATCGTCTCGGCGTCTGAAAACTCGTTACCCAACGAGCGTGATTCCTCATTGAAACGTATTGCGGCAAACAAAGAGAGGCACTTCACCGAAAAAAGAGTCAAATCATCCGGGCGTTTTGCAACTCCCCCCGATCGTCGGAGTACACAGCAACGCGAATGATCGAGAGAGCCGAGCGAGAGAGAGAGAGAAAATCAGATTCGCGCGTGCGCAAGAATCCGTTTAATGCCCCGGTGAAGGACCGGTTTTTCGCCCGGTATACCGTCTCGACGCGCGCCGCCGCTCATTTCGGCTCTGGACCCCGATGAGAGGATTTCGGCGAGGTGCTTTTGGGGATGCGTGCAGTTGCCGAGTTTTCGCTGTTTCCGGGAAATTGTACGGTGGAGAGTAAGACTGTAAGATCGATAGATTTTGTTGTTACTGTTGCATCTCTTTTAGAAGTGTATGTAGCTGCGTGTGATGAACTGTGTTTTCGATGTACGTCATAATGTCAGATGTGAATTACGTTTAAAACACGTTAATATTGTAGAATTAAGAAATTAATGTACACATTTCCTTATATTTGTTTCAATAAGTGCATACACTTCTAAATACAAATGAAAGCTGAAACTCTGCATCTAGTAACATAATTTTCTCAATTAAACAAGCAAAAGGACATGAAACTTAAACCTCCCCAACATCAGTAAAAAAAAAACATCTTTGTTCCGTTGCGTAATCGACCAAAAAAAAAAAGAAAAAAAAAGCAGAGCAGCACACCTACATCAGCTTCGTCGCCTAAACCAACACACCGCGGCGATTAAACAAGACACCACTCCGCTCCGAAACCGGCGGCTCGAATCTCGGCAATCGAACTCATCTCCAAGCTGCACTCGAGTAAAGATCAGCGGAGCAGAGCAGCGCAAAAAAACGGCGAGAAGAAAAAGAAGCGCCGGCAGAAAAGGGCAAGGAAAGCCGCTCCCGCCGTGACGAGAGAGGGGGGAGAGAAAGGAGTATGCAATCACGGGGACCACCCCGTGGCTCGATGGATGAGCCTCCGGAGAATCTAACTCGTCCTTCGAGTCCTCTCTCTCTCTCTCTCTTTCTCTCTTTCTCTCTCTACGTACGCGGCAGTTTTTCCCTCTCGCTTCGCTGCTGTTGCTGCTGCTGCTGCTTCTTGCGCGCGCTCCTTTAACGATCCACTTCCGCTCGCGCGCGACATCCGGATCACGTCTTTCGAAAGGCCGCTGCTGTTGCTGCCGTTATAGGGCAGGGGGCGGAGAACGGAAAACATTTGCCGCGGAGAGTTTGGCTCTGCAATTTTTCGAGAGAGAGAGGAGTTTCGAAACGCTTCTTGGGAAATGCATCGACAGTATATATCGAGGATGTTTTGTCGGAGTGGATGTGGCTGCGATCCGCGAAGTGTGTCGTAGTCGTCATATTTATTTTTTGCACTTTTTACAATTGAAGGTCGCAGAAGATTATTTCCGTTATGCGGTTTTGATGGGTACAACGTCGAAGAATTGTTGTAGATGTACGCACATATAAATTATTTAATAATTGTATTGTACAAAGTTATTAATTTAAATTTTCTTTAAAAGTAAAAATTAAAACCGGCATATATGTAATTTTGCAAATGAGTCGTAGTTTTAGGTTCACAAACTTTCAGTTAATGGTTGAATGAATGTTTCCCAACAGAAACAATGTTTTATAACTAACTTTATCAACGCCATCCATTTTAAACTGTTTTGTACGGTTTTCATTTTCATTTTTTAAAAAAGTCCAAAGCAATTCCAGCAAAATTTGAAAAACGAGTTTAACATTTAATTCCGTTTCGCAGAAAAAGTTACTTAAAAAAAAAATTTCGCCGCGAAAAAATTCCTTTATCCTCGCTCAAACAAACCCAAAATAATGATAACGCAAAAAGAGCTCCCAAAAAAGGCGATTATTACAAAACCGTCCGTTCTCAATTCCCAAACTCCCAAACAATCGCCGCGCAAAGGCGGCAAATTTATCGAAGTGCAACGCTTTCGCCGGGCGGCGCGGGGGCGCTCGCAAAGCGGCCGCGGAAGAAAGAGAGAACGGGCCGCGAGATAAGAGGAGGCCGCTATAAAACGTAACGCTATTTACATAATGCGCGGTTCTCGCTCTCGCGATCCTCGCGGTGTACGGTAATTGCCCTTTGCGAAAATTCCGCCCGCGAAAAAAGCGAGAGCGAGGCAGAGAGAAAGAGATGCATCGCCCGGCCTCTGCTCTTCCCGTTTTATCATTCCGCGCGCGAATATTATACGACGAGTCGCGGGGGAGCCGCTGGCTGCTTCTCTCGCGATACATCTCTTTGCGCCGGATGTCGAATTGATCGCCGGCGACGGAGCGAGTCGCCGCCGCGCTTTCATGGCGAGCTCAGAGGCGAGTCTGTGCGTTGGGCTGCTGGAAAAAGCTGCTGCCGGGGGAGTTTATCGGTTCGGGTGATTTTAACGGAATGAGAGGGCTTTGGATTGCGAGGCTGCCTTGTATCTCGGTTTTTTGTAGGTCGCTTGTTTCAATGGCTTTTGATGGAAATGAAGTTTTCACTTCGCTGTTGCAAATTGATGAAATGTTCATTTTTCGGCACTAGATAGACATTAGCTGAAGCGCTTTTTGGGATGGCCCCAAAGCAGTCGATACATTAAATATCACTTTTCGTTATCAAGCAGCGTCAACTAATAAACCATTCGTAATTCTCCTTCCGTGAGAAACCAGCAATTTACTCGTAATTAAATTTTTCATAAGTAGCGCGAGAATAACCCATCGAAACCTTCAGCGAGATTTTAAAACGAGACTTTTTCTATAAAATTAGCAAGTAACCAACTGCTTCTTAAACGTACGCAAGATTATTCAGATAGGAAGTCGATTCAAAACATATTCTCACAATTGTATCTTTAGCTTTGCTGCAATAAAAGATCGAATCTTCCTAAACGACGGTTTATCATAATCCATTGTCATAACAGATCTAATAAATAACTCAAAATTTACCATTCAAAGAAACGCGCGATCGCTTTCAATTTAAATAAAACGCGCATATCTCCTCCCACTGATCTGCTTCAATAACCCAAGACGGTCCTCCATTTACCAGCGATCACAATCCCCACCGAATGAAAGAAGACAGAGCGCAACAAAAAAAAATTGAATTAATCCCATCGGACGCAGGAAAGAGCCGCGTAAAATTAACCTGTTCCCACCTACCCCTCGAGGGCCGAATTCCAAGGAAAAGGGCACACAAAAGCCGAGTTTACACTCTCGGGAAAATGGGCCAGGCTAATGGGGGGGAGGGGAACTTCGGTGGGACCACCCGAAGAGGCGAGACGCGGCGGATTCCTTATATTCGTACAGGCGGAGCCAATCGGTTTGTGACGCGACGACGGCCTTTGTGAAAAGTTTCGGTAACTCCGTCGCCGATTGTTTATAAAACGGCGGCGAGCCGCGGAGATTCCGCGATCGTTCGGATTTAATTCGCGTTCCGCGCGACTCCATTGTTGGGACGTTACAATGAGAAGAGGTTTTATAAGGAGGTCGGAGGTCGGAGAACGCGTTCGAGATATCCCGGGTGGCTGATTTTTCTAAGTAATTTTCTTCCTTCGGGGCTCTTTGAATTGTTTTGAAATTTAATTTAAATGTTTGTTCGATCCTCACTGATAAATTGAAATAAAAAAACGCTCATTTTTTACAAATCGCTTACTAAGTAAGAGGAAAATCAACAGTTTTAAGCGCAAGTGGTGTTGGTATACATTGTAGGTATCTGTAATAGCATCCATTTTGCTATAAAACTTTTAGTTTCAAAAGGAACGGGTTATCGTTAACTGATACTTTTATGCGCCAACCGTAGCATTTCAGTCTATCATTAAAATCCATAAATAAACCCAGCAGATTACGAGTAAATTTCCAAACGAATCTTTTTTTGCGAAGCGCTAAAAGCCCACAATTCCACAGCGCAGTTTCCAGCTTTATTTACTTTCCCTCTCGCGGCACTCCGCGGGCCGATCGTTCCGTCAACTCGAAAACTAACCTCAAAATCGGCCGTCGCAAAGTCTCTAAAAAAAAAAAAAAAACAGTCCCCCGCGGCGATTATTAGCCTCGCGCCTGGAAATCCAGAGCGGAGCGTCGTCGCGCGGACATTTTGCGCGAAAAGTTATACGCGGAGCTCTCTCGCGGCGTGCGCGCACACACAGGTATATATATACGTATATACACGTCAGGGCGAGCGAACGCAACGACGCAACATTCCAAGGAGAGAGGCCAGTCACCTCTCTCTCTCCACGGGCGCACTCTCCTCCTCTGCGCGCGCAGAAGCCGCCAGCAGCCCAGGATAACGCAGCATCCGCTCTCTGTTGCTGAGAGCCACTGCCAGTGGCGCTCGATCAACGTCGATTCGCGTTCGAGAAACGGCCTGCCTGCCTGCCCGCCCGCCTGCCTGCCTGCCGGCGCTTCTGTGTGATAAAATCGATTTGCACGCGTGCCGATGTGTACGGGTTTTCGCGCGATTGCAGAGGGACTTGGGTTAGGGCTTTGATCGATTATTTTTTTTTTCGAGCTTCCTTTTTCTCCTTTTTATCGGCGAAGATTTTGCTGCGGGAGCTTCGGGTAAGTCGAGGATTATGCGCGGAAAGTTAGGTTAGGATGATTTAAATTACTCTAATGACATAAATTTGACAAAAAAAAACAACATTCCTGTTTCGTTTATGAATTAAATAACATAATGTTCAAATACAAAATTGACAAGAATTATAGATTCCTTTCATAAAAATTATTCTAAAAATATAAATATTCTACAAGAGTTTCACAATCTTTTGTTATCGATTCTTACTATTCTTACTTTTGAATTTTATTGTTAATGTTAACTATAGTTAACACAGTGTTTTAAAGCGTTTAATGTTCTTTCAAGATAAAATAGAAAATAAATTAAAAGATTTGTTATTTTTTTAAGCTTGAAACTTTGTTCATTTTGACAGGTAATCCATCGCTTAGAGTAACGGAGTGATTCGCGTTACACAATTTGCAAAAAAAAATGTTTGCAGAACGTTGTCGAGGATCGTTTCTATGAAAAATTGAACCCGACTATGATTAATGGAGTTTCCTCCATAAACAGAAGACGTAAAATATTGGCACAATAATTTAGAGTTTGGGAAAACTTTCGATTAAAATATTGCGACCCCCCCTTGAAAAGATTGAAAAAGTACTTTTAATACTCACTTAATGTACTAAGAAATTAATATAAATATATACTATTATCAATATATTTTTGTAACTGTACTTTACTTGGGTTCTGTGGTCATATCGTTTCGCTTACTTGGATACTTATTCCTAGCTTTCTTTTTTAATATCGAATTTCATTATGCTCTAAATAATTCGGTAATCAAAGTCTTTAGTTCAACATAGAAACTCGTGTTTTTTAGAGATATTTAATGACCCATTTTTAGCAGTTTCATTCACATTTATTGCAGCAAACATCGTCAAGAAGAATTATTAATTTCTATAATTATTTTTCATCGGACTCTTTCACAAGAAAATTTTCAAAACATCTTAGAATTTAAATCTGTATAACGAAAACGAGGAGCTCCGCTATATAAAAAGGGTTCAGCCCTCAATGGGCCTCAGTAAAGCCCTGAGTTCCAAATTAGAACAATTGCAGACGACCCTTCTCATGTTTTTTTTTTTGTCCCGACAAATTGGACTCTTGAGTATTTCCCTAAACGACTCCGTTAAATAATTCACTGAAAAATTGAAATCAGCTTACGCCCTTTTCAGTTTACCACACGTCCACATTATACGGTAACCACTAAAGAAAGAAAAAAAAGCAAGCTACGATTCGAAGAAAAATTCCTTCCAAAGAGTTTAAATCGTGAAAAATCACCCAGTCACTCTTATCTCGAGGGCGACCTTCCAATCTCGAGCCAAAGCTCGGGCCCGGCAGGTAAAGTACACGACAAAGCCCTCGAAGCCGCAGTCGCCGAGTAGACCACGAAACGCCAGCCACACCTCCCGAGGTGCCGCGCAGTCAGCGGCCAGATTCGTCAACGTAATTTTCGAGCCTTACCTTCCCGAATAATTCATGCCCGGAATGCGGGATAATACACCCACGCGCGCGGCGGCGGCGGCGGCCCTTTGTATTCGGAGACACTGGCGAGAGCCGGGACTTTTATTTTTTTTTTTACACCTCTCGCCCCTCTCGCGAGAAGTCGCGCGCGTCTCCCCTGGCATTCGGATGCGCGTGTGATTTTAATTTCAAATGCAATCTGCGCGGGGCAGCGCGAAATTTTATACGCCCCTGCGATTAGCACGCGCCGGTTTCGGAGAGAGAGAGAGAGATGATCGCTCCGATCGCCGGATGGAGATACATTCGAAAGGGGAGAAATGCGTTGGGATTTAAATGGGGATATAAATTCGGCGGGAGGTGCTGATAAAATTGTTGTTTCAAATTAATCCCGCGGCTGGAGAAAGTTGCTTTACATTTTAGGAGGTATTGTTCTTAATTGGGAGGTTGATTTTAAATGGATACATACGGTACTTCGAGTGAGTTGTAGCTGATATTTCGAGGGTTAATTTAGGAGAATCTTGTTTAAATCTGATCTTTGAAAAGAATAATAATGAGCAATTTTACAAGGCGATCGTAAAAATTGAAAATTTTATCCAAGTAAAGGATGAGAACTATGTGGATTTTTTTTACATTTCTTTGTATACAAGAATTTTCGTAAAATAAAACTGTAAAAAGTAGCAAACACCTGACAAGAGCAGTAAGCTATAGTCGCGTTGGCTAATTTGTCACACTAACGGCTTTTGCTCCAAATTATTATTGCACACTCAATCCCCGAGACAATAGACCCGTAAAAACATAATTGAAGTAATGCATAGAAAGTCGCGAACGGCAAATCTATGAATAACAAAAGCTGACCGCAACTCCACGACAATTTAATACGCCGAGCACACCGGTAATAATTGTTTTCAACTTACATTTCCGCAAGCGCTTATAAATAGACGGTACGCGGCTCATATTCGACGTCGTTAACTCTCCCGAAATCAAGCCCGTAAATCTTCCCTCCGATCTTAATGCATATCCAATACAGATACCGGGTCATGTTCCATTAGATCGTACTGCGTTCTCCACAGCTGTACGGTTCTAAACGTCTCGGTGTTTCTCGCATGATTAATTGTTTAGTTTCTGCGGTTCACTGGGATCATTTGCATTTGCAGCCATTAATATATAGGTGTGACTTCGGTGTTTTAAGGGATTGGGAAGCAATTTTAATATAAACATTGGGTTCATAGAAGTAATGTCATTAATGATAGCGCTGCGAACAGTCTGGTTATTTAGAACTCGCGTGATTAAAGCCGACTTAATCTCTGTACTCATACACATTATGATCGAATCATTTCTTATGGTTTACAATTTTAGAGGAAGTTTTCAAACTTGCATTTAAAAGGAGGTTGTACCATAATTATTTTGTCAACTCCTTACAATACGTACTTATTTAATGAAAAAATACCACATTATGACTTCCCTACATAAATAAACTTGACATTTATACTACTGAAAACGCAAACTCAAACGATCGGCAGAAATCCTTCCAGTACACCAGCCCAGTTCCCAAATTCGATCGAACAAAGCCGCGTTGCCAGAAAACGAGCAGAAAATAACTCCGAATCCATACGCGCATTCTGTCACGCGCCGCGCATTTTTGTCAAGTTAATCACGTATATAAGATCCATCTCGGCGTCGCTTTGAATATTCATCGGGCCGCCGGCCGTCGTGACTCTCGGATGATTGAGGCCCGCGAGCGATGTCCTTCGATGCGAAATTGCTCCGCGGTGCGCGCGCGCGCGCGCAGCCTTTGTAAACAGCGTGCAGCGAGCGATAAAAAGCGAAGCTGCCTTTTCGAATCTCGAGAGAGAGATTCGCCGCGTTTCTTCGAGTGAAAATGCTTCGTGCTCGTTTTGTGACTTTAGCTGTATTATTGGCGTCGACTCGAAGTGTGGCGTGATTTTTCAAATGCGTCGAGCTTTTTTTGCAAGCATTGTAGGACAAAGTGTAGAAAGAATCCACATATTCTTTTATACTTATCATTTTGATTAAGAGGTGAAAAAGTGGAAAACTTAAATAAAGTGCGCTTTACGTAACCTGATATAATCTTAATCTTTAGTTGAAAGTTTGTCTTGAGGTTATGGTACTTTACGATAAGATAAGGATTAAACATTGATGCTGTGCCTTGCTAAATTATATTGTAAAATTATACCTTGTATAACTTAAAAATTTGATTTAATCGTTCGATTCGCATTTTGCGATGTTCCGTCAATAGAATTGTGTAATAAAATTAGATTAATCTGCAGTGCGTGTCGTAATACACTTTGCCAAGTCAATTTATCTAAAGAGGCAGGTCGCCAAAATAAAAATAAAAAGAAAAAATGCAAAAACACCAAATTTCTAAATTCGACGATTTTTTCCCTGTAAACCATGGAAACCCGTAAACGATATGCTAATTCTGTTAATTTCTCGCCTGTCTCGCAGGACAAGAAGCTCGCGCGGGCATTCGCGAATAATTAATTCCGATTTCCATAAGAATGTCGCGGAGCTCGCCGAAAGAAATACATTTTTCACGGCGATAGTTTCTGCGAAAAATGGAAATCACTCTCGGTGCTGATAACTGTTCCTTTTTATGCTACCTCCATGTGTCACGCTCTCTAATGCCTCCGGAGAATGTTTCAGTTGAAAAATTAAAATATCCGTATAGGAATTTTAAGACGCTTCGAGAAAAATATTTTGCGCTTTTCGCTGAGCCGTGACTCAATGTCTTTTTCGGGATTATTGTTTTCGACGGGAAAGAGTGCGGTTTCATTTAGAAGACGAGTTGTGGGGGAATTTGGGTTTTTTATAGAAAATTCCAATTTAAAAACTGAGAATCACGAATCCTATAACTATCAACAAAAAGAATAATTTGCTACTTGATTAGTCTGCGCACTTTTCGAAAATATATCTCATTTGCGTGGTATTAAATACAATTTGTATTGTCATAACCGGGTTGTGTTTATATCCTACGCTGTGGTTGTAAACCGTCATGACAAATCAATTTTCTCTGCTTCATTACAAACTTGTTCAATCAAATTATCAAGCAATACTTTTAAAATACGAAATCAGTATTAATTTTCACAAGAAAACAACACTGAAAATCGGTTACTTTACACGACTCCTTAAGCGGGGAATCTCGCAATTCCATTTTCGCCAAATCTTTTTATTTTCGCCCTAGACTTTCACTTCCTACGCTCTAATCTCGCACACCTCTCATATCCATCTCGCTTCTCAGTTGGAGAAATAAAACCCTACAACCGACTGCATTACTTAAAGAAAACAATTCAAAAACAATTATTTAAGTTAGCTGCGGCGCATGCGATAATAATCAATCAAATGAAGTGGTATCGCGTTTTAAAAACTTGTATAATTTCTACAATTTGCCGGTAAATTTCATTATTCAGCTTCGTTAAAAGAATATTGAAAATCTTGAAAAAAACTACAAAACTAGCTACGCAGTAGAATAAAGACGATCATTTTAAGGTTAACCGAAACTGGTGGACCACTTCCTTCTAACCTCCTTGATTCGGAGAGAAAATTTAAGAAGACCGATTGCCGAAGACTACACGGCAGGAGTTCAGAACGCTTGGCTAACTGTACAGTCCGCGAAGGCTCCGGCAACGTACCTGGCAGTCTCTGCGTCCTATCCGGCCCTCGGCGTCAGTTGAGCACGAGCCAGAATGTCTGCATGATCCGCACGGTAAACCTGATCCTCAATCCGAGCGACCTCGCGCGAAACAGGCCCATCCTCAGGTAGACCTCGACGATGCAGTAATACAGCGGCATTTGCCGCCCTCTCGGACACTTTTCTAGGTTATTCCCACTTGGCTCGGAGGGTGGGGGTGGGGTGGGGGGGGACACCGGGGTTTTCAAAATAAAAAGGACATGCAGCACTCGCGATACATTCGCGCACACACACGGACACACGCGCGCCGGCGGTCGAGTTCGTGCAACAGGTTCGAGGGGAGAGCGAAGACTGGCGAGCGGAGCGCGCACACCGGAGAAAGGCAAAGGCCCTGTGCCGCCGCCGCCGCAGTCGCCCGTCGCCGCCGTGTGCAGGAGAGAGAAACATTCAAACAAGAAGAGCAGGAGAACACAGGCCGAGCGAGCAGGTGAGCAGGATTTTAGGGGCCTAGCAGGACTGATAAGCCCTGGAGGGGGCAGACGCGTCGCCGCGCCATCATGGAAACCGCGCGCACGACGCCGCACAGCATCCATGCCGCAACAGGTTGTCGAAAACAATGCCACCTTGGGAGAAAGAGAGAGAGAGAGAGAGAGGGAGAAAAGACGCAGGACGAGCTTAACGATCTGGCCTTGGGTCTTTAAATATTTTACGATAGCGATTTTCTGCCGCGAGAATGCATCTTTTTACTTCTCTCCCGGTCATCTCAGTGCGAGAGCAGAGAATTGCAGGGAGAAGGGCGACGGTATACGCGTCTTGCTTTCGAGAAGTCAGAATTCAAGCTGGGAGTGAAAAGGTGGAGAATGATTTTTGAGAGATGGATTCTGCAAAAATTTAACCGTGTTACGGGCAGTCAGTAAGATGCGTAGGGAGTAAGAAGCTCGTAAGTTCATTTTCTAACTTTTCACAACGACGGCCGGCTCAATAAGAATAAAATGTAGGCTTTCACTGTAAAATCCTATAAGTTTATATTTTAGAACTTTTTTTACCATTCAATGCGAAAATGTAGCAGGGGGAAGTATGCGAACAATATTTTGCAATGTTATGGAAAACATTCTCCAAATTTCAAGATCGATTGCAGAATTAACAATGCTGATATGAGTCGTTTGCAATTTTTTTGGATGCTCGACAGCTATCGGTGAAATTGTAAATATTACAATAAATCAAATAATTATTTTTGTTATTGAGACAATAATCAAGTAGGATTAGAGTAGGGATGAATACATATACGCGCATGCACATGCGCGCAGTAAAAGTGTGGGAATTTTTAAAACTTAAATACTTTAATAAAATTAGGAGGATGTTTACCAAGTTATCACCACTTACGTGTCAAAAAATTAGATTATGTTATTATTTACATGGGGTATTAACCAGGTTTAAGGGGGTATATACTGCGACGCAATGGTAGTAGATAGCAGCAGATGATAAAAAAGATCTCCTTGAAACCATCTCTCCATCAAGCAGCTGCCGACGATACCGTGCCCAATGACAACATAATCTGACGCATGCATGTACACCAGACGGCAGGGTGGAGAATGAGAAATGACAGGCAACAGGCACTGAGACACACACGCAGAGGCCAGTAGCACAGTGTGCACGCGTTCATTGGGCTCGTCTCTTCCTCGTCGCGTAATAAACCGAAAGGAGTTGCTGGCGATCGGGCAGGGCGTGACGAATATAATTCCTCTCTCTCTGCGCCGTGCGCGCGCTCTCGCACACAGTTGGCGCACGCGTGCCTGTTGATTTGTTGATCCTCGGGTTGCGCGACGACGATGCAGGTGCAACAATAACAAGCTCACGGCGTTCGCGCTCCAGCAGAAATAAGTGAACATGTCGTTCGGTCACGTCCGAAAGATACCAACACAAGTCTTTTGCGTTCCGTGATGAGAGGCTCTGGAGACGAGTATGGGCACCAGAGGTGGAGCAGCGACGGCTTCGAGCTCGACGGCCGAGAGGCCGCGGCTGCAGGTGCTCTACGATTTCGAATACGAGACGCGCGGCAAGCGCATCAAGATCGTTAAAGATGAAAAGCTACTTTTGCTGAAAAAAACGAACGAGGACTGGTGGCAGGTCGTAAGGCCCGCCGATCTCAACAATTCCTACGTGCCCGAGCAAAGCACCTTTTACGTGCCTACGGGCTACATCGTCGAGCTTCAAGAGCTCCCTGAGAGCACCAGATTTTACGTTGACAAGGACAAGATGTTCAAGTCCACCAGCGAGGCTAGTGCTGGCTCTTCTAGTCAGCAGCAACATTCCACCCAACAAGAACCTAGCGCCAGGGAGGAGCCAAGGAAAGCCCACGACTCCTTTAGAAGCGTTATGAGGAAACTCTCTGGGAACTTGGGGGTCAACAGTGATGCTAGCAAGGCTGCCAAGCCTGCCAAACCGTCCAAGATAATCAAAAACTTGAGGAAGAATTCTATGGATAATAATGAGGAGGTGAAGGCAGCAGCTAACAAGTCTATGGGAATTGTGTCTACTAAGAAGGATATTTGGGAGGGCTCTGCTTTTGGCATGTGCTTCGGGAGAGATATGAAGAATGCAGATGCTCAAATGCTGAATCCTTTCCAGGAGGAATTGGAAAATGCCCTATCGAATAGGGTGACTCAGAGAAAAAATATTTTAGATACAAAGTTAGCTGTAAGTAAACAAGTGGACCAAGCATGTGATGAGAAGGAAGAAGAAACTTCCAAGTTTGAAAGTATACATGACAAGTGGGAAAAGGTATCTGCGCAAGTTTTGAAGAAACAAGATAATTTTCATTTTGTACCTTTGTCAAAAATTAAGGAGGATGCTCAGAAGCGACGAAGTGTATCCCCTAATTATCCAAAACTTGATACAAACAATAGTAGCTGCAGTAATAATAATCCAAGTCCTAAAGCAAAACGTTTGTCAGAATCTGAAAAACTTTATAGTGTGGTTGAAAAAGTCTCAAAAAAACCTCCACAATTCCCAGATCAAAAACCAGATATTCCTAATAAAAATATAGAAATGCCATTATCAGCAACAAGTGAGAAAGTGATTAAAAATAATTCATCTCCAAAACCAGATGTTGATAAACTGATAAATGACAAAAGAAAAATGTGGGCAATAGAAACACTTATGTCAGAATTGTTGCAATCTGCTTCTAATTCTAAAACACTTGCATCAGCAGATAACAATGAAAAGGGTGTTTCTGGACCAAATCAGCTTGCACAAGAATTGCATGATATGAGTGTGTCTCGAAGATTTGAAAATGCTGAAATTCAAGTGAATTTATTGGATAATAATGATGATAATACCAAAGAAAATGAGCAGTTAAATGGTGATACAAAACAAAAAGTAGAATCTTGGAAAAGAAAAGTTTTTGACTTTCCACCTCGCTCAAACGTTATAAAAACTCCAAAAAGTCCAACTGCAAGATCACCTAAACTGCTTGATGAATACAATGAAGCTAATATTTTGAATGATAATGAAAGGTCAAGAGAAGCACAAAATCTACCAGTAGAGGTGCTAAAGTATAATGAATCTCCATCATATTCAAACATTTCTTTGCGTATAAAACGTGAAAAAGTGCCATGCAAATTGAAGATACCTACAAAGGACTTTCGTGATGAACTGCAACTTACACCATCTCTTGAAAAATTGGCCAGTGAAATCAAATTTCTACCAGCCAGTACTAATTCTATGGAATATGAGAATGAAAAGCACTCTCCTGATATGGGTAAATTTATTGCCATTTAATTTTTTTAATCTTATAAATAAATTATGTTTCAAAATAGCAGACGTCAGTGAATAAAAAAATTAATTTTCAATGCAAGTGATCGCGCATGAACTGCGTTATCACAATAGAATGATTCCTTTCATTGAATATATCTTTTAAATTTTAGATTGTCCAACTACAACGCTGAGCCAGGACTCGCTCCGGCTATACAAGCGTCGTTCCAAGTCAGACGGCGCCTTAAATAAACGCGATCCCCGACGTCGCGACAGTGTGGATTCTCAGCAAAATACAACGAGTGCAAGTCATATGGAAATTTTTAAACCGCGGGACCAGCAGCATTCTCACGTAGAGCGTAAATACATGCAGCACGAGACACAACGGCGAAACAGCTTTCTCAAAAACGATGCTGCAACACCGCAAGAGTATTATTACCGTTCAGATAAACCGAGTCAGGCTTCAAGATATAAACTGAATAGGAAATCGAGGAGTCTCGGAGATCTGGATTGCTCAGAGATGGATGAGAAAAAAGAGGAAGAACATGAAACTACGTCCACCTACGAAATGGAATCTAGGAGGAGATATAAGCCTGTACCCAAGCTCAGATCAAAGGAGTCTTTCAGAAAAATTAAGCCGTCGATTCCTGGTGTTACGGTTAGTAGTAAAAGACATTAATTTGCTTAGTAGATTAAAAAGTTAATTAATAATATTTAATATTGTTTTCACAGCCGACGACAAGTGCAGAGCTCTTAGCAACGAAGCCGGTTCCAGCCAAGCGTAAAATGCAACCGCAACAACCATCACCGCAGCAGATGTGTGACAGCAGTTACGATGATCTAAGCGAAATCGACATCGAGCGTAGCACAGCTGTTGGTTTCAAAGCTCTACTGCGAACTTCGGACAGTGGTTCCGAGGAATACCTGCAGTACAAGACGTTCCCTGCTACTAACAAGCAGCAGCAACTCTCGCCGTACGAACAAAAAAACATCATCTCGCGCTCGGACAGCAACGTCAACGAACTCAGTCGTAGCATTTCTGATGAGCTCCTCCTGAGCTCAACCTCGTGTTCGTCGGCTAGCCCCTCACGAATCCTCGATGGCAGTGTCGAGAATCTCGTGAACCTACCGCCCGGATGGACCCAAGTATATGATAATAATGCCAAACGGGTTTGTTTCATCAACGATCGAGGTGACAAGGTAATAAATCAGAAAACTTACTTTTAGGAACAGTCATTTTTATTTATCTAGGTACACTATAACAGATGGTAATTTCTAACCAGAAAACAATTAAACAAGTTTACATTTTTATCAATAGAATATTTATATACTAAAAGTATTACAAAAATTTTTATCCTCAAGTGACTTTTTGTTTCTTGAATGTATAAGTAAATCAAAAAAAGTAAAAACTAAGACAGTATTTTTATTGATTAAAATCATTATTTCAATTTATATAAAGAAAACATCAGCAACTTTCATTCGGTTTACAGTGGTTTTCTTCAAGTGATACTGAGGGCAAAATATATTTCTTTGAAGAAAATAGTAATGAATCCTCTTGGGCTCTCCCCACAATTACTAACGAAACTCGTGTCAGGACTATATCCAACGGTGATTGGCCCCAACTTTTTGATGGAAATATGGTACATTTAATTATTTTTCCTAATTTTTTCTATTCAAACATATCAGTTTTGATTAATTAATGAAATTTAATGATTTTTTTTTATTTTAGTCTATTCTTAAGGAAGGAGTGATTAATAAAACAAAAATAACGACTGAAAACGGCAAAAAGTTGAGAAAAACTTGGAGCTCCTCTTACGCGGTATTAACGGAACTCTTTTTACTCTTTTTTAAGGACGCAAAAACTTTTGAAGCTATGGTAAGCAAATAAAAAATAAAAAATTTTCGAATTAAAAGAATGTGGACTATATACTCAATAAATATATTGCAGAAAATGGACCAATCAGCTGCAGCTAAACCAGATATTTCAGTGGATTTGAATGGTGCCTTCGTAGAGTCTGGGGAGAAATTAAGCAATAGAAAAAATGTTTATCTTATAAATACTCTCCTGGGACTACAAATACTAATACAATCGGATAATGCTTTAGTAATAACTGAATGGTATCGAGAGATACATGAGGCCATCCAGAGGCTGGTGAGTTTTGCAAATCAAGTTTTATAATTATTTTTATCACATTTGATTATAAAATAAATCTCGTTATTTTTATTTGCAGCCATATAGTCAGAAATATGGAAGATCTTCGTCATCGAGGGAGTGAAGAAATCAAATAGAATTAGAACTTATTCTCATGAAGTATTCGTTATCTTTCCAAAGTCTAGAATCATGTTATTAAGACAAAAAACGACAAAAATATAATGAATGTTATTCGAGTATTTTTATATTACTCGGGAGAAACCGCGCATAATTATAAATAAAACATAAACTTAATTCTTGTAAAAGATATATTACGAAAATGTTAAAAAAATGTTCTTTTTTTATAAAAAAGACAATTTTAATATGTATAAAAATAGCGATTTTATCAACAGTTTTGCTCTGCTTATATACATGAGTTTTGTTTAAATACATAGCATGGTCAATGTTCACATTCTTACTATCTAGTAAATTTCATTTAAAAAATCAAATTTAAAAGCAACAATTTTTCCATGCGTTAACTAAAGCTTTCCGTGAAGCTTCTCCTCTAAGTCAATATCTTACTAATGACAACAGTATTAAAAAAATCTTTTAAATGAATAAAAATATTGATGAGAATTGGCCGCGATCAAGGAAGAATGCAGAAGACAAATGACGAGTAATGCAATGTCATTCAAATACCATCAAGGTAATCTGGATCTGTCAAAGATCCTTAAATTATTGACTTTTGTTTTTCTTTAATTTTTTTTTAGTATTTATGATTTAAAAGACTATCTATAAATTCATTGTAATTTTATTTTGTAAAGAAGATGATATCATATTTTTTATTGACTTACAGATAAACGTTAAATAAAGACCAAATGAGACTTCGTGTTACGAAACATATTACATTGTACATAAGTTTAAAAATTTATATCATCTTCCTTACAAAAATAATTATAATTAAATATTTTATAATATAAACATTAAGCCTTTTAAATCATAATTACACGTTGTTAATAAAAAGATGCCTTAGCCTCAAACACCCATTAACAAGTTTCTTGCATTTTTATCGCATAATAAATTGGTTGTCGCTGCTGATTCGCTAGCGCGACACCGTGGCAGTACTGTCAAGATTCTTTGTTAAGAATCGTTCGCAGATCATCTGGTAATGTTCGAGTAATCTCATTTATACGCTCCCGCAATTTTTCTTGAACAGAATATTCTAAGGGCACGTCGTCGAGATTGCTTTTCTCCAATTTTTGACGAATTCTTAATATCATATCGACAACTTCAACTTCTTGTTTATCTCTTACCCACGCTGTTAAATCCTGCAAAAAAATTATAAATGTTAATTACAATTTTTGTTTACTTGCTAGAAGTGGCTCGAAACTCCAGATCAAAGATTCAGTTCAAACTTTCAAATATGTTTTTAGATACCGAAGTTGTAGTGCCAACGTCCCGAAGAAATTTAATAATGGACGTTTTTAATATTTTTTTAAAGAATTATGAGAAGTAAATACGATTGATTTTTCTCGAAGGATTCATTTTTTATAAAAATATTTTTGTAATGGCGACCCTTAAGGGAATCGTTTTTATGGACAACCGTTTGCCTTTTTGCGAAATGAATAAACAAATGCTGATAATAAAACCATTAGAATAAACTTCCCATTAAACCTTAAACTTTCAATAGATGCCTATCTTTCATTTTATTCGTTTAAACTCTCCTAGTTAAACATTTAGATTTAGCGTTATAGTTACCGCTTGAGAGAGGACTTTTAATTGAACAGCTTGTAATTTATTAGTCAGTTCCAAATATCTTGCTTGAAACCATCCTGAAAAATTCGGTGATCTAAAAAATCTTCGGTACAGTCCGACCCAATCACCTTTAATTCCTGTCGTTAATTGCGGTCCAGAACTATTTAGAGTCGCCAAGAAATCATCAGGATTAAAAAGTTGAGGTATCGGAGTTGCCTAAAATAATAAAAAATTTACGTAAAGAGAAATTTTAAATAACAAGAGTATCTTATAATATTAAACATAATTTACATTTACGTTACTATTTGTTATTAAATCAATCATACCTTAAACGGTGATATCGTTTTTTGAAGAGGCATAAGACTCGCTATATATCTCTCCAAAGGAATCATAAAGCTTTCAGTCAATTCGGTGAGGTGCCGTTTTAATAAAACAGTCTGTGCCTCTACCGGCCTTTTTGTTTGCACTCCTCTTAAAAGTTTCTTTAGTATAACCTTATCTTTTTGTAGAAAAGGTTTGTATTGAGTATATAGTCCAGGTTTTGAGTCTAAAACCTTAAGACCTTCAGATCTTTTTGATTTGTACTTTGGGCTATCTGTAAGAAAAAATAAATATTAAAAAAATTAGAAAAACACAAAACGTAAAAAATGCTGATGACCATATTTTACAATACCTCCAACTGAACCACCGTCTTCAGCTACACGTACGATATGAGGCCAATGTCTTAAAGTTTTAGCAAAAAAGGGATTCGTAACACCCAAGATTACAGCAGGTGGGCTTTGGCTATCCATCGTGTATTCCTTAAATTCCGAGTCGTGAATAGTAAAATAAGGCCGATGATCTGCACAATATTTCAGTGGAGCAATCATTCTGCATTGAATAAAAAAACAATTATAGTTTCTTCTTTTTGAGTTTCATTTTTAAGTTTTTCTTCTTTTGTATAATTTGACTACAAACTTAGGTAATAACCAATTTTTATAACACGCAATAAAAGAATCGTAAAAATTACTTATTGAATTTTAGTTTATGACACATTTCATGACTGAAATATGAGAAATTATTTTCAAGATAACCTTTAATTTTTAAGATTGATTATAAATCACTTATATACAGTTTCTTTAAAACAGAAATAAATATAAATATAAAGAAATATACTTACGCAATCAGAGTATGAACAATTTCAGAACAGGTAGTTGGTGAACTTGTCATAACAACAATTGGCTCGCTTAATAAAACAAGTTCCCATAACAAATGAATATGAGCTACGACGCTAGAAAGACTTTTAAACATGTCGCCGTCATAAGCTGACGTCAAAATTAAACTTCTAGCAGCTGCAGCAATTGCAGGAGCACAATCTGTTGCTGCTACATTTGGTACAGTTGTTTTAAAAGCATGATTGGGGATGTATGTCTAAAATAATATAAGTTTAAAATAGAAAATATTGAATTAAAAATTTTTTACGTAATATAGTAATGCTTACTTGAAAAAGCACTCCTAATAATGGCAGATGTATAACTTGACCAGGAACAGGAGGAGGCCATTTACTTATTTCTTTAATTATTCGCTCCATACACATCTGTCCACTGTCAAAGAATTCTGGAGCAATAAGGGCACATAATTCACTAAATAGATTTACAAAAGGAAGCCTTGTTACTAAAACAATACTCTAAAAGGAAAAAAGTGATATGTTCAATTTCATGAATAATAATAAAATTGTAAAAAAAATATGATTATTGAAGTATTTTATACCTTCTGAAAGTAGCCTCTTGGAAGATTCTTATCTTTAACTTGTCGAAAATATACAAAACCCCAAAAGTAATCTTTATCAGTCTGCAGGAACATTGGTGATTTTCTATCATAATCTCTCAGTGCTTGAGTCTCTTTACATTCTTTACTATTGGCACCTTTTCTAATCCTCACATGGTATTGTGTATCCCCCATGCATCCAGAATTTGAATCAGGAAAAGCCAGGTAACAAATATTGGACCTTTCTTGTTCCGAAAGTTCCACATCATTTGGATAAATTGCCTGCACATAATCAAAAATCAAAAATCACTCAAATCCAATAAAAACAAGCACTTACCTCTATAACTTGTCCTAGCTCTAAGTCAAAAGTAACAATGCAGACACAGTGCAGCCAGTTATCAAATGCTTCTCTGTGTTGTGTACTGCGGAATAGGTTGGGCCTGGGGTGAGTCTCAACTGCATTCCGGCCCTCCTGTTCTTTTGAGCAACAAGGTACTGACATTGTACCTTAGTTTCAGCATCAAGCAATTGTACTCGACGTCGAAATCCTTTCGCAAAATGAGTCTCGTTATATTGAATTAAATGATTAGCCATAACCTTCACCCTTGCAGCTAATTTACCTGGGAGCTTGAAAATAAAGAAGCATGCTTTCACCTAAGATGCTAGTCCTTCATCCGTATGGACTCGAGGTATTTGTTCGGAAAAACAACTGCTTTCCTATGCACAGCATCCTCCTATTCTTGGGATGAACGATCAATGATGCTCGTTAATCACAAGATTTTACTCATCTTCGTTCACAAAATGTATGCTTATACGGTGTATATGCGAAAGAACTAAACCCAGATTCTAATTCCCAGCTGATTAGACGCGCGCGCGCTCTGATCTTCCGAGACCAACTGATTAATGTAGATGTGCACACGCTTTGCTTTTTGCGACAAAGCGAATGTGCGCATGTGCAAGTGTATAAGAGCGCCTGTTCTGCTTCTGCCTGTTCGTGTGTTATTTATATAAGAAACATTTTTATATTAGCACGGAAATTGCTACTTTCACCGACGGTGTACGTCTACGCGTGGAGCCTCATGTAGAGTATTTCTGTATTATTTGATTTCTTGCCCGAATGATGTGATAAACAGCTTTGGCAACTCGAGTGGGGCTGATATGAACTATGATTGTTTATTGCAATTGATTAAAATGATAATGAAATAGAATTTTGAATGTACGTATAATTTCAGTTACGATTTTTGTTGAATTTTCGACGTAATAAAGGGAATATTTGATTATCAAGCATTAAAATGTTTGCTTTTTTTTTTAGAAAAAGTGTGTTAATGAGAAATTGCAAATGGCATCAGAAAATGAAAACACTGTTGAGAATTTAAAAAGGAGCTACTTGGCTGTATATCAGAACTTACACTTTTCCAAAACAGACAAAACAGAAGCTGAAATTGCAGACATTGATCGAAGATGTTTATTTACAAAGTATGCAATGTGTAAAAACAGGTATGTTACACTTCAACGTGAATTTTTGTCATGGACATAGCTAATAGTACATTTTTTGCAGTATTGATGAAGATGTATCTGGATCATTGCTACAAAATGATTTAGCAAAATATTCAAGTTTAGTTGACAGTCTAAATGGTTTAAATAATTATTGGAAACAATTTAATTCATTAAACATTAATACAGACAATAGTCCCTCAGAATGGAAATCCAATTTAACTGACCCAAAAATAGCCTTGCAATTTTTGGATCCACTACCATGTAATTCAGATGCAACTTTATCTTGTAAAAATAAGAAATTTATTGATAGAGATGTTGAAACAGTAATGGAAATATGGAAAAAAGGAGGGAAATCTCCAAGAATGAGAAAAATACCTAAGCAGGAAGAAAGAATTGTTCAAAATACAAAATCAATTCACAGCGAAAATAAAGAAGACAAATCAAAAATTCAAAGAAATGTTTTTACACCAAAAAGTCACTTTTCAAATGAAACACATAATGAAAGAAGTAATGAAAGATTATGTCGCAATGAAAGACCATTTTGTAATCCTGAAAATGTAAATAATGAGAGAACAAATTCAAATAGAGTAAATTTAATTTTTAAAACTAATCAAAGTTCAATAGATAAAAGAGAAGAGAAATCTGAGGATAAAAAATTTGCAGGTTTCAAAACTGCTAGAACAGTATTAGGAGTTCAACAAGCAAAAAATAACAAAAAACCAACTGTTGGTAGTAGACCAGTACAATCAGTAAGTAGTAAACAACCTATTAAGAAATCACTAGGAGGCAGAGCTTTGAATTCTCCCTTCGTTAATCCATTTAAAGATGAACAACCAAAAGAAGAAGAGCCTGCTGAACCAGTAGATGAAAGGCTCAAAAACATTGAACCAAAAATGATAGAACTTATAAGGAATGAAATTATGGACAGCGGAAACCTTATTACTTGGGATGATATAGCTGGACTAGAAGATGCTAAAAGAATTATACAAGAAATAGTTGTTTACCCAATGCTACGTCCTGATATATTTACAGGATTAAGGAGACCTCCGAAAGGAATTTTATTATTTGGACCACCAGGAACTGGCAAGACATTAATTGGTAAATGCATTGCTTCTCAAAGTAAATCAACATTTTTCTCAATTTCTGCTAGTTCTCTTACATCTAAGTGGGTTGGTGAAGGAGAAAAAATGGTGAGGGCCCTTTTTGCTGTAGCTCAGGTTGAACAACCATCTGTTGTTTTTATTGATGAAATTGATTCTTTATTATGTCAAAGATCTGAAACTGAACATGAATCATCAAGAAGAATGAAGACAGAATTTCTTGTACAACTTGATGGAGCTTCAACTGGAGATGAAGATAGAATTTTAGTTATTGGTGCTACTAATAGACCTTATGAACTTGATGAAGCAGCTAGAAGAAGACTTGTTAAAAGATTATATGTGCCATTGCCTGAATTAGAAGCTAGAGCACAAATAGTTAGAAATTTATTAAAATCTGAACGCAATGATTTAACACCTGAAGATGTTTACGAAATAGCGAGATTAGCTGATGGTTACTCTGGGGCTGATATGACAAATTTGTGTAAAGAAGCCAGTATGGGGCCAATTCGAAGTATTCCATTTAATCAATTAGAAGCCATTAATAAAGAAGATGTAAGAAAAGTTACTTTCGAAGATTTTAAAGCGGCGTTAGATTCGATCCGTCCTTCTGTTTCTCAAAAAGATTTATCAGTTTATATTGACTGGGATCGCACATATGGTACAGTAAGTGTACATACTCGCGGCTAATTATTTTATGTAAATTAAAAAAAATAAGCTCTATTTATTCCAATGATCTTTATTATCGTTAATATTTCCGCTTTAGCTTTATAAAATTAACCTACTTTTACTTTGTAGTACAATTTGTAAAAAAATAAAGATATAAAAACAATATATAGTTTTTTATCACAAAAAAAAAACAAAACTTTGTTACTTTTATATTACCTATACTTAATCTATGTTTTTTAATAAGAAATTAACTATTAATAATGTTTAATAATTTAAACTGACATACTTTCAAGTTTTATATGATAAATAGTATTTTTTGTAGCAACAAGTAGTCTTTGATCACCAGAGATCTCCATTATATTAACAGAAACTATAGCTTCAGAAGCAATATTAATCCTCTTTGACTTCTCACTATTGAAATTTAGTCTTTTCAATGATAATTCATTTTCAATTGAATACAAGATGACATCTCCTATAAAAATATATGATACTAATAATAAATTAAAATTCAAGGCATTATTTCCAGTATTCCATTTTTACCTGAATCTAATCCAATGACTAATACACGTACATAAAAAAGAATGGCAGTAACTACACCTTCTAGAAAAGGAAACACATTATAAAATTGCCATTTACTCTTGCAAACTGATACACCCAAATATCCTCTTTCTGAAATAAATTGATAATTAAATCTTTTAAGCCGATAAGAAATATGAGTTTGAAATATGAGATAATTAATTACCTGTCACACAAAATGCAACATGAGGATTAAATAAATAATAATTGCGAACTTTTTCATTTTTTGGAATTCCTATATGCTTAACATCTGGAGTATATAGAGATTTGATTGGTTGACTGATTTGTTTCAAATCCAACTCACAATAAAGACCAGTATCAGACCAAAAACACAACTGTAGTCAAAATAAATTAATGTTAATTATAACAATTTCATTTTTTATTGCAAATTCATAATGTACCTGATATTTATTAATTATCATATTCACATATTTCATAGTATGAAGCATACTGTCAGAATGATAAGAGCGTTGTTTTGTTGTATTAAAATCCTTTATAGATAATCTAGTAGCATAACAATCTTCAGTTTTTGCATCATAGATACAAATCCAATCATATAATGCTATACAGTAATATCCATATCCAGCACTGCAAGAGACAAAATTTAATACAAAATTTTCAAAATAATTTATTTTTAAATAAAAACTTACCAAATTAAATCACCTGATTTCTTTTTTAGATTATTCTGACTAGTTATATCCCAGGTTCTACTTTTATTAAAGTCTGAAGTTGCTATTAAGATAATTTTTTCACAATTTTTTCCTATAATCATTTTATATCATTTATATAAATTAATTATTTTATTTTTTAAATATGTGTATTATTTAAGATTTATATAAATTATTATACCATGAACACACAATTTCACATCAGTTACTTTTTCATATTGATCTACAAAAAACACAATCTTGTTAGTACGTAAATTAAATATTCTAATGTATCCTTCTGTGGAACCAATGGCAACTAGTTCCCCTAGAAAAATTAAAAATTCTTTAATTTTTGTTAACATTTTTCATATCTTTAGTCATTATTCTTTTAGGTATTGAATAAACCTAAGACTGCACAGCATGTAATGCGTTCTGATGGTCGATGTTCAGGAATAGGCTTAAATTCATTTACAGTGTACACATTGTAGTTTTGTACATTATTCCACTTCAACCAGGCTCTGTAAACTGTCATCCATGTCTTGGAGTCATATTGATCGTATTCGCCATGGACATCTTCCGTTTGGTGTAAATTATTTAAATGAATGGAGTTTTCTAATAACATAAGCCAATACTTTTCTGGTATATCTGCCTTACACTGCCTGTACCAAGCATTTGAATCCTAAGCAATTCAAATTCATTGTGTTACAACTCAAAGAAAAAACTTTTGTACTTTTGTCAAATTGGACTACAGTGCTTACAATATTTTTCCCTGAGACTTTACCTGTAACAGTTTAGTTATGATTTCATCCCAAGTACTATTCACGGTGCGCAAACGGGTAAGTTTAGCTGCACCCACGTTTTCCAGGATTTTCTCCCAAATTTCAGGTGGAAACATTTTAACTTTATAATTATTGTAGCTTTTAAGTTATTTTAAGTACCTTTAAAACGATTAAATCACACTCTTTTATCTTTTAATATTCAGTTGGTAACTCCGAGTCTTTGTTAAAAATGAATGAGAACAAAAGACTGTTGATTTTCATTCATAATTCCATTAGATAATTAAATCGCGCACAATGACATCTGATATCAGCCAATAACTGACAAGGGCTGATGATCAGTCAGTCATTGTAGTAAAAAACAGTTAACAAAAAAAAACACTACTGCCCCTACATTCACATGATCGTGGCGCTTTGTTTAAACGTATTTTTTATATTAGCAATATAGTTTAATAGTAAACGACATTTTATGTTATTATTATTAAAATTAATTTAAATCTATTTTAATAATCCAAAAAAATTACTAAATTTCGATCAAAAAATTTAATAATGCATAAAATATTTTGAGATTGAATTTTAGAATAAAATTTCAGAATCATTTTATTTTGTTTTATTTTTTTTTTTTTTTTTTTGTAAATATTTTTCTTTTGTTTGATAACACCCATAGCTAAATTTTCGCGGCTTTTTTTAAAAGGACCAATCAGCAACAATTTTAAAATGCTTCATTCTAAATCCATCACTTTTTTATAAGAGAATTTAAACTATATTATATGTAAAATTTATTACGAAAAATCTGCGGCAGTAGGGACGAAGATCTTGCTCCTTCCAATTGAAATGATCACCCTTAATTTTGTAGGTATTTGTATAGGATGGAATGAGGGGGGGGGGGGCTCAAGCGCTCGTGGGTACCTGATTGTTCGCTAGATGGCGTGATGAAGATTTTTCCTTGCTCCCTAGCGAACTTATAGTCGAGACTCCGTAATATAGGTAACCAGGTAAAGTGAGGGTACCCAAGGCATCTGGGCCTTGGGTTGTCCATGATCAGCCCCACTGACGAGTCTTAATGGACAACCACTAGACAAGAAAGCCTGACCTAAAAACCTTTCATTTTAACCCTTATACGTACAAAAATAATGGTGCAAACGTGGTTTAATAATGTAAAAACTATAGACGGTGAAGGATTGTTAATCGATTAGTTCCATAATACAAGATGGGGGCGCGGTACTGAATTAAAAGCAGTGCCATTTTAACGCTTGTAACAGAACCTTTCATTTGAGCCCTTATACGTACAAAAATAATAATGGAAACGTGGTTTAATAATGCAAAAACTAAAGGCGTTGAAGGATTGTTATTCGATTATTTCCGTAGTACAATATAGGGGCGCGGCCTTGAATTAAAAGTAGTACCTTAAAGCCAGTGAAATAACCCTTCATTTGAGCCCTTATGCGTTTAAAAGTAATTGCACAAATGTGCCTTCATAATGAAACCGCTGTTTATCGTTCCTATATTTATAATAATACATCAAATTTGAAATAAATCAATGCAACTAAATCCTACTAAATAAATGAAAAAGCCGCTGCCAATTCATTGGAACTCAGCTTCCTACTAACTAATTTATTCTTCCAATATTATTTCCGAGATTCCTTAAAAACAATCGATTTCAACAACATAATTTCGAACTATTCTATATTTAATAAATTATTCATTTTTAATTATATTTTTATATGTTCATTTTAGAATTTAATGAACAGCAAACAAAATTTAAAGGAAAATTTTTGAAACTCTATTCGCAAAGCTCCATTTTGCGCAAGCTTAAATAAAACTGCATGCGCTAAATCGAGCTTTGTACAAGTCGTATCAAAAAATAATGTTCAATACAATAGCAAAAAGGTGATTTTAACCTGGTGTTACCTTTTCACACTATCTTCATTTTGAAGAAAATTAAATAAAAATTTCACGTAAATTCAATTTTCAATAGTATTTATTAGTTAAAGATAAGTAATATTTTTTTATTTTAGTTGAATTATATTGCTGAAACTAATGTAAATAATCACAATAAAATAATAATAATAATAATAATAATAATAATATGACTGTACTATGTGATATATATATAATCGCGATACCATATATAATTTGAAATCGTTATAAAACAAAAACTAGTAGATGAATTTTAAAAATTCTTTAATTTTGAAAATTTAGTGAAAGTCGAAAAAAATAAGTGGTCGATTGTTGAAAAAGACCGATTATTCACTAAGATGTAGCCATTCAAAAAATTTAAAAAAATAAAATAAAATAAAACCTTAATATATTTGGACTTAATTTCATAAGCTGAAAAACTATACAGCTCTAAATATACAAAACATCTATACTACCTTTTCCCAAAACTTTAAGTCAGTTTAAGCCTCAAAAACTAATTGACAAACTGGCTTGAAAGTTTTACAGATTATAGCTATATATATTCTTAATTACCAACATTTTTTTCAGATCAGTTGATAATGTAATTTAAGAGTAAGCTTTTTAAAAAAAAAACATTTTTGTTCATAACATAAGAATCATAAGAACTAGAATCATTTTTTTCTCTGAAATCTTTAAAGTGGTTTTTGTCCTATTCAAATGTCTCAATCCTATCATTAAAAAAAAGTAAAATTAAATTTTTCGAAAATCGAAAATTTGGGATAAAACAAAAATGAATAAGCTAAACAAAAAAAGATTTTTTGAGCCGCCATTACAAAAAAAAATACAAAAAAAATGAGCTGTGAAAGTAGAAAATCAATTCAGTAGAAACTGAGATCCAGGCGTACACACACGCACACGCACGCACAGACATACAGATATTTTTCAAAAACCATTTATTCCTTGTACCTTAAAATGCAATTATAACATATTTTTACAACAACTCCAAAAATTACTGTCACAAAGTTTCCTCTATAGGAGGAAGAAATTCAGGTTTGTTATCATAAAATTATTCATACTTTATCTAAATACTTTTCTAATAGAGAACAAAAACAACGAATGAATCTAATTTTACAGCAATATAAACATGAATTTCAAAAGCAGTTCACATTTCGTAATCCGAAAATGAAAAATCCTTTATTACGTTCAATTTCAATTTACAAAGGTAGAAGTCTTAAAAAAACCTGTCTTGAAAAGGTGCTTGTGGACTTTCTAGTGTCCTTCTTGAATCTTTCATTTTTCGAACATCAGATTGCGGGAAAACTGCCTGAGGAAAGACGTCTTTTTCGACAACTTACTCAGACTTTAACAAAGGCTGACAAAACTGCTCTGAACAGTCCTGCAGGCTTTGTAACTTTTTAAGCCTCCGGTATAGAAACTTTCTCTCCTCAAATGTCGCCGCTGTATTGAAATGGCTTATATTTTCATTTTTATAATAGAAAAACTTTTATTACAATTTTAAAAAAAATCTTTTTTCAAACGGTAAATTTTTCAGATTATGGATACTTGATAACGAATACACACTCCTTACTTGAAAGAAATAATCTTTTACGTCATTATTGGATTAATTAAAAATTATATTTATCAATCGCAAAAGAAAATTAGTGTAAGCAATGATTTTAATTTTAGATTTTCTTACCTGCCTGATGACAATCGCTTTTGTCAAATACACGAATGATTATACCTTTTTATCAAAGTAACATTGTGTACTGGTGGAATTCGCAATATTTTCGTGATTTCTAGCATATTTCCCCCTGTTCACGTTGATCTCTATGCAAAACGATATCGGGGATTCACAGCAAAGGAGCGTGAAATACCATAAATTTATTTGACTTAAACCTCAGAAGTAGTTGAAAAGGGCTGCTACACGAATATCGATTACCGAAGTGAATATCAACCAACTCGTAAAGTTAATTCGAGCGATTCATGTAAAAGGCGAAATTCGCGACGAGCGTATCGAGAAAAGTTTGCGCTTAACCCGGATTCCGCAGCATCGCGTCTTTCTCTCTCTCCCGCCGCTTTTTACTCGCGCGCCGCGTGCTCCTTACGAGCAATCGATAGGTCGGCCGAATTGCCGCCGAGTCTCCGATCGCTATAACCTACTAACGCGCGCCGGCGAGCTTCCTCGGCACCCACGACACCGTTTTACCTTGATATACACTGTTGGAAACGCGAGCTCGATTGCTTTTGCTGCTTAACTCCGGCGGAGCGGATTGAGCTGCTTTTCCGTTTTTTAAGCCGAGCTATTTCTACTTGAATCCTTACTGATTTATAGGCGCGTAAGCAGTCATCTTTGACCTGTATTTCGTTAAATAATGCATCGATCAAATAATGCATCTATTCAGAGTTAACATGTTTTTATATTTTGAACATTTTTTCCGCTTTTTCTTCATTTGATAATTAAAATTTATATCTAATACGCATAAACTTAGCATTATCCGACAAAAAGAATCCGTTTAATTTTTTCTTTCCACGACCAAAGTATCGATTTTACGTAAGAGAACGATAAAACGATAATAACCCTTTCGAATTGACGTACGGATTTTGAAACGTTCAAAATGTACAATATTTTATAAATTGATACAAGAGATTTTTATTAAACTAATTGCCATTACATAACTAAATTGTATATTAAATGAAGACTTCTTAAAAACTCAATTACATTTAATAATCGAATGAATTACAAATAGATTAATTATATTGAGTAGTCACTTACACTGAGAAAAATGTCATACGAAAATTTAATATATCATATAATAAAAATTACTATATTTTATAGTAACGCAGGGA
>JAWWEO010000021.1:19038783-19058987 GCA_035582975.1 Ormyrus labotus | reverse complement strand
ATCTCTTCAAAAAAACGCGCCTATCTATCTACCTCTTGGGTGGTGTGGAAAATATAGAAACTACATTATTTTAATCCCATTTAATTTTTTTACTATACCAAAACTTGGGGGGTTGACGAGCGGAGCGAGCAGGGGGGGTACCCCCCCTAGTATATATATATATATATATAATATATAATCGCAATACCATATATAATTTAAAGTACGTTAAAAAACAAAAACTCGTAGGTGAACATCAAAAATTCTTTCTAATTTTGAAAGTTTAGTTAAAGGCGAAAAAAATAAGTAGTCGATCAGTGAAGAAGAATGATTATTCAATAAGATACAGCTATTCAAATAATTGAAAATAAATAAATAAATAAAATAAAACCTTAATATCTTTTGAACTAATAAGTTACAAAAGATCTATCTTTTCCCAAAATTTCAAGTATTTTAAAGCTTTTTTACTCCCGGAATCGTTGGACATAGAACTAATTTTTTTCAGTTTTCAGCTTTTTATTCAAAATCTAATTGACAAAATGCCTTGAATTTTTACAGATTATAACTGTATATATTCTTAATTAGCAAAAATTTCTTCAAGCCAGTTGATAATTTAAATTAAGAATTATAAGCTTTTTAATAAAAACAAGTTTTTGTTAAAAACAAAAGAACTATAAGAGTTAGAGAAAGTTTTTTTCTTTGAAATTATAGGTATTTTTATGTTCTTTGAAATGGTCTTTGTTCGATTCAAATATATACACACCCACACATACAAACAAAGATCCAGACATTTTTCAAAAATCATTTATTCTTGTTCCTAACATCTTAAAACACAATTATAACAGGTTTTTTTAACAACTCCAAGAATTACTATCACAAAGCTTCTTCTAGGAGGAAGCAATATTACTACTTCCTTAATTTTCGAGATTTCTCACTCAATTTTTTGTGACTACTTTGGATAATAGCAAATGTGTTCACACATGGATTTGAAAAAATCTGAATTTTTTCTTGAAAAAAATTCAAAAATAATGCAAAAATTTCTTTTTATAAAAACAGGTTAGCCAATGCATTCAACATGCCGAAAGATACCAATGATTGCGATACAATACATTCAATTTTCACTCTCTCATTCCTACCCATTATTATTAAAATAGTAAAAGTTGAGATTTTCTTCAAATCATTAATTAAAATGTGTCTACCCAGAAGCATACTGATACAGGCTCTTGCAAATTTTCCTTGACGGCTTTAAATGCATTAAGATTTATTTTAAATATTTGCATACCTGGAGAAGGCACTGATGATGTGCCTTTAGCTCCCTTTTTTTTTGAACCGGCTTCGACTTGATTAATTATTGGTTGAGGATCAACACCTCCACGATCAAAGTGACATTCATAAGCTAATAAATGTTTCGTATAATGTTTTCGTAATGTATATGCTGCACTGCTACTTGCTCCGATTCCCAAAAGTCCAGCAATATCTTTCCATGTTTTATTTTTTGTTACCTAGAACAAAATTTTCTAATGTATCAAAATGTACACAAAAAAATAATAAGCACAATTACAAGCTGTTTATTTATAAGAAAATTACACGTTCAAATTAAAACAAATCGATTCTAAAATCTGAATTTAAACGTGCCTTTAAAAATGGTACTTTTGTAATTGAATAATTATTTTCAGTAATTGTTATAAAGCAAAGAATGATTGTATTTTAAAATACATCATATCGTTCGCGCATTGTGTCTCCTGCCTTTTTTAACCTGCCTTTTTTAACCCTAAAAATATAGCAAAACCGAATAATTTTGATCATTTTTATTTATGATTACAAGCTTTTTAAATAATACAATTATATTTCTGTATCAATTATAACAAATAGTAAATTATAGTAAACTATAATAGTATATTGTTATGAAAAGGGAGAAATTAAGATGATCCTTCTGGACTTGCTTTTATTTTTATTTAAACGACATTTCGGTATTTAGTCAAGAACCTTTCTCAAGCTTATGAAACGTATAAGTGAAATAATTTTCACAAAAATGAAATCACTTAAATAAAAATTAAAACAAGGCATCATCACTATACTATTTGGTTTTTTATTTAATAACTAATCCGTTACTCCTTCATATACATCTCTTCTCAATATATTTTGATTTTTTTCTTGTAAAATATAATCTTGTAGTGTTAATTTTAACCCCCCTGCGCCCATTGATTAGTTAACTCGTCATGAAATGTACGTGTTTACCATATATACAATAGCTATTAAGTACGCAAGAGGATTAACTCATGCGTCACCTATACAAGGTGTCTCATTTTAATCAACCCACGCCAATAACTTCTGAATTTGACCTTTTCAGAAAATATGTTTCAGACAAAAGGTGCCCGGTTCGGAGGGGGCCACACATGCATAACTTCAAATTTAACCTTGATCTTTATTTCCAAGGTCATTTCAAGGTCAACTTGTGTTTTTCTAAATGAGTACCCCTATTTACGACTTCAGATTCTGAAACAGAGGGAAATTTTAAGTTCAAATATGTATTCATGTTATTGTTCAAGATCATTCGTATGGGTTAAAATCTCTTTCAAAAATCCTCTATTATATGTATTAAGGAGAGTCAATTTTTTTTCCACTAAATTTTTAAGACTTTTTCTAATAATGGTCATTCGCGGAATTCAAAGCGGAATGATGGACCGGAACTGGACCAAAAGTGTTCCAAAAATTTATTGGAAGAAAATCGGAAGTAAATCGGAAGCGTATCAGAAGTGAACCGGAAGCGGAGTCCAAATTAAATTTTTCTCTCCTTCCTCTTTTTCTTCCGACTTTTTACGTTCTTTTTTCTTTTTTTTTTTATTATTATTTTGTCGACTTTTAGGCCTTGATTGACCGGAAATGGACCGAAAGTGCATCAAAAGTTTACCCGGAGTGAATCAAAAGAGTATCAGAGCCGAACCGGAAGTTACGTCGAAATTAAATTTATCGTCTCCCTCCTCTTTTGCTTCAAACTTTTCACGTTCTTCATTAATTTATCAGAATATGGACCGGAACTTGACCGGAACTGTATCAGAAATGAATCGAAAGTTTATCGAAGCGGAAGGTGAGTCAAAATTATTTTTTTTTCTCACCCCCTATATAAATTTTTCATTTCTTATAGTTTTTAAAATGATGTGAATAACAACTAGTCGTTTTTCCGTTCTTTACTTTATTGAAATTCCGATGTTTCGACCTCAAGTGAAGTCCTTTTTAAGGAATACGATAAATAAAAGAATTAGAATTAATTTAACAAAAAATTGCGCGAAGAACTACAGAATAACTTTTAAGCTATTTACAATTTTTCAAGAGGCCAAGCCGAGGCAGAGCCAGTCAAATTACGAATGTCGTACATTCTACCAGATTAGCATACGTAAAAGCTGTTATATATTAATACTATAGAGGGCAGTGACAATATTATTTTTGATCGATTGATATTATTTTTTCTATAAAAAACATTTCCGACAATAGTCTTTTTTGGTATTTGCTTTCGGAATCGATGATCTTTGTGTTTTTAATATCAAATTCATGTTTTGTATGACTAACGTGCATATGCAACGCAAAGGTTTCTTTTTTATTATGACAGTCATTTTTGTGTTCTTTTATTCTGTATTTTAATCGTCTTGAGGTTTGGCCGACATATTTTTTATTACAGTTTTTACACGGTATATTGTAAACTACATTTGTGCTTTCAATTTTTTCAGTTAGGTCTTTGCCAAGTTTAATAACAATCGAAAATTTTTACGTAATATTATTAACACGGACTATGTTATATTTTTTGCACACCGAGGTAAAAGGGGCTCTACCCGGAGCTAAACGGCGGACCATCGCGCTTGCCGTGCGATGCGGGCCTGTGCGCTGCCAAAGAGTGATCCTGGGTGGGGAAGCTAGTCTTCCAGGATGCGCACTTGGGCAACTTGAACTATCTTTGGCTCCTGCTGACGGCAAGACGGGCGGCCAGCGTCTAGCCAGCGCTAGTCAATCGGCATTCGGCGAGTGCGTTTGAGCGCGTGACGCCTGCCGGAAACTCTCCAGAGAGTGAATCACCTTTTTGTTGGGGTGTGAAGCTCGAGAGAGCGGAGGTGGTCTAGCGCGCTCGAGCGTACTATATCCCCGTGCTCCGTAAAGGAGCTTTATGTGATGGTCCAAGCTAGAGTGGGGCTCTTCAGGCAAGTGTTGGGAGCTTCATCCTGGTGAGCTCACCGTTGAAGGGTCCATGGAGGCCGGCCACGCGAAGGAACGAAGTTTAGAATTCTACAGAATGGCTCTAATAAACAACAATGAAGTGGAAGGGAACACCGAACAGGTGTTCGAGGTAAGGGAGGTAAGTAGAGACAAGGAGCTACTGCTAAAGATCCCTAGGGTGGATAGTCGGAACCGAACCGACAGCTTATCAAGCTACGGCAGTGCAACTGACAGCAGCATCCTAGGGAACCCTGACAAACGCCAGGGGGAAGATCAGGGACTGATCAGAAAGTCATCAAAGAAGGTATTCCGGCCCTCCAAAACTACCTTGAAGAGCTAGTGGGAAGAAGGAAAGTGCGAGCGCGGAGAACGCTCATTACGAACACCCCCAGCCCCCCCACAGCCCAGCTCAAACAGAAGAGGCTAAACTCTACCTCCCCAACCGAGCTGGCAGAGGGGGGCAGGAGGAAAAAAAGGGTGGACGGTAGCGCCTCCAACGAGGCGAGCGACAAACTGCAGCAAAGTGAGGACTGGCAAGAAGTCCCCACTTGGCAGGAAAAGCGGGAGGCTAAGAAGAGAAAAAAGAAGGTGGGTGCTCCGACCAACCAGCAAGGCGGAGCGCCTACCAAAAAACGACACAAGGCGAGGGCTGAGGCAATTGTCCTCAAGCCCGCGGAGGGCAGGACCTACGCGGAAATCCTAGGAGGCATCCGCTCCCAAGTCAACCCGGCAGAACACGGGCTTTCAATTAGTCCCCCTTTTGGCTCCGGGGATTTTTCCTTTAAAATTGACCTCGCATTTTAGCTGAATTTCATGACTTAAGTGAATGAACTTCTTATGACAAGTCGCCACACGGAGTGCTGGTCCACATATGGACCAGTCCCCGAGCGAAAAGGTTAAGGACATCCGCTGAACTCAAAAAGGCGATGTCCTTATTGAATTAAAAAAGGCCCCGGAGAAGAGTAAGGAGAGTTTTGCCAGGCGCCCTGAAGCTGGCTGTAGGGCAGACTGCGGTCCTGCACGCTCTGACCCCCAAGACTAGCTTGGAGGTCAGAGACGTGGACGATTACGCGACAGCTGACGAGGTCATGGGGGCCCTCAGAGGAGCTCTAAAGGAGGACACCTGCCCCTTGGAGGTGAGGCTCACAAAGGCGAATAAAGCCGGCAAACGGCTAGCCATTGTGACCCTCACCGAGGAGGCCGGTAATAGGTTACTCAAGGTGGGCAGGATCCACAGCGGATGGACCTCCTGTAGCCTGAGACAGAGGATCCTGGTCGAGCGCTGCTACAAGTGCCTCGGCTATGGGCACCGCGGGCATGGCTGTGGGGGCTCAGACAGGAGTTCCGCTTGCTTTCGGTGCGGAGAGCAGGGGCACAAGGCAGCAGCATGTAAGGTCGCCGCCCCCAAGTGCTTCTTCTGCCCAGGGACCATACAAGCGGCGGGAAACCACGTCGCGGGGTCCAGAGCTTGCGCGGTACTCCGCGAAGCCCTAGCCAGGTCTCGCCGCAATGGCTAAGTTCCTTCAGGCGAACTTGAATAGAAGCAGGACGGCGCAAGATCTGCTCACGCAAATCTGTCTCGCAAAAGGACGCTGACATTGTTTTTGTCAGTGAACAGTATCGAGACGGAGACGCGGGAGTGTGGTATCGCGACGACCTTAGTACCGCGGCGATTTGGGTATTTAACCCACGTCGCTTTCGGGTGGCGTGCCATGGATCTGGTCGTGGCTACTTTCGGGTGAGGGGCGACGACGTAACTTACGTCAGCTGTTACCTCACTCCGAACGAGGGCATCGAGGGCTTCCAATGTAAATTGGATGCTCTCGAGGATGCGGCCAGAGAAATGGAGGGTGAGCTGATAGTGGCCGGGGACTTTAACAGCAAAGCTCTCGAGTGGGGGGAACCCGCGCCGGACTCCAGAGGGAGACGAGTGATGGACACGGCATCCAGATTGGGGCTGGTGGTCCTGAATACCGGCTCCACGTCGACCTTTAGGAGGCCCGGCTATCGGGAGACCATCCCTGATATATCTTTCGCGACGGAACATCTGGCTGCTCGCGTGCGGGATTGGCAGGTGATCGAGGACTACACAGGCAGCGATCACCAGTACATCACGTTCCGCGTTCATGATGTCGCGCCGGTCCGGGCGGTGGCCGAACGCCGCCCAGCCAGATGGGTCGTTGCGAGGATGGATCATGAGAAGCTTTCCCAGGTACTAGAACGCGGTCAGCGAACCCTGGTGGAAATTCCAAGGAGCGGAACGCCTTCCGAGCGGGCCGAAGCGGTGACGGATGCTACCATGCGCCTAATCCGCCAAGCCTGCAAGGAAGCGATACCGAGGAAGTCGGCGAGAAGCACCAGACGACCTGTCTACTGGTGGACAAACGAGATCGCGGAGCTGCGGCAGAGATGCCTGGGGCTACGCCGAGTAGCCCAAAGGGCTCAGAGGCGTGACCGCAACTCTCTTAAGATCGCCAGGGCCGGATGGTCTTCCGGCTAAGCGCCATCCTGAACTCTTGCTTAGCATGTACAACTCGTGTCTCCGGGCGGGAATATTCTACTCCCGTTGGAAGGAGGCGAGACTTGTGCTGGTAAGCAAGGGCAAAGGACCATTAAATGCTCCGTCGTCGTACAGACCCCTGTGCATGCTGGACACCGCCGGGAAACTCGCGGGACAAACGCGACTCGATCAGGTCATGCGTAGAATTCGCCATTGGATGGGCGACCATGGATTGGAACTAGCGGCGACCAAAACTGAGGTCGTGCTCCTCACGAAGAAGCGTGTCCCCAGAGTGCAGCCGCTAATCATCGGTGAGGTGTCGGTTGAGACCAAGGCAGCCGTGAAGTACCTGGGGTGATGCTAGATACGAGGCTCACCTTCTGGGAACAAATCCGGAGGTCCGCGGACAAGGCGACGGTGGTGGCGGCTTCCCTTTACAACGGAGATGCGCCCTTCGTGTTGCGAGTTCGTATCGCACGGTCTCGGAGGCGGCTTCCCTAGTGGTCGCGGGGGTTATCCCCATAGACCTTCTAGCCCAGGAGCGGAAGTTCGTCCACCACACAACGGGTGTGACTCTTAGCCAAGCGGAAGTCAAAAAACGGGCCAGGGATCAATCTTTGGCCCGCTGGCAAGATCGGTGGGAGCAGGAAACGCGCGGAAGGTGGACTGCCAGGCTGATAAGACAGGTAGGCCCGTGGATCGGTCGGCAGCACGGAGAGGTAAATTATTACCTCACCCAGTTGCTGACGGACCACGGGTACTTCCGCGCGTACCTGCACCGGATGGGCAAGGTGACGGACCCTAGCTGTATATACTGTGGGTTCGCCAAAGACGACGCCCACCACACGTTCCTTGTGTGCGGGCGGTGGCAAGAGGAAAGGAGCGGACTAGAGGACGATGTCGGAAGGGTAACCTCGGAAGACATCGTCCCGGTCATGCTCTCGAGCATCGAGAACTGGGGGAGGGTTGCCAACTTCGCCGAGGACATCCTCAAGCGAAAGAAGGCGGACCTCCCCTAAGGTAAGCAGGAAACTAAAAGTAAGTAGAGTGCCCCGATGGCGATTACCGTAGTCCCCTCCCTGAAGTAATGCCTAGCGGCGTATCCCGGGGCGGGGTTTTGAGCCAGGGGGAGGAGGTCCCCTCGATGCACTCCTGCCGACTCTGGTCTGCAGTTTTAACTGTGGGGCGCAGTCGGCGAGCATGCATGAAGAAGGTGAGGTTTTAATGGGTAGGCCGGCACCTTCCGTGCCGGAGAGTCCCACACACGAGGGGGCCGGCCCCCTGACGGTCTATTAAAAATTTCCCCCCTCCTCTAAAAAAAATAAGACAAAAAAAAAATATTTTTTGCACACCGCTTTGATGACACGGTTGATAGATTTTACGAACGAAAAACTATCATTTTTTGTTTGAAATTTTTTCAACCGATTGTTTATCATCCTAGCACCATCCAAGCGCGCTTCGCGCGCTAAACATATTTTTTATATTAGCAATATAGTTTAATAGTAAACGACATTTCATGTTGTTAATTATTAAAATTAATTTATATTTATTTTAATAATCCAAAACAATTACTAAATTTCAATAAAAAAATTTAATAATGCATAAAATATTTTGAGCTTAAATTTTAGAATAAAATTTTAGAATCATTTATTGATATTTTTTTTTGTAAATATTTTTCTTTTGTTTAATAAAACCCATTGCTAAATTTTCGCGGCTTTTTTTAAAAGGACCAATCAGCAATAGTTTTAAAATGCTTCATTCTAAATCCATCACTTTTTTATAAGAGGATTCTTGCTTTTCTAGTAATAATAATTATTGTAATTTTATTTAACTATATAGATTTTTGCAACTGAATCTATAGCTAATATGACTGTATCCAAACTTTTGTAAAAACAAAGCAAGTTTGAAAACAAACAGTAATAGATACATGTATACGATGAGAGAACAAAAATAACATTTCCCATTTTAGCTTGTAGAATTACGATTTATGAAAAATAATGCAAAACGACTAAACGACATTATTTGGATTTCTTTCATTTAATACTATACTTTCCTTTCAATTTCTTCTTTTTTGCTGTGTTCGAAAAAAAGACGATAAATAATACTAATTACTTTCAATAATTTTTTAAAAAATAATTAAAATTTATAAAATAAATTAATAGAAAAATTCCTTTAAACTCATTTTAATTTTTTCCACAATTAGTTTTTGAAAAGTAATAGTAATTTTAGCGATTTTACTACAGAATAATTTTCCGCCAAACTGCGAATTGCGCATGTGCATGTAAAACGCCGTTTCACCTCTAAACTTTTTTTTGAGAAGCTCTATGATCGGACTCTATTAAACCCGTAGATTACTTTAACAAATCTTCTTAAAAATGTAATTAGAAAGCTAATATTTTTCAGAATAGATTTTTATAATACCTGAGGAAGTATCTTGCTGCTATAAACTTTTACATTTTCTGTAAACGTTTTTTTTCTATCTCTGTCTCTACATATCTTAATGACACTTGACTTCGAGTTTCTCGAAAAAGAATGGTTGGTTTATTTTTTAAAACACTCCTTTGATCAAATAACTTTTAACTATTTTTTTTTAATTTTTTATAATTTGATTTTCCCGCCTTAAAGCACATGCGTAATATGCGGCAAAATTTAAAAGTTTTTGAATTCGAGGAATTTTTAAAAAATTTCTGTACATTGTGTTTGTGTAAAGTAATTTTTCCTCCGGAACTATTTTTAAGTACAAAATGGGTGAAAAAAAAAATATTATAAGACAAGATTGTAAACAATAAAAAATATTTATTTTTTTTACTATAGTTAATAATTAATTAAATCTCTAGTTTACAAATTACATGACCAAATTGTGTACATTTTATTTACAAGATTTTAATGCATAATTACAACCAGTCTAATGTTACGTGCTCAATTTTTTATGATGATCTGGCGAGTCAAACAACAAAGTCCTAGTTTTGAGAGGATCTTTATCTGCTTTATGAAGTAATTTAAAAATACCAGTTCCAACTGGCACTGGTATCCCTAAGATAATAGATTCTGACACTCCGCTGATCGCATCCTTTTGCCCATAATATGCTGCATCAAAAAGATGATCTGCAGTCTTTTCAAAAGAAGCCAAATTCAACACTGATTCTTTCATTTTTGCTAAGCCTTGTCTTGTGATACCTAAAACTTCACCTCTGCTGGTCATCAAATCAGCGACAAGCATCGGATGCCGACGATCGATACTCATTCCGTGATTTTCCATAACCAGTTTAATCTCAGTCATTATAGTTGCTCGAGCTGCTTCAATACCTAATGTTCTAAAAACTTCAATTGTGTTGTTGGAAGTAGTTTTTGAGCCCTTTACACCTAACGTAGCCATTACTTCCCGCATGTTGTCACCTTCAACGAACAACTTGTAGCGCGTTTTACCGGTCGAATCATCGTTATGGATAACTGCTCGCGATACAGAAGCGATTCCTTTAACAATAACTTTAGGAATGCTGTCTTTCAGTTGAGTTAATACATGACTTAGATTGTGCTTTTGCTTGTTAGGATAAACTGTGATGATTGAGTCGCCTTGAATCACTACCGTTTTCGGATGTAATTTTAGCTTAGAAGTACACAATGAATAACGAATAGAATTCACGTCAACCTCTAATTTCAATAGTTTGATTCTGTCAATATCTATTTTTAATAATAAGAAACAGTCATCTGGAAGATAAATTTCCTCAATATACTCAGTTATTTCACCTAAAGTAGTTTTTTCAATACGCCCTTTGACTCTTCTTGCAAATTCAGGATCGTTGTCGACTTCTAGAGCAGCAGTTATAATTGGAGTACTGATTTTGGGGTTGGCATTAATGATTTCTTTAATTCGTGGTACACCCTGAGTAATATTCATAGAAGCTACGCCAGCAAAGTGGAAAGTTTTCAAGGTCATTTGAGTACCTGGTTCTCCAATACTTTGAGCAGCTAAGGCACCAACTGCAGTTCCTGGTTCAATTTTTGCTTTCATATATTTTTCTTTACAAGTGTGAATAAATTCGACTAGTTGAGAAACAGTTAAACGTTCGACATACTTATTAACAGGTGCGTTCGTTTTTATGTGTTGTCTAATTCTAGCAATCTTAATGGCTGCAGTTTTCAAAAACTGACTTAATTCTTGCTTGAATTCTTCACTTAAACATGAATATTCTTCTGAAGTTAATAGCTCTGAAGTGGCTTTTATAATACTAGGACCATCCAGAGGATCTTCACTAACATAAATTGATCTGGATTTAACATCATCCAGAATTCTCTTGTAATCTACTGGACAATCTTTTCCTTCCATGTATGTAGGATCCATAGCATCTCCTCCATATAAAATTTGAATAATATCGCCTACAGAATTTCTTACTGTCATATCATAGTGAAGGCAAAGATCTTCTAAACTTTTGACTAATCTTCTCTGCATGTAACCAGTTTCAGCAGTTTTTACAGCTGTATCTACAAGACCTTCTCTTCCACCCATAGTGTGAAAGAAAAACTCAGTAGGTGTTAAACCAGAGTAGAAAGAATTTTCAACAAAACCTTTTGCTGCTGGAACCTTAGAGTATTTTTCAAAATGCGGTAAAGCTCTATCTTCAAATCCGTTAGGAACACGATGTCCACTTATAGCTTGTTGACCTACACAGGCAATCATTTGAGATATATTAATAAAACTTCCTTTAGAACCAGACAGAGCCATAATTAAAGGACTGTTGCTAGGATGAAGTTCTTTTAAGCATACTTTACCAGCATGATCACGGATTACCGAAAGTTCTTTTAAAATCATAGCTTCTAGAGTTTCTTCTTCAGAACATCCAGGTTGACAAGGCAGTTTTCCACTTTCCATTTTCTGAATGTATTCAGTACATTTTCCATATCCACTGTTGAGCAATTCTTGTTTGGCCTTTAATAAACTGTGTCCAGGAGTTACATCGCCAATACCAATAGAAAAACCTCTATTCATGAGAAAATAACTAGCTATCCTAGCTAAACGCCACATTACCAAAGCAGAAATATCTTCTCCCCAATCACGAAGAAGAATGTAAAAAATATTTTGTTTAGCTCCAGAACCTAAAGTAGACTTGTCCATTGACCCAGCTAAAAGTTCAGAATTTCTAATTATAACATAAGAATCATTAATGCACAGTTCTTCATTACTAGTATATGCTCTTCCTTTGGTTTTCAGATTTGCTTTTACATGACATTTATCATTAGGTTTTAAAATTAAACTGAAAATTTGTTTTCCTGTCCACATTATAGATGGTTTAAGAATGGCAGGTTTTGGAAGAGTTATATTCATTGTTGTATCTGGACCAGCTAGTAAACAACTTATTAGCTGAGAAACTTGTGCTTTATTTAAAAATGTATCTTTTTGAGTTAAAAGATAACCACCCGTGATAAAATCTTGGGTAGCAGCAATCAGCAATTCCCCATTCCTTGGCGTTACTAAATTAGATTTATTTCCCATTAGTACTAAAGCTTCAGCTCTGGCTTCTTCAGTTTGTGGTAAATGCAAATTCATTTCATCCCCATCAAAATCAGCATTATAAGGAGTACAAACACATTCATTAAATCTAAAAGTACGATTTTCTAATACCTTTGCTTTGTGAGCCATAATACTCAATTTATGTAAAGAAGGTTGTCTGTTAAAAAGTACTACATCATCATCACGTAAATGTCTTTCAACTTTATCACCAAATTGTAAATCTTGAGCAATTTTTTGCCTATTGCCATATCTTAAAAATTTTCTGAATTGAGTTTTTCCTTCTACAACAAAGTTAGCTCCAGGATGTACATCTGGACCATTTTGAACAAGCTTTCTCATTAATTCTATATTACATTTATTGACCCTTTCAGGGTATGTTAAAATTTTGGCCACATGTATGGGTACTCCAACCTGATCAATGCGAAGATTAGGATCAGGAGAAATCACAGTTCTGCTTGAAAAATCTACTCGTTTTCCAGATAGATTACCTCTGAATCTACCTTGTTTACCTTTTAATCTTTGTACAAGTCCTCTTCCAGATTTTTTAGGCTGCATATTTAAAGGGATTCCAGACATTTCACTGTTTATATACAGAGCACAATGTAATTGTAAAAACTCCCAATCTTCATTGTACATTTGAATTTTCATACCACACTGGCGATGTCTTTGAATAGCATCATTTATAAATAAAATCTCTGTAAGTTTCATTGTCAAATTATCTTCATTAGTTCCAGCCTTCAAATCAGACACAATGCTTGGGCGTATGGAAATTGGAGGCACAGGTATTCTTGTTAAAATAAGGTCCTTAGGTACACTGCACTCAGGATTCATCAATAATAGAGGAATATCTCTTTCTGGTATGCGCTCTAAAATACCTAAAACTTCCAAGGGATTAAGAGTACTTACTAATCCACTTTGTACAATACCTTCTAATTCTTTGTTGTCCTCTAAGACTTTGTTATATTCAGCTAATTTTGTTAGAACAACAGGATCTGTAGCTTTCTTAGTCTTATATTTTTCATGGACTATTTTAAGGAGACCAGCTTTCTTAACAGTACCATTCAATTCACCACAATTAGGACAAATGCTACATTTCTTAGTTTTTTCAAGAATTTGCTTTTTCAAAGCTTTACGAGATAAATAACTTAGATTAGGATTTAAAACACGATCAAGATACATTTTCTTATCTTTTGGATTGAGCATAACATGAGAACATTTTTTGCAAATGCTTTGCAAAACTCCTATAATTGCCCTGAAGTATCCCACATGAAACACTGGAAGTTCTAAATCAACGTAACCAAAATGTCCAATGCACTCATTCAGAGACTTTTCACAGGTGCCACAGTTGTTTGCATTGGAGCATGTCCCCATTCTTTTATCAAGGAGACCATAGGAAAGTGGAACATGTCCATTGTCTTGGCTGTATAAATTTTTCGCCACTACGTGCAGATGAGCTTGCTGTTTCATGTGATGTCTACTATCAATCCCGAAGGATACGTGCGAAATTTTTCTTGCAACATCGGTCTCTCTGTACTGTTCTTTCACCATTTTTGCGAGATGATCAGTGTTTCGTACACGTGGATACGTTTTTCGTAATTCTTTTGTTTTAATCTCAACTCTGCACGAATCTCGTTATTGACAAAAAATTTTGCATTTTGAAATACAATAAGCGAAACACGTGGGTTCGCAAGTACAACCAGCGTATACGTATACTGCTAGACCTCAAATATACATGAATCTTCTTCATAACCTAAAATATAAAATAAATAATAGTAAAAATAATTTAATCTGAACAAACTGAGTTTGGACTTACTTACATTATATTTCCTTGACACAATTTGAAATTTATAAAATTGTTCCAAACTTTGTCGGTCGTATCGTCGTATACTCGTGGTATACTCGTATAGTGGTAGGTATATCGTCATCTCCATCTAATTTCATTTGCATTATCTTCCATCCTTGTTCTTCGAGTGAGCGAACAACAAAGATGGCGTTAAGAGTTTCATTGAACTCTTCTTCGAGAAACGCTAGACTGCGATTCGATCAGCCCCGGGCAACAGTTTGGAATTTCCTTTTTCGAGACACACATATTGGTACCCGACGACGTCCCTGTGTATATACACGTCACCAAAGTCCCGATTGTCCTCGCAGAAGACGCTTGTTCGTACACAACAACAACTTTTTTTGCCAATCGAATTAGGGTGTCCCGGTCGCGGAATCAGGATTTCGAAATTCGAACCGCGGCGACAGGTTCATCGAACGCGAACGGACTGCGCTCCGTAATATTGTGTGAGAGAGAGGGAGAACGGAAAAATAATACGAAGCGAAACCTGTGTACGACATGCTGAACTGAAAAACGGACGACCTGGTTTTACTGGCCGCGCGGAAGGTGTTCGTGGAGGCTCTTAGTAATGCGGTGCGCGATCAGGCCAGCGGAAACAAGAGGCATGGAACCGTGCACCGTCATCACTTAACCTATAAACTAACTCCGTTGTAAGCAACCAAATTAACGGATCTTCCGAAATATCTGAATTCTCGATCCTCTCGACGATAGATCAAGTATTGGTCATTCTTTAAATATATGTTTAATAGAAGTATGACAATTTTATGATGACTATTTTCCAATTTACAGATTCTGTGTCAATGATACCGAACGGAGTTCAAAACGACAGGCAGGAGAAATGTTCTCCAGTAAGATCCACGTCGTCTTCGTCTCCCTTAATGAAGTTCTCTTCTTACCTGCTGGCGATCAGGCCCTGGTCGCTAAGCGCTTCACTGATACCAGCAATGCTGGGTTCAGCATTGGCTTACAAATTGACAGGACCAACTAGTTTGAGTTGGATAACCTTGATACTGACTTTGTTTACCATTGCTTGTGTTCACGGTGCTGGAAATGTTGTTAATACATACTTTGATTATATCAAGGGAGTGGACAGTCGCAAAAGTGACGACAGGATTTTAGTGGATCAATTACTTTCTCAGGATGAATTGGTTTCCTTAGGAGCTTGGCTCTATGCAGCTGGATGCTTAGGTTTTGTTCTGTTAGCTACAATAGCGTCACCAGCAAAGATGGAACATCTTGCTTTGGTTTACTTTGGAGGCTTGTCCTCTTCTTTTCTTTATACTGGAGGTATAGGACTGAAATATATTGCTCTGGGAGATGTTTTGATACTTATTATTTTTGGTCCAATTTCCGTCCTGTTTGCTTTTATGGCACAGACAGGGTACATCGAATGGAACACAATATACTATGCTATTCCACTTGCTCTTAACACAGAAGCTATACTGCACAGCAACAATACTCGAGACCTTGAAAGTGACAAAAGGGCAGGCATAGTCACACTTGCAATTTTGATAGGCCACACAGCCTCTCATGTTTTATATGCATTTTTACTCTTTACACCATATGTTACATTTGCGGTATTGGCTCTCAGATATTCCATCTGGTTCTTATTACCACTGGTAACATTACCAAAAGCATTTAAAATAGAGAAAAGTTTTAGGAATCCAAGTACAATTCATGATGTTCCAAAAAGGACTGCTAGCCTAAATCTTTACTTAGGTGTTTTGTATATTGTGGCCTGTTTACTGGTTGATCGGCTTCCTTATTTACAACAAGTTTAAAGTTTTAATGTCATAAGAACTGGTGTCAGCGGCACAATTTTAGTGCTTAAAGATGTTCAAAGTAGAGCATTAAGCAGCTGCAGAGGGATCGTGATGAAAAATAATTTTAACTCTGAAATATGATCATCTAATTATTCATTTTCATAAGAAATAATATTTCCAAAATTATGATGGAAGCATTAACATCTTTTATTAAAATATATTTCTAAACACTTTAGACTGAAGTCTAAAGTGTAATTTTTGTATAGAGAAAAAAGTAATCACGAATTGATATTACTGTTTTGATTCATGTATCATTTTCTTGATCCAAATTTAGAGAAACTTTATTAGATCAAGAAAATGTTGCAAAAAAAGACAATGATTTCGTACATATATCACAATTTTTACTTAGCATTATGGAAACGTGTTCAATCTAAAGGAATTGCAAAATAGAAATTCTCAATGATGACTTGTATGAGTTTATATCATTGTATGAATGGTTTCTTAAAATAACAAATATAATTATTTAATAATTTTTTCCAAGCATAACTTCATGATAAATAAAATAAAACAAAAAAAAGAATTGCGTTTCTGTACTGTTCAAATTGTTTAATGTAAAATGACTGTATACAACAAGTACATAAGGCGAACGACGTAATATATTATTAGCGCAAATATATTTGTTATATTATGTATTTGTAAATTGTAGAATATGATGGAAACTGGATCAAGAATTTATTAAAAATTTTGTAAAATAATCATTTTGTATGTGTGGATGTTAACCCTTGAACATCCAAATGAACTTAAAGATTATATGCTTTAAGATTTAAAAGAATCTGCAATGAATAAAAGGACTGTTTGAGTACTTTGACTCCTTTGGTCAGGGTGTTTAAGGGTTGAGACAACAATTGCAAGAGTGCAGTGGTGCTTTGAATAAAAGTTGGAAAACGACTTTCCAACAGTTTAAATAAACTTATCAGAAAAATTAATTTAATTTGTAATAATTCTTTATTTATATATATAACATCACATTCTATTAAAAAATTTAAATAATAAAATTTCAAAATTTATTAAAATAATTTAAAATCTATATAACTATGAAAATACTTTCATAAAACTTTTTACATTTTTTATTTTAAAATCATTTTTAAAAAAATAATTTTACTTGCAAATGTTTTTTAAATAAATTAATAAAAATTTATAAATGTAAGTTTTTGCAATTAAATTATTATAAATAAGAAGCATAATATTATAGACAGCTGTAATATACTTTAAATAGGACTGCATTTTTAAGTAGTGTACGTAAACAGTGTTATACGCACATTTATGCAGTTATGCCAGCAGGCTTCATCGTATACGTATTACGTATACACACCAATCGCAAATTTGCTTGAATGCGTACAAATTGAACGATCAAACGAACTTACCTGTAAGTGAAGTTCGATCGCAATTATATGAAGAAGCCTCGTTCGAAGAGATTACATGTGTAGTATTCCTTTCGATGTAGCTAGAAGTCACTATGTTCAAAGTAAAACAAAAAAGGAACTAGGGATCTAGGTCCTACTTCTCTCACTCAACCCCTCCACCTTCATATTTTTAGAGTAACTGTTTTAAAATTGCTAATTTATAAAAAAGGGATCGGGATAAGTAAGGAAAAACCATTTTTCCTTTGGGTGGGGTTGTAATCTCTTCGAACGAGGCTTCTTCATATAATTGCGATCGAACTTCACTTACAGGTAAGTTCGTTTGATCGTTCAATTATATTTCATTCGCCTCGTTCTCGAGATTACATGTGTAGTTGTTCAGAGAGGATAGCAATTTTAAACTGTCTAGAATTAAATATATTTATTAACTTTTACAAAAAACAAAAATAACCAAATCTTTCTATCATGGTGCCGATTGAATAATCGCAGTTGCAAATTCGCAAGCGTCTGATATTATTGGCCTGTTATAAAATTTCGCGAACGTCTGCGAATTATTTGACCATCCTGCTGTTCTTCTGATTGTAGATAAATCTACTCCCCTTAAAAGAGCTGCTGACGTTGCAGCATGTCTCGTTGAATGAGTAGAAAAAATTTTAGTGTCTATACCGCTCTCTGTCAAAACTTCTTTTATCCATCTTCCAACCGTTTGTGCACCTATAGGCTTATGTGGTTTTCTTAATGCTATAAAGAGTTCATCTACCCCGTCTCTTAATACATTAGTCATTTTTAAATATTCGGACAGGACCGAAGCTACACATAGACTAGGCTCGTTAACAAACTTTGGTAAAATCAATAGTGGCTGGTATCTGCCTGGACCTGAAGTCTTAATAATATTCGGAATTTGTATTTCTAATCCTTTTGTTGTTGATCGAATATTACTAATTTTTATAGAGGCTAACGTTTGCGCTCTATGAGCAGTGCTTAAAGCTAATAAAGTTATTGCTTTATAAGTCAAAACTTTCAAACTTAAATTTTCTAAAGGATAAAATTGCTTTAAATGATTTAAGACTATAGATACATCCCAAGTATGGGTGTATTTCGGTCTTGTAGGCTTACATCTAAAGACGCCTTTTAAAAAACGTGATACCATTTTATCTTCGCCTATTTTATTTTTTGAAATTAGAGAAATTGCAGATCTGTACGAGTTCAAAGTGCCATATGACGCGTTTTTATCAAAGCATTCTTTTAGAAAACTAAGAAGAGAACTTCTTGTAGGCTCGTAAAAATCATAACCATTCTCTTCACAAAATAGCCACCATGCCTTCCAGGCTGAGTTATATTGCTTTCTAGTACCAGGTGCTAAAGATAATAAAACTATGTCTACCGCAGTAGTAGGTACATCCTCCTTTATAAGGGCCTTCCTGATACTTTGGCTGCTATCAAAGTCAAGCAATGTGCTTGTGGATGTATTTTCTTCCTACAAGGGGATAGCAACAAATTATTATTTGGTTTAAATACGAGAGGCTTATCTATACTCAAATCTATCAATAACGGATACCAAGGTTGGCTTGGCCAGTCTGGCACTACAATAATTCCTACAGCCTTATCCTTTTTAATTTTAGCAAGTGTCCTTAAAATTAAGCTAAATGGTGGGAATGCATAAAATTCGAGATTTGTCCATCTGACAGTAAAGGCATCTACTTGTTTAGCATTTGGGTCTGGTTTCCAAGAGAAAAAAGTATTACATTTAGCGTTGATTTGGGAAGCAAATAAATCAACTTTCGGTTCACCAAAATTTTGTATTATATTATTAAAATGATTTTGGTTCAGTTCCCATTCTGTATCTGTATTCTTTATTCTAGATAAGCTATCTGCTTCTTTATTTTCTGAGGAAGCAATATATGATGCAAACAAAAAAATTTTTCTCTTTTCCGCCCATTGCCAAATGTTTTTAGCTAGATTGTTGTAAACCGAGTAACGTACACCCCCCATCTTATTTACATAAGACAAAGCCGTGGTATTATCAATTCTTAAAAGAATTTGACAATTACTTAAATTATTAGCCAAAGAGTTTAACGCTAATTTTACCGTTAGTAATTCTTTATAATTAATATGGTACTTCTTTTGACTGTCATCCCAAAAACCGTATACTTTATTAGAGCCATCTGTAGCTCCCCATCCGGTATTGGATGCATCTGTATAAATTTCTACTTTAAAATCCGCTGTTTTAATGCAGTTCACTGCTACTGGTATATTTTTTAACCACCATTCTAAATCTGACATTACTGATTTTGGCATTACCATAGTTTCATCATAATTAAAATGATTCGAAAACAATGCCAAAATCTTTTCTCTCTCCAAAAGTCTAGTATAGAGTAAACCGTACTCAACTGCCGGACACATTGAAATTAATTTTCCTATTAATTTTGCAAAGTCTTTAATGAGACAAAATTTTTTCCTAATAAATGATTTGACTAATTCGTGCATTTTTTCTCTTTTTTCCTTAGGTAATTCAATTGTATATTTAATTGAGTCTATTTCAAATCCAAGAAATTTACATCTCGTCGATGGAATTAATTTACTCTTTTTAAAGTTTATTAAAAATCCTAAATACTGTAATAAATTAATAGTCTCTTCAACATCTTTATTGCAACCCTGATAATTTTTATTAATGCACATAATATCATCTAAATATATTACGGACATCAAGCCCTTTGATCTTAAATAATTCACAACTGGTTTCAATAATTTTGTATAAATAAAAGGGCTTACATTTAATCCAAAGGGTAAACAGGTAAACTGATATAAAGTACCTAAGAATTTGAATCTTAAATATTTCCTACTTTTTTTATGAATCGGCACTAAATAATACGCGTCTTCTAAATCTATTGTGCACATAAAGAAACCCGGACAAATTAATTTTGAAGCTGTTCGTATATCTTCTATTTTAAAATGGCTAGTGTTAATAAACTTATTCAAATTT
>JAWWEO010000021.1:18991043-19038683 GCA_035582975.1 Ormyrus labotus | reverse complement strand
CTGAAATGAAAACAAATATATATATATATATATATATATCCATCTCTCGCCGCTCGAGTAAAAAGTATATATAAAAATATTCTACCATTTTCGAGTCATTCAACTTCATTCGAGTTAAATTTACATTTTAATAAGTCATTATTTATTATCTGGAATGGAAAGCCAAAGTGAGCGATTTAAATTCATTTTATCCGACGTGATCGATGTGCGCAATTAATTCTTTTGTTATGCCCAAAGAAAGACCGGCTAAAGTAGCTTAAAAAAAATCTAGAATAACAATAACATCCCTCTTCCGTCGGCCTGCACCGATTAATCCACCTTTAAATCGAGCTAACCCTCGAAATTCCAACCCACCCTGTACATAATCGTCGAGTCTGTCTTTAACTCTCTCTCTCACTCTCTCTGCGGCAGTCTGTCTTCCTTGGCTCGCACTCCAATTCCGCCTGGCAGGAGCGAGCCGGCAAGGCCGGCGCCTCCGCCGCTGGCGCCTGGCAAGGCCGCCGCGGCTGCAGCATCGCGCGCGCACATATACACATTTTTCTCGAACGTCCCTCCCTCTCTCTCTCTCTCTTCCTCCTTTCCGCGGCGCGAACCTTCGTCCGACCTCTGAACCTCTCGCCTATAAGCGCTAAGTCAATCTCTCGCGCACGAACGAGCCCGATGGCCTGCGGTTTTGCCATTACGTTCGCCGGGGTGGACGAGCGCGCGCGCGCTAATCTCGAGCGTCGGGCCCGCCGCTCGAGATAAAACCAGAAGCGGCGCGCGGCGGCCGCCGGCTTATGCAATTCGTTCTTTATATCCACGCGCAGCGCGCGCCGTTAAGGAGCCGAGGGAGATACACGAGACGCGCGATTTGCATAAGTGATTGGCAGCCGCTTATAAAATACGACACACTTTTGATATAGAGCCGCGAGGGAGAGAGAGAGGAAGGAGTCTCCTTTGGCCGAGAGACAAAGAACTATCCGGCGGCTCCTTTTTTTGGGGGGGCTTTTTGCGCGGTGCCGAAAAGCTCGAAAGGACGCGCGGCGCGGTCCATTAAGGAGGCGGAACGAATTCATTGCTTTCACACTGAGAGAAGAAGTATAGTAAAAATTACAAATAATCTTGTAAAAATTACCATACTATCTAGTAAAGCTGCCACAGACTGTCAAAACCCAAAAAATTACTATACTTCATAAGAAATTTTATTGTACTGTTTGGTAAATTTTCCTATGTCTGTAAGAAATTTTACTATACTGTTTGGTAAATTTTTCTATAAAATATGGTAATTTTTTGGGTTTTGACAGTCTGTGACGGCTTTACTAGGCAGTATTGTAATTTTTACTAAACTTTTCTCTCAGTGCAGCGTTTTGCTTTCGGTGCCGTGTTTCGGCTCGGGGATAATACGGAGATAAAAAAGAACGAGTTGTCAAGTGAATCATTTTGCACTTGAATTCCCTAACTCGTCGTAGTCGACGCGGTAAAAATTCGCGAGAGACTCGTTTTAAAAGATATAATTTAAAGACTCTCGGCCCATTATTTCAAAACAATATCGCCGAGCGGCCAAAAGCAGACTCTCCTCTCGTGCCGTATCCGTCCAACCCGATCCGTATATACCCCCGACGTAAAAAGTCAATCTCAATTTTTGACCGCAGACCCGAAAGCGAATCTGAAGACGCGATCCACGCGCGCGGACGCGAACGGAAAGCAGCTCGCAAAAAAGAAAAAAAAACGAACGTCTCGCCGCAGATAGGTCCAACTTTGGCCCGCCGATTATTATGAATGCTCTCGGCGTTCTTTCGAAAAGCGCGCTAGGCGCTTAATGTTCCTCCGCCCACGCGGCGACCGCGCGAAACGAAGCCGGGCGGCTCTCCGCACACCCACGTGGACAACGGTGGTTTACACACCGGCTCCTGCCTTTTTCTTTCGGCTCTCGCGCTTTTTGGGGAATCGAGAGATATGATGTTTTTACGCGGGAACGGCGAGGTTTCCGCGTGGAAGAATATATATTTGCAGGTTTCAATAATTCATCTCGATTTTTCGAAGCTAATTTTAGATTTACGTTCGATGCTGAATTTCATTTACAATGTACTTATGTGCCTCTTTTAATGTGGCATTTAGTCGCAGCCGTTCTTACGTAAATGCGCTTACGCCTCGTCTCTCGCGGGCATAATTACTTTTTAATGTTTAAAATTTCAGAGTTTAAATGCAGATTAATTAAGCTAAAAATAATAATTGTGCATACTTTATGTTTTTTACGTAACCTCTCACGCTCAATTTACATTCGTTCTCGCTCGTTTATCTGCTAATTGCGGTTTAAAAAAGAGTAAACAATGATTTATAAAGTTAGCGCTGAATTTTCGAATGAATAAAATATCGAATTCATAAACTATATTTTTCAACGCCGCCGCGGCGATAAATATAAACGTCGTTTGCCGTCGATCCAATTACACTTTTAATCCTCCGCGAAACGATGTTACTAATTAAATATATAAAAAAAAAAAAAAACTAATTTGAATGAAAAACAGTCCTAGAATCCACTCGACTTTCCTTCGCGCATTTCATTCGACTCGATCCGCCGCTAAAACTTATTTCTCCAGATCGAGGCGCGCGATACGCCGAGAGCTTGCGTTATATACCTACGTATACACCGGCATTAGATAAACCAGAAACGTCGAGGCGAAAAATCCGCGGGCGATATTTACGCTTCGCGCGAACTGTTATACATTTTCCTCCGCGCGCTCGATTTCCACAGCCGCGCGCGAAATTCGTTTCGCAAAAACGGAGAGCGTCTTGATCTCGCCGTTCGCGTGCTTTACGATTATTGTAAACGAACGATCGCGTCTCGGTTAACGGCGCTGGGCAGTAACAGTCAATAACGGTGGGAGAACTGGTTTGCGGGAAACGCGAGAGACTGTTTGTTTATGCCGAGAGTTCCGCGCGGCGGCGATTAACGTTGATGACTTTTTGAGAGAGACTTTTGGAGAATCCATTAGCGGCGAGCGGGGAGAACGGACTGTTTTCTGGTCTAGATTCGCTTCTGAATGGCGAAGTGTGTGACAGTTTTGAAATTGGAATGATTTAATTCAGGCGTTCATTATAGATTCCGTTCTTTCTGTCGGACGAGTAGGTTAATCGTAAACCGGAACTAAATGTGGAACAAACCGCGCTTTTTGTCGCTGTCCAAATGAAGCGAGACAAAAAAAAAAAAAAAAATATAAACATGTACATCTTAAATCGTATTTTTATTCTCGTGTTTAAGTTCGCGCTGCATTTGATTTGTGTTTTATGTTTGTTTCTTTTTTTTTTTGTACGTCGTTAAAATTAATGGCAATCATCGCTTACACGCCGAATTTACAAACGGACGTATCGTAAAAAAAAAAAGTTTCACTCTCTCGTCGATTCGTGTCGTCGTGGCTTTTATTCATAAACCTAAATCGATTATGCCTAAAATTGGGAAGCTCGTTGCGGATCGAAATATGCTAAGCAATGACATCACTGGACGCTGTATCGGAGAGATGCCGCGCCGTGGATTTTCCAAAATTTCGACGATTTATCGAATTAAATGCCTTGAAAATGAGAATAACAACCTTTGCATTCTTTTTCTTGGCCTTAAAAAGGAGCGCTTTAATGGGGGGGAAAGACGGGATTAAATACTATACACTACGATGCAAACGATTATTATTTTGCTTTTTATAAAAATGTAAATAATTTTCAAGTGATATTTTTCAATTGCAAGGGAAGTGAACAAGTGTATACTTCTTTTTTTTTTTTAAATTGTCCTAAAAACGTTTCTTAATAATTCTTGAGAATATTAATTGTCACGAAGGTGAATAAAAAGTGCGCAATAACCGTCTTTCAATAAAAAAAATGCCAATTCGCGCATTAGCTTTAAAAGCGTATACTTGAAAGCGTTCGTTCACTTTTTCCAGTCGCGCAGCGGAAAAAAAAATTGACAAGAGACAAGAAGAAGAAGAAATTCCCGGCCGCTCTCTTTACCTCGCAAAGGGTTTCGGGTCGATCTCGTAATGTTCGCCGATCGGCCCGGTCTTGACGACCCTCGCCAGCTGAGCCTCCTGCACGAGTACCAGTCCCTCCTTGACGTGCTGCTCGCTCCACTGCACCCTGCACCTCCCCCGGCACCTGTTGCCCTTGTCCTCCCCGGCTCTCGGCTCCCTCGGCTGCCTGCCCGCCGCGTCCGTCTTCTTTCCGTTCTTCGGCTGGAGGCTCTTGTGCCTCGGCCTGGGCGACGTCTTGCTCGCCGACGACATCGTCGGCGCCTGGTGATTGTTCGCTCCGTTGTAGATCATCTCTCTTTCTCTCTCTGGTGCGTGTTTTCGGCCGCTCTCCGCGATCGGCTCACATGGTGCTCTCTTGAACTACGTGCGCGTATACGTGCACTCTCGCGCGGGTGGGGACACACACGTGCGTCGCGGGCCAGCGCGGATCTCGAACTGGCCGCGGACAACGAGAGCAGAGCGAGAGAGCGAACGTCGAGCCGAGTGTCCTTCCCGACGGCCCGTTTGGGGGACGAGTCAGCGGCTCAAGCCGTAAGCGTATATACGCGAGCCTTCCCTTCTCTCTTTTCGATCTCCTCCGAGTCGAGGCACACGCGGACGACGACGCTTTTTTTTTACGAGCCGAGCGACACGTAGGTGGACGGTGGGTCTTAGGGCTCGCGGAGGCCTCGGGGAGGATCCGTATTACGGAGGGGAATTGTAGCGCGACGTTTACGATTTAGTTTGATATCCTTTAGAGTTTTTCTTTGTTCGGAATGGATTGTCGAAGCTTTATTGCTAAGCGTAAAATTGCCATTGTTTTCGTAAGTAGTCTCTATAGGTTTATAAATTAAAAGAGGAGACAATATCTTGCTAAACTTAAGTCATAATGAAACTTGATTAATTCAACTGGTCTTTTCTAGGTAAATGATTATAAATGCAAAAATAGTAAAAATTACACGCTATCTTTTTCATCTATAATGCTGTAAATAATGAAACAGCTCATAATTTATATGAATATTAAGCATCATTGACTACAAATTGTCTTGGCTGACAATCTGCTTCCATCCGACTGCATGAATTAATTAGGCATTCAATTATACAATATTTAATATGTAAACTGCTCTATCAGTATGTTTATTGCGCCTGATGTATTAAACCTAAAAAACACAAAGAGAGCCATAAAATCCGCGGTGAATAAGTCGACTTTTTTTTTTAAAAGATATGACTAAATCCGGGCAGGTGGCATTTAGCGCTTTTCCGCGAAAAGCCAAAGTTCGTCATATATCTGCCTGGCTGAAAATAATATTCGAAGAAGTGGCTATTAATTCAGGAAAAAGCCGCGTGTCAGAGCGCGCGAGAAGGTCCTTGCGGAAAAGTCCGCGATGATCTAAACGCGCGGAATCTCCTTTTTTTTTCCCCGCGGGGCGCGACGCGCGTGTTTACCGTAACTCTCGGCTCCTTTCCTTCTTACCTGCTTTTTGTTTCTCTCGGCTTTCGAAGGATATATATGTACACACACACTCGCGCGCGAGCGCGCGCAGCTGCAGCGCAGCGAGAGGCAATAACAAGTGCGCTCGCTCGCTCGTTTCCTGAATGCTCGCCGTCACGGAAAAGAAGGCGAGATCGAATTATGTTCATTGGCGAAATCGATTTTCAGCAATTAAGCCCCTTCGAAAGGAGAGCCGTGGAGCTGCTCGCCTGAGAATATATCGGAGGCGTATAAAAATGTAATTAACGCGGCTACGGAGAGATATATTCTTTCGCAATGGCTCCTTGCGCGAGTTGCTCGATGTAATTCGAGTAATTAAATAGTGGGAACGCAATTATTGAATTAATTATACGATACGTAAATATTTTTCGACGCACTTTCGTAATATTTCGACACGGCAATAATCGCTTTTAGCCTTTCGAGTTATGACGCTTCGATGTTTTTAATTTATGCTTGTTTCTTGAATTTCGACGTCATCCTTTCGGAGGCAGGAAGTTAACAAAAGATTCGCAAGTAAAATTTTATAACAAGGATTAAAGGAGCGGATGTGTGTGCAGGTTAAACAGAAGTAAATACGTGATAATATATTTTGAAATAATTATGTTATTTATTGTATACTGTTATTAAAATTATTATAATAATCTAAATCGAATATTTACACAGGTCTTCTCGAATAAATTCCTACATGCGCTTGGCTTCTTCGATAATTGACGCTAGTGTAATTAGGCGGCAAATAAACGCTGGATGGACGACGATATTCATGCACGTGAATCGCTATATGACAATAAAGTAAATGGCAATAGGATGACGTTACAAAAGTCGAAAGTCCAGCAGAGACGGTATAGAGGAAGCAGAAGGAATACAAAAAAAAAAAGTAAGAGACGACAGAAGTTGCGAAGGGGCTGTTCTTTGGCCTTTGCTCGCCTATCCGCGCGCGGGCTCCAAGTCGAGCATCCTCGATTACTTTGGAAGATAAACGCTCTCTCTTTCTCTCTCTCTCTCTCTCTCGCTCTCTCCCTCGATCCGATCACTCGTTTTGATTCTCGAAAGACTGCTAAAGTTCGAAAGGACTTACGAATCTACCGAATTTTGTCTTAGGCTCGCGAAGGTGCATTTCTCAGGCGGCGATTGATTTTGCCTCGGCGGATGCACCTTAACGATGTTTACGCTTAATAAAAGAACAATGATTGTGCTAACCGTACTGAGGATCGCGACTGTTGTACAGTTAAATTGTAAACTTGGACATAATGAAGAGCGTAAGTGTGTTATGTCAAAGGGCGAGAAACTTTATTGTACAACAGTTGCGATCCGCCGCGTTTCTTTACGGCGATTCGTTAAAAGAGTATGAATAAAAATTGAAATAAATAATTTGTAAAACTTTTTGCGTAAAATATTCTAGAACGATAGTCCGCGAACTTGATTCGGCAACTGCAATTTAAACTCTTTCAAAAAATCCTCACTGTTTAGCAGATTCATTGCAATACGCTCGTAACATGCAAAAATATTTATATAAAGTATATAAAATATATTAAATTAATATCGTAATTATATTGTTTATAAATATATTAAAAAAGAAAAATTGATTAATGTACGAAATTAAAAAGCATTTAACAACACTATTTTACAAATGTACAATATTTTACAGGAAAATCATTTCGCACATTAATTAAAGCATGATAATCAATGCAATAACTCGATACGAAATTAAGACATGAGCAAAATCTGCTTCTTCCGAAGTAATTAAGTATGCCCAACTTTAGCCTAACGCAAGATAATTATGACTTTGACTATGAAATAACGCTTAATAATTATCCACACAAACAACTTGGCGGCGGCAGTAACAAAATGGCTGGACGTTTGTTAGTCGGAACGTGACATCAGCTTTCTTCAGAGGGCTTTGCATATATCTTTTTATCAATTTCACTTTTCGTTTCCCTGATTAGATTTTTCAGATGCAAAACAAAGAACTCTACGACGTACAATATTAAGTAGTGCAATTACAAACATTTTTGTAGCTAAATAAAGTAATTTTATAATACTTTTGTTAAAAGTACCAGAAGAGTGATCACAAATTCTTTGTTACGTGTATTTCAAAATCGAGTTTCTACTGAAAAACGCAGTGTTACATTCAGGCGCTATCCCCCGAGGGGATGGTGAAATGTGTCATTGTAGGAGAGAAAGAAGTAAAGAAAGGGAAAAAAGAAGTATGAAGCCTTTACGAAAACCGAGCTGCAACTACCGTTCGCAAAGGGCGTCACGACGTCGCTCGTTAGCCGGGGCCAATGAGCGCGTGTATTCGCTTTCGCAAAAAAGCAAACATTCACGAGATGCACTCGTTTATAAGTATAGAACGACATACGTAAGAGATTGTAAGAAGCGGAAACAAATATACAAAGCGTTACAATAATCCAGTAATTATGACTAGCAAGTAGAGCTTTTATAGTACAGACGCTTCTTTCTTCAACACCGCTCGATAACGAGAAGCAGTTACAAATAAAAGCTTCCCATTAGAATTGAGATTTTATTTGCAACTGCTTCTCGAGATTAAATGTCGACGGGTCAGAAGTCTTTCTGCCATGTACATTGGGGCCACCAAGTCGCACATAATCAATGGTGGAGACACAGCACTGACGCGATTTGAAAGAAACAATAATAAACGAAGAGCTGCAAGGCACTTTCGAAGAAACCGCAAGAAACGTACATAAAATAAGACTGTCTTTCCTTCAAATTTACCGGATTTTGCTCGGTGTATATATATATATATATGTATGTATATATATTCAAGGCACGGCACATCGAATCGAGGCACGATATCCGCGTTCGCTTCAGGGCTTTCATACGCGCAATGTACAACAATTATCATCTAGATATAAAAAAGTCGAAGTAGAATAATCCCCTGAACGCCGAGCGATAACGTGCTTCGTTCTCGGACGTATGCATGTGTGTGTGAGGTGTGGAGACACTGGAAAATCCTGTGCGTCTACGCGCGTTCTTGTGCATACCGTTTTCCGATTTTCAAGTGTCTGCAAGGCACTTTCGCTTTTACTTATCAATCGCATTGTTAAGTTCAAGCAGGAGACAGTTTTTTGTGGTTAGCCGAACGGGGAAGTTAAATCAGTCTCTAAGTCTCTATCGAGGAATCGGCAAACTTCCGGATTATTAACCTGATTGTCCGTCCGCGGATTTCTTTTCAAGTAACGCACGATGCACTCTTTCACTCTCTTCCTCTCTCTCCCAATCACTCACAGACGCATACGCTAATAATATATACACTCGAGTTCACGGGAGCGCAGGCGACGTCTTCGATAAGTCCGACTACTTTAATGAAGATAAAATCGTTTCGACCGTCATTAAACTACTGGCAGTTGATCAATCGTAAAAAGGAGTAAGAGCCTCGCCTGCGCTCTACAAGAATACAACAAACCGCATGGGGTTTGCCACTTTTAATTGATTTAAATTAGTTAAGCTTGCAGCAGCTCTTCCTGGCGCCGACGAATAACGTCGGCGGATTCTCAAGTATTTACAAAGACCCTAAGTGTAATTTACAAAATATAGATATTCTACGAGGAGCCGTGCACTTGGAACCTCCGGATGCGCGCCTGCACAGACTCGCACTGCACCTCGCTGTAGCGCATGTAGCGGCCCGCTCTGACTGGCTCGCGAATCACCACCAGGTTCTCGCCGCGGCTGCGCAGGGCTTCGAGTCCAGTAATGCTACGAGTCGTGCTCGCTGAAAAATTCAACAAAATTACCTTAGTATTTGCTTTCCAATTTTTTTTTTTTTTTTGGGATAATATATTCAAGATAAAAACAGGGTGAGAAGACGTTTGAAACTTTTTCTTATTAATATTAGTCGTAAGCATATTTTAACATTATTTATCGATATTTTTTACACATCTGAATGCACTCGATTGTCAAGGATCGCTTGTGAAAATGCTATTCTAAAGCATAAATCAAAAGTTTCAAACTTAAGATTAACTAAGCCATTAGATAACCCATAAGTCAAGGGAATCGCCCAACTTTCCCGCAATGATTAATGCACTCACTTCTGGTGGCCGAGCTCGAAGCGAGACTGACGCTGCTGCTACTGGTGCTCGAGCTCGCGCTGGCGATGGACATCTTGGTGCTGCCCACGAGGCTGGACGTGCTGCTGATGCTGCTGCTGCTGCTGCTGCTGGTCGACACGTAGTGGTGGTGGTCGACGGTGGTGAAGCGACTGAGGGCCTTGCTGACGACGCCGTTGCATTCGCGCGGCCAGACTCGCTTGCCGTGCCTGAGGCTGCTGCTCGTGGCGACGTTGCTGCCGCTGCCGTTGCCGCTGCCGCTGTTGTTCAGCAGCCCGTTGCGCTGCTTCCAGCTGTGCGTTTCGCTCGCGCTGAACGGGAAGCTCACCCGGCCCTGACTGGTCTTCCCGTAGAGGATGAAGTCCAGAGAGTCGTCCGAGTAGATGCTGCTACGGTCCGACGAGCTGTCCGTCGAGATCTCGGAGACGGTGTCGGAGTTGCTGTCGCTGCATTGCTGCTCTTCCCCCAGGATGAAGACTGGCGTGCATTTGAATACCTCCCCTGACGACGTGCTCGTCGTGTGTACTAGAATTTAAGAGATCGTTTAGTTTTGGAATCTTTTACAGTAAAAATAAAAGTTTTATAAAACTGTTCGTTACCCGAAGACCGCCTGGAAGAGGACGAACTTTCCATCTCGAGAACACCGTCGTCGAAGACCTCGAGAAGATCAGCGCTGGCCGAGAATTTCCTAGCGAGATAATCCATGCTCCGCTTGAAGTCTCTTCGGCGCTCCGACGACAGGCCACTAAAATGCTTCGAAGTCGGCGAGGACGTTGACCTCGGCAGCGTGGCGTTCAGTCTCCTCGAGTACGACGAGTACTCCCTGCTCTCGGCGCTCTCCTCCTTGCGAGCGTTGTTGCCAACGGGCGTAGACGTCGCCGGCGGCTCCTCCCGCTCGTTACTCGTACCGTCGGTGCTCTCCTCGAGCTCCTTCTCCTCCGGCTTCTCGCTCTCGTCGATGTTCAGGCTGGCCAACGCCGCCGTCACCGAGGCACAACTCTCCTCGTCCTCCTCGATCGTCTCCTCCTCCGGCTCCACCAGACTCGCCGGTTGTTCCGCTCGAGGCTCCTCCTCCGGCTCCGTGCAGACGATCGTCGTCTCCTCGGTGGACTCCTCGACGAGGCTGGACGAGGCGGACTCGATCGGCAGCGGAGACGCCGCCGAGCAGGAGCTCGACGAATTATCACAGGACGCGTTACCGTCTTCCAGCAGCAGCAGCTCGCTCGACTCCGATGCGTAGGGCGACAGCGCGCCGGGGATCTCCTCGAATTTCATCAGCCACGAGTGCTGAAGACACTCGGCCGCCGACAGGCGCTCGCTGCAACACAAACGGTTCGTTGTTACTTTCTCGAAAAAAAAAAACACTTGGACGCTTCCGGTTTTGAAGCAACGATTCGAATTCGCGAAAAAAAGATTACGGCGATTATTATTGCTGGTAACAAAAACTCGGCGCTCTCGAGTTATTTTTGCACACCGTGACTAAAATTCGCTTCCTCGCGTATATTGTTATTTATAGAATCCCCGCGGCTAAATATACACCGGTGTTTATAAACAATAAATTTAACAGTTGCATCAGACGAAAAGGAAAGACAATCGGCTCTCGCGGCGAGTGTGATTCACACTCGAAAATTAGCATTTCCCGCGCGCACACGTCGGCGTCTGCGCGTAGGCTCCCCCCCTGTAGAAAAAAGAAGAGAAAGAAAGCCTCTCCGGCTCTTACCTCGGATTCTTGACGACCAGCCGGCGTATGAGGTCCTGCGCCTCCTCGGACACCTCCTCGAACAGGTCGTCCGGGAAGTCGAGGCGGCAGCGACTGATGTTGCAGTAGGTCTCCTGTTTGGTGTCGCCGCCGAACGGCGAGCAGCCCGTGAGCAGGACGTAGAGCAGAACACCCACCGACCACATGTCCGTCGCCAGGCTTATCGGCTCGTAGTTCAGCACTTCCGGAGCTGCAAAAGCGGGACAGGCGAGTCGCCTCGTTAATAATGCATGACCGTGTGTGTGTGTGTCTCTCTTTTCAGGAACCCTCTCGAGAGAGGGCCCGGCGAGAGGGGAAGTCGTGTCGGGGACGAATGAAAAGAGAAGGCCCGATGAAATTATATCCGAACGTGCGCGGACTGTTAGGAGGTGCGTAATGGGCCGCGTAACGGCTTGGAAATTTTCCGTACGCTCGTTTTATTCTTTTAATCAAAAAGTATATTATAATAGTACGCTGAAAATCAACTTACCGATATAGTCGGGCGTTCCCAAAATTTCGCGGATGTCGGCGCCGTGGCTGATGTACCGCGAGATTCCAAAGTCGCAGAGTTTTACATCACAGTCTGGGAACTCGCCGGTCAGGACGAGGTTTTGAGGCTGCGAGACAAAAGAAAAGAAAAAAAGATTAGTAACAGGTTAAACACACACACACACACACGCCGCTTCTTTGCAACATTTTGAAAAAGGAGACACGTTGCGCGGGAGGCGTCTATTTATAAAACACAAGGGGCATTGCAAAATATTTTTTACGCCCAAATAAGCGGGGGGTCGCTCGTGTTTGTAAACGGCTCGCACGCAATTTTACGAACCACAATATTTATTCGGTTCGGAACGCGTGCGTGCAGTGCACGCAGTTATTGGGAGTTGAGAAAAAAAATTGATTGTAAAAGGAGGCGATGATCTCACGATACGCATTCGAACAATATGACATCGCGTTATAAATGTACTCGGTGCGCTATCAGCTTAATTATCGCGATCGAGATAATTAATCGGGGAAAGGAAAAAACAACAATTGCAACAGTGCGAGCCGCGCTCAAATTTGCTCGAATCCTATATAAAAACGTCGGGAGGAGCGGGGGAAAATGACAGGTTTATCGCCTCTCGAACGCGGCAATTTTCGCCGCTGCGAAGAGAGAGAGAACAATAGCCTCGTAAATCTCTGAAAAACTAATCTCCGGCCGCGGCCGGGCAAACATTCCTCTCCTCCTCCCTCGGGTGGGGGGCGCGAAAATTCAGCGGAAACGCGCGCCTTATCTCCCCGAAAAAGCTGATGCGTGTGGCCCGGCGCTATTTTCGAAGAGCGCGCGGCGCCGCGGCATTGCATTCCGCGACTAGAAATACTCCCCGCGAGCCGCTCGGGCCGTTGCACTTGGCAGGAAACGAAACCTTCCTCGTGCCGTATACATACGCGCGGCAACTAACTGGATATAATACATTATTCCCTCGGCGCTCTCGTCGCTTTTCCGCGCTCTCCTCGCTCGACTTGTGCAATTCGACGAAAAAAAGAGACCCCCCCCCCCCCCCGCGCGCGATTGTTCATCGATGCGATGCTGAGTTTTACGTAATTCGCGCGGGGCCGCCTTTCTTGGGCCTAATTTTGCTTTTGCCACAGCCGCGCGGCAGGAAGAGGCGGCAGACCCGCGGAGATCTCGGAGGTGCATCTCTTGCATGTATAAGAAAGCGAGGGATTAGATAATTTTGCCTTTGTAACCGAGAGTGTGTTGTGTGCGCGCGCGCGGCTGACGGTCGGGCCGGTAAATTTATGCGCGATGGTTTGAGGCCTTTTTTCATTATGCGCGGCGTAACCGTTTTTTTTTCGGGCGATAAATTTTTAGACTAATTTGGGAGAGAGCGATAATGAGCGAGGCATGCAAATCGGGCGCTGTTTGAACCAACGGAATAGAGATACACAGCGAAGTGCCTCGAATAATCGAGTGGCGAACGTGAAATGTTCCGCGATTCAAACGTATACATATAAACGCGGATTTTTTCTACCGCGTGCGAAAGAAGCCGTCAATTTGTTTTTTTTTTTTTTAAGGTTCCTCGCGATCCAGGAAACATAAAAAGCGGAGTTTGTAGGCAAGTAAGGAAAGTGTGTTACGGAGATTATTTTCGAATTAAGGCTCGCGCGCACATATATACGTACATGCATACGCAGACGGAGAGGTAATTGGATCGCCGGGGCGAAAAGAATGTCTCGATTTATTAAATTAATTCGACGCCGGCTTTGCCGCGCGAGAGAAATCCGTTTACCGCCCCGATCCCACTCTCGTTATTCCGAAATCCGTTTAGCGAAGGCAGGAGAGAGAGAGAGACGACTGTCCGCTAAAATCTCATTTATCGAAATGAATATCCGAGCGGCGTCATCGTCGCTTATTGTCAATATGCAACGGGACCGCGCGCCCTCGTTTTCAGTGTGCCCCGTTCGTCGTTTCGGGAGGCGCGTGCGGGATTTCGGTAAGCGAGCCAAAAATTTCTCTCTCTCTCTCTCTCTCTCGAAGAATGCTTTGCCCCCGCGCGTTTCCGCGTTGGAGGCGAATCTTGCCGAGCGGCTGACGAAAGTTTCGCTAATCCTGGGAAGAAGGTTTTCTAATTGTGAGAAAAGAGAGAATTCGGGTCACGCGGTTCGAATTAATTTTCGGCATTCCTTGGAAGATTCTTCCGTCGTGCTGTAAATCGTACGAAACGAATTAAAAATAACCGGTACATTTATTTATATATAAAGAGGCTCGCGGATATTTCGAGTGAACCGAAATGAAAACGATTCGAGAACAAAGACTACACAAAATTGGTGCGGACTGAAAACTATTAGGGACATACGCAGTCATCGGCGGCGGTCGCAAAAAATTCCGCGAAGATCATTAGGCGACCTTCCGGCTCCCGGCGGAGAAATATGAATCGATCGAGGATATATTACTCTTAGTATGCGCGAATCCGCGCCACATAAGTCGCTCGGCCAAGGCGAGAGCGGAGCTCTGCCGCGCGTTCAAGGAGCGTTTTGTTTTTCGCGCTTCCCACGCGGCCCCCCCGAGTGTCTCTTCCTCGAGAGCCGAAAGGTCGTAGTCTCCTCGTCTCCTTATGCAAAATTCGCGCCGCCAGCGGTGTATATACTATATATGTTTCCCGCGTTAAATAATCGACGCGCGGCGGCGGTTATTATTTCGCGGCGCGCGTTACCTCCCACGGCGTTCTTTATCGCCGCTTGCCCCCGCTACTATAATGCGGAACGATAAATAATCGATTTAATTAAGGCGATTCGTTTAACCCCCTTTAGTGGCGCGCGCTCCGAGGTACGATCATTTGTTTTACCCGCGGAGGATGTATATTTATTCGCCGATTGCGAGAGGGATTCACTTTTTTTTTTTTATCTTACTCTCTCTCTCTCTCGAGGCTTGTTATTACTGTTTATCAGTTCGAGGCAAACATTTTTATTTCTAAGATAACTGCAGTGGCTCTTTTACCACAGCTTGTCATATTTTGACGCAACGTTTATTCAAAAAGCCGGCGAGCGGCTCAAAACGCTATATATATCTGTCATTCCTCAGCGAGATTTCAGAGATACAAAAGCTACAGGAAGATCGAAGCGCAGATTATTCCCGAGCAGCAACTTAAGGCTCCCCGGCAAAAACTCCGCTTAAAACCGCACCGCGAGATAGGACTCGGCCGCGCGCTTATCGGTCCGATAACAAGCCGCCTTATCTCCCCTCTCTCTCTCCCTCTCCGACCGACGGCGAAAAATCCTCGAGAGAGAACGGGGGGAGGGGGGACTCTTTTTGCAGACACCTGGCAATCGGCGCGCAATTTTGCAACTGCGCCTCGTCTTTGCGCGGCTCTTATCTTATCCGCGCGCTCGAGCTGCCCGCCTCCGAATACCTGCAGGTATTTGCTTAATTCGATAACGAAGCGGCGGCGGCGGCGGCGGCGGCGGCGGGCAATCCGCCGGAAAGCGGAACAAGGTCGCGACCCGCGCGGCGAGTCTCGTCCCTTCTCTCCCCGAACGGCGGGATCGATTTCGTATGTGTACGCGCGGCGGGATATTTTGTTTATATGGGTTAGGAAGGAAGACGTCGGCAGGGACGACGGTCGCATAAATTATATGCACGAATTACGCGCGCGCGCGCGCGCGCGTCCGCGGGTACGGGTTTAGAAAGTGAAAATCACCGCCGCGTGTGTATATGTATATATACGTAACTGTAAATTATCGAAATGTGTGCCTCGAGAGCGCCGCGATTTATTAATCGACGCCATTAGGGCCCGGCGATTGAAAAATGATCGTTCATTAGCGGGCAGAGTAAAGAGAAAAAACAGAGAGAAGGACTCTCTCTCTCTCTCTCTCTCTCGAGCCCTGCGCGCGCCTGAAAAATATCGCGAGTGCACACACGCCGAGAGGCTCGCGGCGCTGCGGCGATTAATCACGCCTCGGTGGTTGAGACAAAAAGAAAAAAAAAGGGAATAAAGAAACGGTAGCCTCGCGCGGCAATTAATCAGCGCGGCCCAACGAAAGCAAACACTGCACGCGGGGGAGGAGAGCCGAGGCGCGCGCGCGCGCGATGCAGCCGACGTTAAAATATTAATTGAGTTAACGTTAAAGTTCACGTAACGTTCAATGCCGCCGCCGTCGTCGTCGATGTCTCCGATGGCTCGAGGCCTCGCCCGCGAGCGACTTTTGTAATTGGATTGCGGCGCGCGCGCCGGGGTCGTCGGTTCCCTTTCTTATTTGTGTGTTTTTTTAATGAGGCCGCGGTTGTTCCTTTTTCTCTCTCTCTCTCGTTCGAGCAGCCGCGTGTTTATTATATCGATTCGCCGGGAGAGGCGTCGTTATTGATTCTATAGCGTGTGTATATACGAAAGTGGAACGCTTTTTTTTATTACGACGGGCTTATCGCTCTCTAATCGGGCGGCCCCGAAAAAAATCGCCGCAATCTTCTCCTTCGGATACAAAAAACCGCGACTCATTCACCTTTAGCCCGACGAGATAATAATAATACGGTCGTCGGATCGTATATATATATATATATATATTGCGCAAGCCGCCGAACTGTATAACCGCGGCGCGAAAGATCGCGCGCTTTTATACAACAAGAGCCTGGCTGCCGCTGCTGCTGGACACAAAGGCTCCGTCGACGGGAGGAGGGAAAAGCGCCGCCGCGGCAGCGCCTTTGCGCTCGGTGCGTAGGCACTATTTCAAATAGGAAAGCGGATCGCCTTGGCTCTCGGCTCACCTCTGCGGCCTATATTCCGCGAGCGCGGCTAACTCGCTGGTGTATATGATCGATAAGCGCCGAGAGCGTGCGGCTGCTCGGGCTCTTTCGCCGGTGGAGTCCCTCTGTTTTTTGTTTGTTTTTTTTCTTTCTTTTTTTTTTATCGTATTTTCCTTCTCCTCGCTACGCGGAGACTCGTGTTTCGGAGGTGCAGACGCAGCGAATCTCTGATTAAACACTTTTGCTGGTCGTCTGGCGAATCAACGCGATCGTCGAACCTGCAGGGTTGCGAAAGCGCGCGCGGCACTGCCACTGATAACGGAGAGGTCGTAAATTCCTTGCATTAATAATGCGCAATGTCTCGAGAGAGAGAGTCGCGCGGAACGGGAAAGGAAGGAGGAACGAGGGAGACAGGCTAAGATGCATGCAGAAGCGGCCTCCGTCTGGGCAGGTCCGTTCAAATATTAGCGGAGAGCAAGAGGGAGAGGCGAGTCCAATTAGCTCTCTCTCTCTCGGCTCTCCGGAGGGAGGCGATAAAGGGAGAATTCGTATCTCTCTCTGCTTACCTTAATGTCGAGGTGCGCGACGTTGAGCGAGTGGAGGAAGGCCACTCCGTCGAGGATCTGCCTGAGGAGCTTGGCCACTTGTCTCTCCTCCGGGATCTCGTCTCTGTCGAGCACCATCTGCAGCTCGCCGCCGGGAGCCCTGTAATCGAGACGGCCGAGGCCGAAGGTCGGGTCATTCGAGGAAGTGAGGCTCGCGAATTATGGATTATATATTAGATATGTACTCGGATGAAATTTCGTTTAGAGAACCGAGTCGGTGCGAGTACACAATTTTTTTTTTTTTTAAATCAAAGCCGAATAATAAATCTTCTCTCCGCGGTGTCGAAAGCCGCGGGGAGATTAATAGTCCCTTCGGGAAAAAATCGTGAAAAGCCCGCCGAATAAATACGTCAAATTAAATCGACGTGAAAATAATAATAATCAGTCAAGCCGCGGCAATAAGCGGCGCCTGCCGCGAGTTTCCTCGAAGCTAATTACAGATAAATCAACCGGTATACGGAAAAGACAATCGCGTCGAAATCCTCCTTTAACGGTAAAAGGATCGCGGGGACGATCAAAAAAATAAAAAACCAAACGCGAAAACGTCGCGAGAGGAAAAACAAAAAAAAACGGAACCCGAGCGCGCGGCGCGCATAAATACCACGGAAAACCCACGTGTACATAACGCGGCTCGCTCTCTCTCGCGCATTAACTTCCTCGTGTTCGAGTTTCTCCATTTGGCGGTGGCGGCGGCGGCGGCGTTGCGTATAATATTAAACGCGCGCGCGGACAGCAACGACGATTAAGGCGCGCACGGAGAGTCCTCGCGCGAAATGTGCAATTAGATAATCGAAGCGGCGCCCGGCGAGCGAGGCGAGTTGTAAATTATTAAAAGCCATTGAATAACGCGCGCGCGCTTCGAGAATTGTTATTCTGGAAAAACGGGGGGGGGGGGGGAAAGCCGGCGCGTCGGATATTCGTGGTGTTTACGTAAAGGCGAGATGCGTAACCGCGTCGTAAAACCGCGAACTCCGGTAGTCCATAAGCTTTTCCATCTGTATTAAACGTCGAACGAGTGCGGTTGGCAACACTTGGAATTCCTAAATCGAGGCACCTAAATCATACACCGGACACCGATCGTTTCGAAAGCGTTGATTACATTCACGTGTATACGTATACTCACAGTTCAAGGACGAGGACCATGTCGGTGCTGGTCTCGAAGACCTGGTGGAGGTTGACGAGTCTGGGGCAGTGGGCGGCGGCGTCCAGCACCGCGACCTCGTGGAGGGCCTCGGCCCTGAGCTCCTGGGCGCGGCGTCGCTTCCTCAGGAACTTGGCTGCCCACTGACGGCCGCTGGTCCGCTCGCGGCAACGGCGCACCGTCGCGAATTTACCCCTGGAAAAAAAAGAGAGACCTCTTTTATTATTGTATTCGTTCGATTCGTCTCTCTGCGCGAGGCGATACGTATCTTGGCGCCTGGCACGAGAGGCTGCCTTGGTGTATATGTATATGTATAAAAACGAAGACGAGAGATGAAATGAGTGTAATTAAGTCATGCGGCAACGGTGATTATATATATATATACGTCCCCGTACGTCCCTCTCGCGCGGGGCCGAGACGTTGGCAAATAAAACGTATTCGGCCCCGCATAAGTCCGTACAGACTCGAGCCAGACGCATTCTTGAGCTTCGATTATCATCGGATGCCGCGGCCGACGCCGAGAGCCGAGAGCCGAGAGCCGAGAGCCGAGGGTATTAATGACTCTGACAAATTAATATTCGATTCTCTCTCTCTCTCTCTCTCTCCCTCGCCTGGCTCGCGGAGAGAGAAACCGATCGAAATCTTAATAATATAGCGCCGCTTAATGGACGGGTTGTGCAACTTTTCCCTCCCTCTTTTTCTCTCTCTCTCTCTCTCTCTCCGCGTGGAGAGCAAAAAGGAGCGTTTTGTTTATTCGACCGACGTAGCGGCGGCGGCGCGGCGCGGCGTGCATTTTTCGATCGTTCGACCGAGATTATTAATCGGCGGGATTATGTGTCGTAAGTAGTTTTTTGCCGTGGCCTTTAAACGGCGGGTAATGGCGGCGAGGTGCTAAGTGATATTTGCCGTCTCTCGCCAAGTGAATAATTAGAAACCGCGCGGACTTTTTTTTTCTCTCTCTCTCTCTCGTCGAAGTTTAACGAGCTTATATTTTTAACTCGTGCCTGGACGTGCAATTAGCTTCTAAAACCGCGCTCGTTACAATGCTTCCATTACCGAATTAATCAGCCACGCCACTCGAAAGCGAATCTCTTTCCGATCCGCACTAATCGGAGGACGAATCTGAGAAAGAGAGAGAAAAAGTCGCGAATTTAAACAAGTTTTAACCCCCTTAACAGCTTCAATCTCACTCCGAGCGGAGAGCGGAAGATTTTCCCGGCAACACACGAAGTATATTTAAAGACCATTAGTATCCAGGAGATAAGTATCGGCTCCCGCAGGTAAATCATCGGTTGAACGCTAAACAGACCGTTAAAACAGTCAAACGTACTGTCTAATAAGCGAGTTCTATTTCCGATAAGCGATCTGATGCCTATTTCATATAAACACACTGAGAGGCTCTCCCATTATGCGCGCAGCCGCCGCCGCCGCCGCGGCGGCCGGGAATAATAATCCCGGCATCGATAATAATTCCGGAATATCGCGGGAAAAAGAGAATAATATAAAAGAGAGGCCGAGGGCCGAAGGTTGCATTGCAAAACAGGCGAGGCTGCGCAGAGATCCTATCGACGAGCCGCTCTCGCGACGCCTAACGGCCGAGAGTATAAATATGCGAGCTTTCGGCTCTCCTCTCCTTCTTCCTTTCCGGCCCGCGGCTGCAGCGGTAAAAAAATCCGCGCGCCGTTTATGTTTCGGCCGATTAGCGAGTTTTGCGCTCGCTCGTCCCGTTTTGTATACGTCGGGAGCTCCACGATTTGAATTCGCCTACGGTAATTATAAGAGCTGCGTACGGTTATAACGCCGCGGCGTTCGAAATTTTAATGAGACGCGGATGACTCAGCGCTCGCTCGAAATTCTTGTGACGCGCGATTTTATTTTCATAATCTCGATATGTGCTAATTGTTCCTCGCGGAGACGGCTGTTTATTGTTTGCTTGATTGCCCCGTAAATATTTAGCGCCTACCGATCATACTAAATAATCGCTCGTTAAAAGATTTTGAATTGACACGTACGTGCTAAGGTTACATTGACGGACAATTCAAAAATGGCCAACTTCCGCTTCAAAACTTTCCGATCGCAATTTATCCGCTGTATATATATATATATATATATATATACCGTTCCCCAAACATTTTCCCAGCGCTAATTACCCAATCCTCCCCATACTCCTCCCGCCGAAAGCGTCGAAATTACTCCAGAAAATCCGCTCTCGACAAAGACCGCAGCAGCTCCGTCCGCTTCGCCTCGGCTCGGGCAGAAAGGCGCGGGTGAAAGCAGCCACGGCGGCGGCACCCTGTGTACGCCGCGCGTCGCCGCGGCGGCGTTACGTAAATTTCGCGCACGAGAACCGGGGCCCCGCGCGCGCGCGAGGAATATGCACGAACAACGAGTGGAATTCATTGCGGCGGCGGCGGCGGCCGCGGCGCGCTTCCTCCTCGGGAATCCTTTACGGGGCCCCTCGGCTCGCGCTCGCTGATACATTCAATCTCGATCACGATCGAATATCTAACGACGCGAACAAGTTCATGATTTTCCCACGAACGCCTGTGCATGCTGCACACACACACACACACAGTCGCTCTCCCGTGTATATATACTACTACCCGTCTTTTGCGCCGAGGCCTTTTTGTTTCCGAGGAGAGGAACGCTTTAATTCTCCGCACCGACCGCGAGACAAGATTGGAGGCTGAGGTCCTGTGCCGTTGGCACGGATGACCTGGTTTAATGCGTCGTTTCTAATATAATACGCCTTTGCCGGGGAGAGACTGTGAAAATTCAGACTGATCCGCGGGTCGAGATATTCCCTTGTCGATGGTTTCGTTACATTTATTAGAATATTATCGCTAATGACGGGTATACTTTTATCGTCGGATCCGAAATATATTCGCATGTAAATACAATTTTTTTTTCCATTCTCCGAGATTGAATCGGTTATTGTTCAAAACCATTTTCCTGGCATTTCGAACTGTTCACCAGCATTATTCCGAAGCCGCGCGGACGTCGCACAGTGAAACGCTTAATTAAAAAACGGGCTCTATCCATCCCGCGGAAGCTCCTCGAGAGGAAAGTCTTTCGGCGGGGCCGTTCGCGCGTTAAATCGACGATGAGCGCTTATCTCGCGCGCGCATCGCGATTAGATAACGATCGCCACCTGCCCGCGGTTAACGAGGCTTCAAAAAAAAAAAAAAACATCCGACGAACGCGCCGACGGTCGAAAAATGCTCGCGGAAGGTCAACGAGCGCTCGACAATGGCATCCCGCCGCTTATTAAAGCGGCGCGAATAAAAGAAGAGCGGGGAGAGGCGGGGACGGAAAAATAGCGGCGCGTATAAATAGGTCAAAGTCAAACACCGAAATATCCTACAAATGAAAATAAACCGAGGCAGAAATACCGAAGTCGGGCTATTTCGAGCGGCGCATTCCTCTCTCTCTCCCGCCGCCGATCGAATACTTCCGTCAGTTGGAAAGCAAAACTGGTGTCCCCCCCCCCCCTCTCCCCCGACGTGTACCTCTAAACAAAGACTGGACTCGTCGCGATTCGGTGTGACGCAACCGCCAACGACGACGGCTATATTGCTCTCATTTCGCGCGTCGCGAGTACGCGCGTACTCTTTGTGTATACATATCGAGCGCCGAATTCGCGCGAAGGAATCCGGTGCCGCGAGAGAGAGCATCGAGCTCTTCTTTTTCCGGGACCGTGACTTTGCGCCGTGATTGCGAACTCGCGGGCGCCTTTGTAGATGAGTAATCGGACAGACATTCCCTTTGTACAATAAAGGAATTTCGATATTGGGTAAGAGAGTATCGGGATTGTTGGAATACCTACGGCCTGAGACCGTTGGAAAGTTCGACACTTTTTTTTTTTTTTTTGTTCCTCGGTATTTTCTAATGTTATCTTTACGGTAATTGCGTTTAAATGTAAAATGAGTAAACTCGCTCGGGGTTACTCGAATATTGGGAAAACGCGCGCGCGCGCGCGCGCGTGGTGTCTTTATCGAAACGATTTTTAACTCGTCGGTCGTTCGTTCGACAGGGAGTTGTGTAAAATTTCAGTTATGCCGGTCGCGACGACTGTAAAAATCGCGGTCGCGAGTCTCTCGAACGAGTGCAATGAGGCGACCATAAATTATCGCCGAGGAATTCGTTCTTGTCGTCGAATTCGGGAGGAGCGACGACCGTAAATCTATTTTCCGCGAATTCCCTCGAGTGTCCTTGGTGAGTTTCCTTTTTTTTTTTTATTTGCCAGCCGGTGTAGTACGTAAAACAACGGCATCCGCGGATACGCGGGGAACGCAAATACATATATATATATAATACTCTCCGCGACGAATTTAAATGACCCGCCGCGCGTTGAATCGTTAATGATACACCCGAAGAACGCAGCTGGCCACCTTCTTTTTTTCTTGTCTATTCGCCGCATACCCGAATACTCTCGTCTCCCCGTTCAAAGAAATATGATTCACTCCGGACGCGCTGCATAAGGAATAAAAGAGTGCCCCCTTTGGGACCTCTCTCCGAACGCCCAGCTGGAATATCAAAACGGCCGAAAATCAATTATTTGACCGGCCGCTCCGCGTCTCCGAGGGCTCGAAGCCGCGCCGCGCTTCGATAAATAAAGCGCGACGACGCAAAAGAGTCGAAAAATAAAAAGAGTCGCAGTTCCTTTGTCGAGGGAGATAAGAAACTGCGTCAGTCAGCCTTGAGCGGGGGCCGGCTTTCCCACTGAATTTCGAATCTCGCGGCGGTTTAACGCACCTCGAAGGTCGGCGGGGCTCTCTCTCTCTCTCTCTCGGGGAGGAAGAAAAGACACGCATCGCGGGGCCCTGCGCTCCCGGTAATTGCCACCGGCGCACACACCACCACCCCCTCCCCGAGAAGAAGGAGGTTAGAGCGCACATCCGCCACCTGTGTACGCGCCCGTGTCTTGTTGCTACGTGAGAAAAACAGAGAGAGAGAGAGCCCGGCTCCGGCATTCGCCCAGTGCAAATAGTTGCGCTCTTTGCATTGTGCGCCGCGCACCGCGCTAATTACTCGGAGGGAGAGGGGAGATAGCAGCGCCGGAAGAGCGGATTATCGTTTTGCCGAACGCTCTGTTTTTTTTTTCCTTTTTTTTTCAAGCAGGTCTTTATAGGTAGATAAGGGTTGTGTATATCGTCGCGGAGCAGGATACGAAGAGCGCCGGGGGCAGGATGCGGACTATCTTTCTGGAGCAAGCTCGATAAGCGGCCTATCGCCCAGCTCGAACAAAAGGAGCGCACGCGGAGAGGGCAAGGCGCGCGTGCGCACGGCCCCCGTTAGATAATAATATCGTCGATAGCAGGACTCGCTCTCGACAAATATTTACACGCTCTCCTCTCGACGTCGACGGCGGTGAGAAGAAGAAGAAAAAAAAAAGCACGGCAAAAGGATATCCTTTCCGAGTTTCGCGAACGAAAAGCCGGGGGGTGGGGGGAAAAATAGCAGCGATCCTCGCGAGCACGCGCGGAATGCGACTCGAGCCGCGCGCGCGAGAGCGGACAAAGCAGCTGTTACAAAGAAAAGGACTCGAGTCATAATCGCGGCGGCTTTTCTCTCGGAGCGCTTCCCGGCATTAAAACGCTCGGGGGGCATCAAGTGGCGGACGGATACGCGGAAAGCTCTCGGGCCCGCTTCCCACGTGAATCAGCTCGTGACCCGAGAGCGCAGACGCGCGCGGGGAGAGAGAACGAGCGTTCGACCCGCGGACCGTTAACGCGCGCTCACCGGCAGCCCCCACCCACGAGGCGTGCATGCATAAAGGCCCCGAGGAAATCGCCCGAGTCGGTCAGCCAAGTTTTCCTCTCTCTCTCTCTCTCTCCTGACATCCTAGCCGAGGAGGGAACGCCGCCAGAGCCTCGCGGCTACCGGGCGACGATGCTGCCTAAGGGATCCGCGGGAGTTGCAGCGAGCGGCGCTTTGTTCCGAGGCGGTTCCGCGCGCGTATGTGTACGCTCATTTCCGAGCGGAGACGGCGCGTTTCAATTGCCGTTGTTTTCGAGGCGATTGTAATAGGCGGCGTGACCTCCGATAAATTTTCCAGAGGAAGAATATTCATTCGTTCGCACATTTTTATATATATATCAATTGCCGTTCGTAGAAACTTGTTAATGGAATCCAAAACAAAGCTTCGTTATCGGGCTTTGCAGAAAACCCCGCGGCCGCCGAGCCCTTATCGGAGCACCCAGCTGTTGCATAACCGATCCCGTATCGCTTCCCTAAACTTGACATTTATATATACTTTTACCGCAAGCCTCTGAATCATCGTCGATCCGCGTAATTCACACTCGGTTTCCTGACGTATCCCTTATCGCCCAAGTGCGCATCCGCCGATCGGGACGAATTATGGTTATTCCGCAAAGAGGCTGACGCCTCCTCGACCACGAGGAAGTTCCGCTGTTGTCGCCATGAGCCGCTTTCCATTTTTCACGTCGGCGGAGGGTTGGGTGTAACCCGTTCCCAGATTTTTTTCGAGCTCCCCGCGCGTCGATTCGAGCGAAAAAGCGTGACGTCACGGGATTACGCGGACGAGCGATCGGTGCGACTCTCGGGTGACGCGACGCACCGTTTTTAATTACGCCTCCTTCGGTAGCGTCTCTCTTATCGGCGCGCGTCGCGTCTCGTACATTATATATACGTGACGGTTTTGCGCGCGCCGTCAAGGTCGCCGAACTGATTTCTTCGTATTCGCGGAGAGACAGAGCTTTTCAGCCGCCTGTTTTCATAACAGTTTCTTCGATTGCAAAATATATCGGCTGCGCGAGGAGAGGCGTAACAGCGCCGATAAGAAACAAAGTTTTCAACCTTTGCGCGAGATTGAGACATATTTTGCTGGATTGTTGCACTTTGCCAGCTGTGTGAGGGGAGGAGGGGTCGGATAAGGCACTCGAAACGATGATGGATCGGCGCTGAATTGCAGCGTGATAAAAGCAGCCGCGGTTCGCGTTCTTTTTTTTTGATTTATTGATCGCGATCGATGTACGTCGTCGCGGAGGAAGATAAGAGTGGAAAGATATTTGTCGAATTTGAGTGAAACCTTAAAAATTTTTACGTTGTAAATTACGCGTTGTATTTGAGGTCTTAAAAGCCACTTCCCAACGCGATGAATCATCGAATTCCTGAGTTTCACTAAATGTGTTTATTACCGCTTACATATAACGTAAAAGGGTAATCTCGGTGTCTAAATACGTACAAAAGTGAAATCACTCGTCATAATACCCCTTTTTTATTTCCCACTTTTCTTTCCTTCCAATAAACATTTATTCCCCGGAATTCATGAATGCTAATTCATTCGTTCAATAATTACTTATCACGAAACAATTTAACGACGTTAGACAAAAAAAAAAAATGATCGTCTTCGCAGTAACGACCTCGAGGAGACAGCCGCGATCGCGCGGCTGTCAAAAGCAGCGGATTCGCGGAAGATCGTCGAAACTGGAGCAGAGCCGCTGACTAAGACCACTGCGCAGGACAAAATTACCGAACGAGAGCGGAATCCGCCCCGTAATCCCTGGGAAAAAAAAGGGAAAAGAGAATACGCGGAAGCGGAGGCCCGAGAGAGAGAGAGAGAGAGAGAGAGACAAAGGCCGAAAAAGCGTAATTTTAGAAGCGTAAACGTCAGCCGCGTCAAAAGAGCATTTACATAGCGGCGCGTCTTCTCACGGGAAGCTTTGGGAAAATCTCCTCCTCCCCTCCTCGAGAGAGAGATGTTTATCCTCAGCCCTCTTAGAAAGCTCGTACACACATATATATATATATATATATATATATATATACACAACGTGTAAGGCCCGAAGAGACCCAAATATAATCGCGCGCTCTTTGTGCTCGGCGGGAGAGAAAGAAAGAGAGAGAGAGGCCGCGGAGCGCGCTCGAGAGCGAGAGGAAGAAAGAGAGGCTGCTGCTGCCGCCGCCGCCGCCGCGCGCGAGCGGACCCACTTTTCCGCGTGGCCTACATTAATGACCGGCGCGCGCGAACGAGTCGGACGACGACGACGCGCGGCGGCGGCGGCGAGCGGCTTTTACGAGGTTGATTATAGCTCGCGCCTGCTTCGATTTGCCTTTTTCTCCGGCGGTGATTTGTCGAAATTGCCGCCGTTGCCGCTGATAATGAAATGCTGGCTGATTACGTCGGGCGGAGGGAATCGTCGCGACTTGGCAATTTCTTTCTCGGCGACGGACGGTTTTAACGTTTAATATATAACGTGTACTTGCTGACGGTCATCGTCGAGAATTAAAAAATCTCAGCGTCAACGGAGGTCGAGCCCGAAGTGCATCGCGCGCCAATCGGTGCAGCGTCTACATACACAGTAAATGAGCTCGCATCGACGATCCGCAGATCGGGCCATCCATTTGTCTCGCGCGGCTCGCTGCCGGCATTCGGCCGTCCACGTCGTTTGTTTAGACTGGCCTCGGCCTGAGAAAGAGGCTGCGGGCCGACGCGAGAAAGGAGAGAGGCACGCCGGAGCCACAGCAGCCGGAGACTTGAACGCCGTGGCGCGAGATGTGCACGACGACGACGACGACGACGCACGTCGAGAGAGAGAGAGAGAGAGAACGACGAGATTTCTCGCGCGCGCGCGCAGAGGACCGCGCGGCGGGGAGGGAGAGAGAGAGAGAGAGAGTCGGGAATTCGCGGCGCGCCGTAGCTCAGCTGCAGTCTGCGCGTTCTCGCATTTGGAATATTTTTCCGGACGCGAAAGGTCAAGCGCGCATAATAGCCGCCGCTGCCGCCGCCGCCTCGATGCGGCGCGGGAAGCAGGGAGCCTCGATCCTCCTCGGCATTCGCGTTCCAGATGTATATATATATATATATGTATGCGCTTTTGCAAAACATTTTAATCTCGAGCGCAATGCAGAGCGCCGCGATCAACAGAGCCGCAAGTAGGCGAGAGCGCGTTATACATCTATGAAGCAAAGTGAAATTAGTAATCCGAGCCCGCGAAACCCGATCGTCGCGGCCTGCAGTCACGTTATTCATCGCGTCTTTCACCGGTTCGCGGCTCGTTTCGGCTCGTGTCACCGCGGCGTCGATCCGCAAGGTCGATTTTTGCGCGGCGCCTCTTAGTCACGGCCTCTCGCCGCGCGTGACACGCACGCACACTCTCCTCTCCCCAAGAGAGAAAGACTTTATCGCGCGCGAGGGTCTCTAAATAAACGAGCGCGCGCGAGCACGAATGCAAGTATATTGGTTATAGCCGCCGTTTTATTATCGAGAGAGCCGCGAGCGATGATCTTCTAAACGAGAAGGAAAGTCCCCTCGAAATTTTAGCCTCCTTTCCGCGGCGGCGGCGGCGGCGGCGACGGGCAGGTTTTATTGCGAGAGGCGCGAGGTGAAATTGATACCTTAAACGCGCGCTTTTAACTGGAGCGAGATCCTCGGGAATTTTCACCTTAAAAATTTAGAGACTATCCTCTCTGCCGCCGCGGGTATAATAAAAATCTTGCTCCGCGCGCGATATTTGCTCGTGTACCTCTTTATATATATATATAAAAATTGTACGATGATCGCGCAATTGAGAAATTAATATCGTAAAAGCCAGCGGAAAAAGTTTCCGAGCCAATTAAGACCCCCCCCCCCCCCCGTCAATGGATATACAGTCTCTCTCTCCTCCAGGCCGCATTTCCATACAAAGTTCCTCTCGCAATTAAACCGCGCGTCGGAGAGCCCTGCTGAAAAAGAAGCCGTCGTCGTCGTCCTCTATCTCTCTCGGCTCGAGGGATTCCTGAAAAAAGGAAGGAAAGAAAGAGCGGCTCGCCTGGTTCGCAGGAAATATATGGGATGAGGACCCAGAGACCTGGATAGCCGAGAGCGGAGAGAGACGAGCGACACGCGGGCCAGAGTAACGGTTTTCAACGATGAAGGCTGCTGCCGCCGACAGCGGCCCGACGAGGAGGCCTTTAGGCGCCTATCTCACGCTCATAATCCGCTCGAGAGAGCGAGAGCCGAGCCCCGATACTTTATTAGGAGCGAATTTCAATTTGCCGGCCGACTTATTATGTGCACCCCGACGCGGGGATCTTCTTCTTTTTTAAAAACCTGTGGGAAGATGCGCGCGACTTTTGCGGAGAGCTGATTTTATCGATTGACGAACGGCTCGGAGACGGAGGCTGGTGTCATCCTCTAAATAGGCGCTGATCTCGCGCGGGATAAATCGCCTTTTTCTTTTTGCCGGAACAGAGGAATTCGTAAACAAAGCCGAGAGAGCCTCGGTTTCGCGCGAAAAAAAAACCTCCTCTGCGAAATTGAGAAAAATGCGATCGTTCGCCGCGTCGACCTCCTAAAATCATATTCCACCGAATTCCGGCAATGAGCCCATAATTAAAAAGGCTCGTCTCCTCTTCGTTTTCGTCGAGAATTAACCGCGCGGGGCAACGTTTCGCGAAGCACGTCGGAGCACATATAATTCCCCGTAATTCAAGCCGCGCTCTCTCCCTCCCTCTCGTCTCACTCCCATTCATAAAGGACTAAGGCAAAAGCGGCCGCGGCCGATTTATTTCCAGCGTCCCCGGAGTTATATTCGGACGGCCGCCGCGCGGAGTATGACTCAGGCCCACGGCGTTATATTATTGCAGGCCGCGCGAAATAACGTCGGGGCGAGGGCGCAAAATTTTTCGGCCGTCTCGTCATCCGTCCTCTCCGCCTTAACCTCGCGCAAGTTTAGCGGGCTCGGCGCCAAGAAATGCCGACGGGGCTTCAAAAGCAGCGGCGAAAAAGGAAAGGGCACCCCGGCACTTATCAATGGGCCGCCCGGAATAGCGGCCGTGACTAATTCGCCCGCGCGAAAATAGACGCAGCTGCGCGCACGCGCGCGGCTCTGAAGCATCTCGCGCATATACTGCACTCTCTCTCTCGTTCTCAGGTGCGAATGGACGGCGTCGTTGCCGCGGCGATTAGCGCGCAGCTGCCGCGCCGCGCGACCGGGACCGACAAAAGGAATTAACGAGAATCGAGGGATATTCACGCCGCGGGAATGCAAGCCCGGAAGAACGAAAAAAAAAAAAGAATGGACAATTAGAGCTTTATTTATAGGCGCTGCGCTAAGGAATGCGAAACGGGGCTGAATTTGCAGAAACGAACGAGGAAGGCGACGAGAGGGAGAGAGAGATAGAGGCGGAACTAAAAATAAAGGCTCGGCGCAAAACAATCGCTAGAAATTTACGTAATCCCCCCTGCCCCCGGAGACTGCAATTTATCAAAAAGGCAATAATTGCGGCACCGACTGTACTTTTTTATTTATAATCGATGATAAAATCGACTTCCGATTGCGCCTCCAATATTTCATAAACAACAATCTGCCGAACGCCCGAGATTAAGCGGAAAATTTCACAAGCACGCCTTTCGAAAAAAAAAAAAAAAAACAGTAACGACCGGCTTATCGGCACCGGGAATCGGCGCTGGGGTTATTTAAAAGGAAGAACGACGAAAAGAAAAAAAGGGTAGCCGCCGCTGACGGTTGGCGGCAGGTAAAGTGTATCGCCTCGCTCGCCCCCGGGATCTCCCTCCGCGCGCGAAATTCCAGAGGGCTTACTCACTCGCGCTCCCCCCCTCTCACGCCCCGGGACAGGTTAGCGGCGCGGAACAGAATTCCGAGTGCAAGGAACGCCGGGAGGGACCGAAATAGACGACGTCGCCGCGCGACTCGCCCGTGGGATATATCTTCTAGCGCCGAGCGCGCCTGTTTCGTATACGCGTATCGCTACCGATTTTAAAAGCACCGCGATCGATCCGCGATACAATTTTTGCGGCGTTATAGTACGCAGCCCGTGTCGTTGACTCGGAGCGGCGCGTAGATATCGGCCTGGTAACGGTAATCGGCGACGAGCGTTTTCACGCGTAATCGGGGGGGCCTTCCCCCCACCGGGCCGGAAACGGCCCTGGGAATAGCCGATCGAGGCCCGCCAAGGTCGAGTTGGCCGCCTGGGAAAGCCGCGCGGCGATGGAGGCTAAAAGGCTCGGCTATTGTTGTGGTGATTTTTGAGCGGCCGAAGGAGGAGGGATCCTCCCACGAGGCTTCGAGGCGCCGGTGGAACTTTTATCGGGATTATTAAATACGGGATGAAAATGCGACGGGTTTTTTGTTAGACTTACGCAATACCGAGGTGTATCGGGGAGGGTAAATTACATTGCGCCTTTGCAACTCACCTGTAACAGAAAGAAAAATTCTAATTAGCCTTCTCGTTCGAGCGGCGGCTCGGAGTGGGGGGGGGGGGGGGAATGGTTTATGGAATATTTTGTAATTTCAATTTCCTAGTCTACTTGGCTTCCAAGGCGCTTTAATGGTATAATTCAATTTAGCCGTTTGCCAACGACGATATAATGATTCATTTGCGGGATCTAATTAAAATATAAAAGTGCGCGCGGCGGCCTTTCGGTGAATCAGGCATTGTGCAAAAGCGGCGAGTTAACAAATGGACAAATTAATTTATTTAACGTTATTCCGCGTTGCTCGGACGTGCGCGGCACAAATTGTTGCTTTATCACTCGATAAATCACCGCGGGGCGAACCATTAATTATTATTGATTAATTCCCTTCGTTTCCACGTGCCGAAGGCGCGGGAATTCATTTGAAATGTCAAAGGTCGTTACTTTCCGCGAGAGGCGATCCCCTGGCATTCCACCTTGTCAATTATCCCCGACCCTATTCGGACACACCGCCGTGCCCGAAGCAATTGACCCTAATCCTTCCAAAAATCACTCGGCGAGCGAACTTATCGGAATCGACGAATATATACATATACAAGACGCACTGGAAAAATCGGCGTGTCCCTCGGCTCTCCGGAAAAGGGGCCGCGCCGCGCAGCTGGACCCAACCGGCGCGACAAAGCAGCTTCTCGCTCGAAATTTTGCGGCCGATACGCCGCGCATTAGAATATACGTATTTCGCGGACGGCGCAGGACTGCGCGCGAAATTCGTGTAGAAAGCCGCGCTCGGGCTCCCGGCACAGTTTTCTTTGATTTATTTCGCAAATCGCCGCGCGAGAGAGCTGTTGTACGGCCGAGCGCGCGGCTCTCCCGCGGGCATAACTCGCGCGCCGTGCTTACGTAAGATAATTAAGCCGCGCGATAAGCCTCTCTCCGTTAATTAATTTTTTTTTTTTTTTTTAACTACGTTTCTCGATTAATTTGCCGCCTGAAAGAGCAGCGAAATAAGCCCGATACCGATATTGATTTCCTTACTTCCTGGGCGGCGCGCGAAAATACAATAATAAAAGGAGTCGCCCGCCGCGCGGAAAAATCTAAACGTCGCGCACGGGCGAGAGGTGTGCGTATCGGTGCGCCGGACGTCCTCGCGCGATCCCCTCCTCTCGTATCTCGCAGATTATTAGTCATCTATAAAGCGCGGCTGCCGCTCGAGCCGCCAAGTTTACGGTACGTGACTAAGGCCCGAGGAATGTCCTCCTCCTCCTCCGTCTCTCGCAAAGGCCGTTGAGAGGCTCTCCGGCGGAGAGCTATCGAAAAAGCCAACGGACTCTTCGAGGCGCATGCGCAGCTCGGGGCCCGAAGCGCCGCCGAGTCCTTTCCGCGCGAAAAAGCCGAACTGCAGGCTCTCCTCGATTTATCTGGCTTTCTTTTTTGGCCGCGAGTGCTTTATGGACTCGGGGAGTTGTTGCCGGTCTTTTTTTTATTTTTTTTTTTTGTTGTTTCGGCCGTTTCCAGAATGTGGGGCGAGAAGAGAATATATTTTTTTAATGAGATTACGTATTCGCGTTTCGTAATGTCGAGCTACGGGTGCTATTCTCGAAATGATGATAAAACTAATTTAACAAAAAGGAGAGACAGCTAAGTTTGCGTAACTGCAGGAACGAAAAAGCGGATATTGTTTTACTTATTGCGGCCAATTATCTAACGGTCAACGACTGCCTCTTCTCAAAATAATTAACCAACTCGATTTTCGACTTTTTTTTTTCAACGCCTGCAGACAGTTTTAAAAATGCATTTCTCTGCGAGCAATGTACACATCTGCCGGAGGAAAAACAATGTTATCTCGCCCGGCAGCGCGACTTAATTAAGCCAACAAGAAAGCGCGTCGCTGATTGGCGCTCCGCTGCGGCAGAGAGGCGCAAATTCGAGGGGTATATAATACACCGCAATTTGTTTCTTTTTTCTCACCGCCTAAAAAGGAAAGCCCCCCCGTCTCTCTCTCTCTCTCTCTCTCCTGCGCATTATCTCCGCATTTTCGCGCGGAGGTTCCCGCGATATCAGAACTTTCTCGGGGGCCGCCTTTGAAAATATCCCCGATGGGAGAGCTCTACGCGCGCGCCGAGCTCTCCGATTAGCGTCGCTAATTGAGAGCGCGCTTGTATTATATGAGTCGCGGAGGAGGAGGAGAGGCAACGCCTGCGATTTCACTCCATTACGCATCGCTTCCGTTTTTCGGCGTACGCAGGCCGATAAAAGTCGGGCTCTCTCGGGGGAATCTCTCTCGCGTCATCGGCGCGGTAATTGTATATATCGCCTCTGGAAAAGCGCCGCGGCTCTCCTAATTGTTCGCTCGCTCGCTCGTTCGCGCCGTCTATCACGTACGAAAATCTAAGAGGTGCTTCTATAAATATACACATCGGTGCGAAGCGGAAGGTCGCTCTTTTTATTAGGCGGCTAATTGCCTCTTTTTTTTTTCACTAAATACTCCGCGCGATATATTGTTCGCGTAAATAAACGAGCGAGTGCGTGAACTTGAAAGGCATCTCTGCATTTTCCATATGCAACTGCGCAGAGGAGCCGCGCGGATTAAATATTGATGAGCCGCGCCGCCGCCGTCGGTCATCGCTTTCTGCGCAGTTTTTCGAAAAATAAAAAACGGGAATACGCGCGAGAGAGCCGCTCGCGAGGTCGTAGCAATGAAAAATTCTCATGTTAATGCGGCGCGTCCGCGGCTCAAAGAGAGAGAAATTATAATAACGCGCAGTCATTCCAATGACGCGAGATTAGCGAAGACGAAACAATGCGCTTTGCTGCATCGTCGAAATTGAAATTCTGGTCGTAAATCGCAGAAAACGGTTTTACAATTGATATTTTAATGGAAATATATATATAATTTCGAACAAACGCAAGACTGGAATTTCAATTATGCTTTACCTGATTTATTTATAACTTTAAGAGCCTGTTTAGCTATCAATTATAATTTATAAAAAGCCGCTCGAAAATTCCTCTCCACGTCCCGTTTCGCGCAGAAATAACCCAACTTGTTTACCGCGAGTCGGGAAAATTTTTCGTTTTCGCTTTCGCCCGTTAAAATTATTACATTTCCAGAAATCGTCCGAAAAACCGTCTACCCCGCGCTCGCGCTTCTTCTTTCCCCGGCACGGATCGATGCAGACGTCTCGGCAGACAAAGCGAGATAAAGAAATTGGACTTGTCGCACGTACCGACCGACACCGGGACAAGACGCACGGGGCGGCGACGGGGGGAGAGGGGGAGAGGGGGGCAAACTATCTCGAGAGTTTGTACACAAAGGCCGACAAGAGCAACAAACGCTCGGCTCGTCGCCGACAGCTTTACAGCCGGTGAAATTCCGATTCTCTCTCTCTCTCTCTCTCTCTCGCTTTGTTTTCGTTGCCGAGAGGCGCGAAAGGGGGCCGAGAGTATAGGCGAAAGCTCTCTCTCTCTCTCTCGAAAAACTGGGTTACCAAAAGTGCGAGCTTGAGAAAACAAGGCGCCCCTCTGCCAGACACACACCTCGCGCCCGGGTGTGTCGCCCGCGAGGAGGCACTCGATATATCTCGAGAGAGAGAAAGAGAGAGAGACCCGGAATGCAGCGGGAGAAAAGAGAGTCCAAGCTTTTTGCCGGGGGAAACTGGTTTTTCGGTTAATTTTTCGGCGTTTCTACATGAAATTAGCGGCGCGCGCGCTTCCATTTTCGGGCTTTGAGCTTCGCGAGCTGCGACTTTCTCCCGAAAGGAAAAAAAAAAAAAAAAAAAACAGAATCGCCGTTTCCCTTCCTTTCGACGCTCGCGCTTTGTATGTACATTATCGCGGCGTTGCGAAACGAAGCTAGACGCCTCTCTCGACCGAAAGCCTGCCCCCTTCGAGCGGCGAAACAAAAGGCTGCGGAGCTCTCGATCCCGTAAAAGAAAAAAAAAAAACGAATAAAAAGGTGTCGCAGCGCGCTTGTCTAAGTGCGACTCTCCCGTCGTCGCGGGGCCCTTGAGCCCCGAGAAGCAAACGGCGGCGACCGGCGTGGCCGCTCTCTTTTTCCGGCGCGCTCCTCTCACCTTGACACGTCTCATTGTCTGGTATCCCGGGCAGGCGAGAAAATCATAATCACAATATCGGCCGCGCGCGTGCGAGTGCGCGTGTATACAGCCGCTGCAGGTATACAATATATAATACCACGCACTTCGCGCGCGTGTCGCCGTGCGCGTATATATAAATATATATAAAGCCGCTCTCCCGGCCAGGCCGGCGGAACGAGCCGTATTAGATCGCTTCGGCGCCACGTCTGCGGCTTACCGTTTCTTTCTTTCTTTCCGTCGTCCGGCCGCCTGTCTTTTTTCTCCGTCTCTCTCTCTCTCTCTAGCTGGACGTACAGTCTCCCCCTCGGGCTTAGCACAGCGTTGTCGAGCGGCGATTTTCTCTCTCTCCGGAGTGACATTAGGACTTGGCGAGCGAGTTACGAACGAACGATTCCCTCGCGGGGGTTACGCGGGCGCGCTTCCGCGTTCCGCGGCTAATTTTACGCGTTTGACAATATACAAAATATGCATTATTTCGTTCGCGCTTGTAATGTAACGTATACTTTCGTACTTTCAGAGCGACCACTTCCTCGCGCCACTCTTGTACACCGGCAGTTTCTGCGTATACTCGACGGGGCCCCGGAGAAAACAGTTTCGACGGAACGGAAGGAGGAAATTTCGGTCGGTTTCGACCAGTCACTCGCGCGCGCATTACCGCACCTCGGCGATATCTCGTTGCGCTTTTGTTTAAATTACAATTTTATCTCCCCCGGACGGCTGACGCAAAAGTTCAGCTCTCGCCGCCCGTAGGAATATCGCGCGATATGTTTCTCGTTCTTCCGAGCGCAAATTACGCAAGCGCCCGGATTTTCAAGGGAGAGACAGAGAGAGCTTAGCTTTTGCGCAGGACGGTACCGCGGCTCTCTCTCTCTCGAGAGGCTCGGCCTGCACGTTGGTGCGCGCGCTCGCTCGCACACACATGCATGCAGCTGCGAGTCGAGGAAGAGCGCGAAGGACGACGGCGAGTTAAGCCGGAGCGCGCGCGCCGGAGAAAAAGAGAAAGAAGGAGAGCCGGCAGCTGGCTGTCGCAACGCAGCCTGGCACACACGCACCACACCGAGGAGCCGAGGAAAAACGAACGAGGAACCGGGACTGGGACGAGCAGATATCTTTTATTCGAGCGCACGCCTCTCTCTGTTTTTCCGCTCGCTCTCGATCCGCTCGCTTTTCTTCGACCTTCGCGACGAGATGCTTTGGCGGACGACGCGACGACGCGGGTCGGACGTGTTTTTCTGAGGAGGAAAGGTTTGGATTGAATTTTACGAGGACGAGGTCGCGGTTCTCTAATCAACGAGAGCCCCGAGCTCGAATCGGAAATTTTGCGCGGATATGTTGGACGGGGGGAGAAAGAATTATGCCCGTCCGGTATAAATCGAAAAGTGAAGGACAAAATACTTTTACCGTAAATAACGAATCCATCGGAGCGAGAGAAGAGTCCCTGTTGAAAAAAGACGTGAAAAAAACAAAACTAAAGACCATAAGTAAGAAGACGATCGAGACGCGTAATTCGGACGACAAGCCAAATCCCGCGACGGCTTCCTATATACTCCACTTATTTATCGCGTATTTCACCTACGGGAATCCGTCGAAATTCCGGAGCCTCCCTCGATAAAGAGGAACCTCTCTCTCGCGCGCGTCCGCGAAAGAGGAGACAAAGAGAAGCAGCACCGAGGCCGCGGAGAGAGATCCGCCGATAAATAATTAATTGGGCCCGAAATGCGCGCGCGGCCGCAATTAGTCCTTGGGACTCTCTCCGTTCGTTCGCCTCTCTCTCTCGTTTGTTATTAACGCCCCGAGAGAGACGAAAGGATGCGCGATCGCTACCGTTTTCGATTGTGCGGAGGTGCCTTTTAATCGATGCGCGCTGCTGGCGCGTGCATTTTTTTTTTTTACTTGGAGGGGGGCCTTTTGCGCGATTAATTAGTTCGATAATTTTGCGGCAGGTTATCAATAGTCGATTGAGGTGTTTTTTTGTAGCTTCTCGCGGAGAGACGCGCTGAAAATTGACGTGTATAACGAGAAGCGCCGTATTCTAAGGGAAGCACAGAAGTATGCGAGTTTATTTTCGGTCTTATCGGGGCACGTTTGCTCATTTTGTTTGAAAAAGGAAGATAAGGCCGCGGTTAAATATCATAATTACCGGGGTTCTCGGAATCCGTAATCTATATTTTTACTGCAGATCTTGCTAGATCTAATTAAAGGAAAACTACTAAGGCACGAAATAATTAATTTACCCCCCTTTATACACTCTCCTTTCCATCGGCGTTACCGAATCGGCTGCCCGTATTGTTATATCCCACAACCAAACCCGCAGATCGAGCTAAAAATAATACCTCGACTTCTCAGCGGCTCGTATCGGCAGCGGGAAGTTCGAAAACGGGTCTCTCTCTTGAATTCCCGCTTCTCGTTTCGCGCGGCTCGCCAATCGTTCGGCGTCGCGTCTTCAATTGCGCATGACTAAGCGGCGACGGCGGCGCGAAGATCCCACACGCTCTCTCTCTCTCTCTCAGCTGGCGCGATATCGCGGGCGCCGCGACGGCGTCGTCGCGTCGTCGTCGTCCTATACACGCCTCTCTCTCTCTCTCTCTCTCCCGTCGTCCGCAATCGGGTCATCGTCGCCCCGGCCATTCTACATATGGTCACGAGCGCCGCGCGAGCCGCGTAATGTTATGCGCTGACGCCGCCTGCCTTTTTTTCTCTCTCTCTCTCTCGCTTGATCTCCGAGCAGCGGGCCCTTTCTCTCTCTTGCGCGCGAGCGGCGTCGCGCGGCATTTTTCAGATTCCGAGGCGCCGCGACATTGTAAGGTCGTTCCTTAACTCCGTGGGAGGCCAAGGCGCCGCCGCCGCCGCCGGTTCGGTGTATAATATATATATATATATATGTATACCTTTTCTTGGGAAATTCGAGGCTTTGTCGGCGGTGCGCGCTTACTCGAAGTCGGGACTTCGGCGGTTTAAAGGGATTCCGGCGAAGGATACGCGCCCCGGGATTTTTCCTCGGTGCGGTGCGCGTTTAATTGATTTAATTGCCGAGGGACCTTTAAATATTTTGACTCTGGCGTAAGTGAGACGACGTGTCGCGGTAAAGTATATATATAGAAGTTAAATTTCATTGTCTCCCACGGCGGGATAAAGTTTTACAAAAGCGTCGAAATAAATAAAACACCTCTCCATTAAATCTCGACCGAACGCAGCAAGAGGAAAGACTCGAAATTCACTCCGTCCACTCGGGATTTCCATTAAAGCCCAATAAATCGGCTGGCAGCGACGGCACGCATCTCTCTCTCTCTCTCTCTCTCGGCTCTCGGTAAAGAAAAATACACACGCCGCCGTCGCGAGAGCAAACTCCCCGCATCGAAAGCACGCGGAGCACGCGGCTGCGGCGGCGGCGGCTTATTTATTCGGCGCGGCGGTTCTATTTTCCCGACACGCTTCCGGCGGTGTATCGATTCGCCCGTAAGCCCTCTCCGCTCTCTCTCTCGCGCGAGATGGCCTGAATCGGCTGGACGGACGCCAGGACAGGTTAATTAGGCTTGCCAATTCGCCTCGACGAGGAGAGCCGGGGCTCTCTCTCTCTCTCTCTCTCTCGCTTTTTTTAAATGCCGCGGCTCACGCGAGCTCCGATGCCATTAGGAGGCTAATGTCGAGACCGATTCTAGGACCGAGCTTGCGTATTATGCGCTCTCTGCTTTTTGCTCGCGATTATATACCGGCCGCTCGCTTTTTTTTTTAAGAGGGAGAGGCAGATAAGTTTGCCCGCGAGGCGCCTCTTTTCTAGGTAGATCAGCCGGTGAGCAGTGCATTGGCGATGTCTTGCGGGGTTAAATTTGGAACGAGCGTGTTTCCCTTCTCTCGGGGCAGCGGCGAGTTTGAATTTCGAATGATTAGTCGCACCGGAGATTTTTTCGCTTAGAAAGTGTGCCTCCTTTATCATGGGATGCTTATCGTTGGTTATCGCGATAAGAGACGTTTTAGTTTCAGCTTTTCGCGATAACGCAGGAATTTTTTCGTAAGTTTGGAAGATTAATGGTCCCTTACGCGTTTCATTCTTCGTTACGTCGAGTTCGACGTTCCGCCGCGGCTGGGAAGGAAAAATTTCAGGAAACTCTGCCGGGCAGGAATGCGAATATACGAGGCAGGATTTCAACATGTTCGCACGAAAAAAAAATATGACATAAATATATCTCGTAAACACGCGGAATTTTATTGTCGTTTAATCGCCATCCGCCTCTTTTTTTTTCTGCCCGGTGTTACACTCTCGAGAGGCGACCGCGGTGAGGTAATTTCTCACTCCGCGCGGATTCATCGTTACTTTATTACGTTACACCTTTGGTTTTCGTTGCGCAGTCCTTTGGCGTACGGATTTCACGGCCTTCTCTCTCCTCCTTCGTTTTTTCGTATTACAATGGCGTCGCCGTTGCCGCGCGCGGCTATGATTTTAGTAACACGAGTAGCATCGGTAATTTATATCGCACACGACGACGACGACGCGGTTATGTCCCGAGGAGCGTGTATACGACGGCACTAAACCGTTATTGCTCAACGCCTAAATCTTTTTGCCATTACTCGATATATTTCTACATCATTCGCGCGCGGAGTTAATGTATATATATATATTTAAGTATTAAATCATTCGAGTTTGTCGCGAGCGGATTTTTATATAATTTGAGACGCCAAGGAGGTGATTAGAGACGATTTTTTTTTTATCGAGGAATAATCGCGAGATTAGAGGAACTAATTTTACGAGCGATTATGAATCGACGGGCTTATTTCATTACTCGTGACACACATTTTTTTTTTCTCTTTCAATTAGACAACGCATTTTTTCTCATCGGATCAGCGGCGGAGATAAAACTTTATTTTTACGCGAGGCATTCCTCAATTTTGGAATCAAAGTACAATCGTGACTCGATAAATATACGTCTAATCGCACCGATGAATATCCCCGCGCGCGTCAAATTATCAGGCGGAGATACAGCCGATTCCACAGCCCTGACGAGGCACATATTTATTTTTGACAAATACGCGGAACCCGACGTCTTTTTCCCATCGAAAGCGCAAATTGAATTCGGAGGCTAATTTGTCTCTCCGTCGAGGAGAGCCAATCAAGCCGAAATAGTGACGCAGCGTTTGATTAACGCTCGGCAACAAAAAAAAAAAAAAACGAAAGAAAGAAAGAGAAGCACGCTGAAACGGTACCCGCGAAAGAAGTAGACCTAATGTGAATTTAATTCCGCTCGCGCGAGTTTCCAGTTTTTTCCGCCCGTAACACTTTACACGCGCGCGGAGGGGGAGTGTTTCTCACGCAAATTTCAGTGCGAAAGGTCGAGGCCTGCTCGCAGGTATAATTGGATTCCCATTTGCCGTCGGCTCGCGCGCGACCTTCGCCGCCGTCGTTCGCGCAAAAAGCCTTTTAAATACTTGTTAAAGGGCCGTAAATCAAAAATCGCAAACAACAACGGAGCGGGTAATTAAGCTCTCGCGAGAGGATTTCGCCGGGAGAAAAGGAAAGGAGACGCGGCGGCGCGGAATTTCGCGCGCGGATACCGAAATAATTGAGACTCCCCGCGTTTATGTATGCATATCCGAGAGCCGCGCCGCGCAACGAGGACACTTTTATGACTTAATAAGCCCGCGTGGTAAGCTAAACTCTCTCTCTCTCTCTCTCTCTCTCTCTAACGAGCGTCGGCCGGCTTCTAAATAAAATCTTTATTATTGAATAATTCTCGTTCGGAATTGCACAGCGGTTCGAGGCGCGCGCGGACGCGCCGCTTTAAGTATTCAATTTGCGCCGGGGGATGTGTGCGTAATGCGCTTTTTACGTATTATAACGCCGGGGCCTTTGCGTTTACGACGCCGCTCCTAATTATTACGGCATTAATATCGCGGCTGCGCAACGATACGGAGGGGGAGCGACGTTGTTGCGAGATTTGTTTTTTTGTTTTCGGTTTTCGCCGCGCGGACTTTCTTTAGCTTCATTGAGCAAAATTCGAGCGGTCGAAAGTGTGCGCGAGAGATAAGGATACATTGCGTAAGGTCTTCTCTCGCGCTTTTCGAAAAAGATTCCTTCGCTCTCCGGTTTTTTGCTTGCGCGGTGCGTTCGCTCGCACGAATGATAAGGAAATTAAAAATAACTTCGAGATCCGACGAATTAAAGAGGTGTTATTTTTGTTATTCCGCCCCGGAATGACCGAAAAAACGTCCTCTGCCATTAAACGACTCGAAGAAACTCATCCACAGCCGAACCGACAAAAAAGCGTCCCGTCCCGCCGGAAAGGTCCGTCTCTCTCCTAAGCTCGAGCCGAATTAGCATAAGGCATTAAAAAAAAAAAAAAAAAAAAAAAGAATCTGCACTCGGGGCCCGGGCAGCGTAAAAGATTCCGGAGCGTGATGGCGCATCGAATGGCCCTTAGAGTAGCATCCGTGTCGAATGCTCGTTTCAGCATTGATGCGCGACCGGTGTTAACGAACGCCTCGGGGGCCCCTCTCTCTCTCTTTGCGGGGGTGCCGCAGAAAGAAGGACAATGCTCTAAGCGCTCTACGCAGCCGGAGAGAGAGAGAGAGAGAGACCGAGCGAATATAACGAGCGAGCGCGCTCGACTTGGCCGACCTTCACCCGGCTCTCTCGGCTCGCTGCCGCTGCTGCTACTATTATGCCCGACGCCTGATTATGCTCGTTACACCGCTCTGCGAGCGAGGAGCTGCTGCGAGAGAGCTCCGGCGAGCTCTCGTAATTTACGGTTAACCGAACGGAAACTGAAGGGGACCGAGAGCCGAGGAGAGGTTCGGTAACGAGGTCGCCCGGCGAACGAACGAGAAGGAGCCACCAAGCACTGACCTCTCTCTCTCTCTCTCTCTCTGCCGACCAGAGCTCTACTAAGCGCGTTAGAGAGCTACGAAGCTGAAACCGACTGGTTTTCTGCTTTTCGCGATGTTATTATATATTCCCCCTGGGCGGAATGCGAATATACGTGGACCGGCCGAAAGGTGCAGAGGCGAGAGAACGGAGCCGATCGACGGATTCACCGCGGACGATTATTATTATTTTTAGCCGAGTGCCGTATCTTTTTCCGAGCGCTTTTTTCTCTCCCTCTCTCTCCGGGTTTGATGGCTTTAATTATCCGGCCCAAGGATAGTGTCTTCTTTATCCTTGCGACTATCCCGACCCGCGAAGCAATCTCACGGTCGGGACAACGAAAAAATGGATATTAAATTGGAAAAAAAAGAAGTCCGGTATCTCGTTTCCTCGGGGGGGCTTTGACAAACCGAATCGCGAACCCCTCCCGCCAGCCAGGCTATAGTTTTTTCTCTCCCCCCCCCCTCCCCCCGCCGCCGACGATTCCGCCGGCGCAATTAAACTTTCCGACACGTACATCACCGTCCCTCGAAATCTAAAAGCTCTCCTCCTCCGTCGTCGACGAGCCAGACGAGCGTGAAAAAGCGCGCGCGCCCGTCAAAACGTATCGATCTCCTTCGCACCAACTGCATGTGCTTGGAAATCCGCACGTCGGGAGAGAGGGTGAAGAGAGTCAGGCGAGAGAGAGAGAGAGAGAGAGAGCGGCGATGCAGCGCGGCAGTCCGAGGGGGAGAAAATTGCAAGCGCGGATTTTACGAGCTCGTAATGTAAAGTGCCTCCTCTCGTGACGCGAGGCCTTGAACTTTTTGATCCAAGGGTACACACACCCACACACACACACACACACCGGGGAAAAGAAGAGTCGCCGTAGTCGCTCCAAGGATTCGACCCGCCTCCTTTTCTTTTTTTCACCGCGGCTTAGAGGCGAGATCGGGTGTTGTGATTGATGAAAGCGGACAGTCGTAATTGGCAGCCGAGGGATTCTAATTATAATCGTATTGATAAGGTAGAAAAAACGTCGGCGTCGATTCGGAGTTGAATATTAACCGAGGCGAGTCCCCGTAACGGGGCCGGTCTTTCTCTGGAAATCGGCAAAGTGCCGCTCGCCGAACGAAACTTCGGCGGATATTGCCATTCAAATTAGATTTTCAGCGATAAAAGAGTTAGGGTCGGCAAAAAACGGCGGCGGAGTCCTTCGGCGAAATTCATCGGGTCCCGACTCTCTCTCGAAGCCGTTAAAATATCCGCGGAGAGCGCAGCACGGAAAAAGCCACTAGAGAGCGACAAAGGAATATCGATTCGGCGATCGTCCGGCCGTTCGACTGTTTAAGCCTTTTAAAACCGGTAGTAAATCACTGCCCGGGCGCGCACTTTGCTTCGGCCTCTCTCTCTCTCTCTCTCTCTCTCTCTTCCGAGCTAATTCAGCGAGTGAAGAAGCGTCGCCGCGCTGCTGATTGCGCCGAGTGTCACGTGAGTCGTCGTCCGCCCGAGAGAGAGAGAGAGAGAGAAAGAGGAGGAGGATGACAGCTGGTCGTCGGCTGTAGAAGAATCCAAAAGCAGCTGCGCCGCCGCAGCCGGCTCTCCTCTTGTCTGGGCTCACAGAGCGCTCCATTCAGCCGAGGAGAGTTTCGGAGCGGATTCCTGCGCGCGCACGGCGCAGCGGCGATTCGCGAAAAATATTGTTATTCCAGGCGCGGCGAGAGAGAGAGAGAGAGAGCGCCTCGATGCGCGAGCTGATTGCGATGATGGCAGTTTTATTTCCTCTGTCGTGCCGCCACCGACGGAGGAAGGCAGGCCTCTCTTTCTTCGGGGAAATTGAGAGGAGCTTTTTCAACTCTGTGCGACTGCACGCACGCGCGCGGTGGTCACTTAATAATAACCCTTTTTCGAGAGTTTATTATACCGATCAAAGGAGACACACCGCGCAAAAACCCAACTCCCCGTTCGCGTATAACACACTTGTTGAATCGCGACTCGGTCGTCTTTTTTTTTATTAATAAGAGGCCTTGCGTCCCGGAGAGTAAATTGCGAGAGTATTATCCAGCCTAGTTCAATCCACCGAAATACAAAACGCGGATAATCCGCGTCGACAGAGAGAAGCACGGCGGATAGAGTTTAATTACCGACAATTACCCGCTACAATGCATCGCTCGCCGAACAATCCAATAACCCGAGGGCCCCCCGAGTATTTAATAGCCGTCTGGAGAGCGGAGCATTTAAACAAGTTAAAGGTACAATTAAAACACCGAGAGACGCCGTTCAATGCGGATTTCCATGTTTGAATTCCGTGTTCGAGCAGCCCCCTCGAAGTCGCGGCGGCGGCGGGGGCTTCCAACAATGCCCGGCGCGGAGCACTTGAATCAACACGCGACCAAATTCCGAGCCGAGAGGCAAAATAGAAGCTTCTCTCCGAGAGAGAGAGAGAGAGAGGCCTTGGCTTCCTCGCGAAGGATGTTACGGCGAGAGCCTCGAGTGCGTATTATACGCGCAACGTACAATTCGGAGAGGAAAGGGCCCCGCCGAGAGATTCGCGCGCCTCGAGTTTTCTCGGAGATTTCGTAACTGCACACCTTTTTCGAGGCTCGTAAAGTCTCTCTCTCTCTTTCTCTCTCGGCGGGCTTTCTCCGAGGCGCCAACTAATTTTTCCCCCTTTTTCTCTCCGCCGCATTGTGCCGCAAACGAAGCCGAGTCGTCGTCGTCGGCTGGAAAGTGCGCTTCTCGCCGAGGACATTAAAATTCGCCTCTGACGTCGTCGGCTTATCTCTGCGCCAGGTGGCACTTTTTAAACATCGCTCCCTAATATCTCTATTCACGCTCGTATACCGCCGATAAACAGACGCGGCGTTATGTATAAATCGACGCTGCGCTCGCCGAGCAGCCGAACAAAAGCCAGGTACGCTCCACAAAGGAATAAATACATATCGCCGTAGCGCGGAGAGACCGGAAAAGCTGAAAAGCCGGTAGTTGAAATTGAAAAAGAAAAAAGAAAAAGACCGAGGCTGCTGTCTCGGGTCCTCGCCGAAATCGGCCTCGATCGAGGCTCATCTGCCGCTCGGGGCTACCTACTTCTCACACTCGGAGCACGGCTGCGCGCACACAGTGGTATCGGGTGTAAGAAAGGAGAGTTCCCTTACCCGGGAGGCAGACCTCCTTCGCGCGACTTATGGTAATGGAGGCGAGCAGTGGCACCGTTGCCAGGCATAAGAGAGAAAGACAGAGAGAGAGAGAGAGAGAGAGACGTTTAGGAAGAAAGGAGGCTACGAGAGAGAGATGTACACTCCCGGCCATTTAAATCAGCCGCCGCCGCTTGAAAATTGGCTCGCTTTTTTTTCTCTCCAGCTCCTTTTCGGACGGTCGGGACGTATACGTATTCACGGGCCCGCGCGCGGCTCCTTTCTCGCCTTCTTCCGTGAACTCGAAAAAGCGGGGCGGCTTTCGGAATCTCCGTTCGAACCGTCCCGGCTGTCGGGTGGCCCGACTATACACTCTATACCGATCAAAATAAAGCCGATATCGTCGCCGTCCCTTTCAGCCGTCTGCTTCCGCGAAGAAAACAAAAATAAGAGGACTCACCGTGCGAAAGGCTGCTCCTCGACCTCGTAGAGCTCCTCGAGGGTCTGCTTGGCGAGGAGCCTCTCGAGGCGCTCGGCCGTGGGAGCGAGGTGGCCGGGGATGCTGGTAGTCTCGAAGAGGCCGTCGCCCGCCATGGTTTTCGTTCGAAAGACGACGACGAACCAAGAGCTCTCTCTATAATCCGCGAAGACGCACTCTGGCCAAGTCCGCCTCCCCCGCGCGGTGGTTGTTAATTTAACGTAGCGTTCCTTTCTCTCTTTCTCTCTCTGGCGTCGTTGCCCCTGGACACCACGCCGGTCTCAAAAGACTCTCTCACACTCGAGACACACGGGCACACTCACTCGGGCGGCATCACTATCAATACCGTACTGGAGCTCCGCGCGCTTCCGTCGCGAAGTCGGGACTGAGCGGTGAGCGCGCGGTCTGCCTGCCTCTCTCTCTCCCCGACCGAGCTGCGCCAAGCTTTCACGGGAGGCTCGGCGGTGCTCGGCAGGCCTCGGCTCCCCTCTCTCTCTCTCTCCCCCACTGTAAAGTGTCGGCACCGCAGTGCAGCAGGCAGCAGCACACTGCCGGAGCACCGAGTAACTGTAGAGCGCGCGCGGCTCGGGAGAGATAGCCGCGAGGGCCGAGTATAAACCCGAGTGCGCCAGGACCTTTTACGCTCAGGCCGAGTCTGGAATGCACCGTCCGCCGGCCGACGAGTGTGCGGGCCCTCTCGCGCAAAGGCCGGCCGATTTTCCGAAATATCCGCTCCGATGCGGAAAGGTTTTTTGGGCTCTGAATCGTATTATTATAGCGGCGATTCGCGCGACGCGTCGAGGACGCGAGCATATCGGCGCTGATGGCCCAGTTTTTATTCAATGGGCTAGTCGATTATCCTATCGAAAAAAAATCAACGGGGTAGCGAATCGAGCAACATTAAATTCGCTTCGGTCCTTTTCGAATAAAAATTATTCCCCCGAGCGCGTCGAGTCTTTCTCCCAAACGAACAATGAAAATCGACGCACAGACCGCTCCCAATACTCAAAGGAGCCATTTGACAAAGTGGCCGCGTCCCGAGCCGAAAAGCAGCGGCAGCGCGCGCTTAAAGCAAAATTTACTGCCGGAATGGTAAGCCGATACTTTCCAGAATCATCGCGGCGCACAAAGCACAGATGAGGGGAGAAAACAGGAGCCACATGCTCCGGGACGAGAGAGAGCCCGCACGCGTCAATGCGAGGGGAATAATGCGCGCGACTCATCCCCGAACAGCGGGGCGGTGCTATCTATCCGTTTATTGCCGGCACATGCTCTCGTCTCTCTCTCTCTCTCTGCACCGGCGCAAAACGGTATATACGTCGACGACTGTGCGCACATCCGCCGACGCCGACACTCGAAACAGTTATGAATAATAATAATAAAAAAAAAAAAAGGAGAGCGGCATTGTCGCGCTGCCTTGTGGGAATTGTGCAAGTTGGATATTTTGATGACCGAGACGGTGCCGGAGAGGTTCGCCATTGAATGGGACATATACTTTTAGCGCCGTACAAAGTGCCGGCTTGAGCGTGTAAGAATCGCGCTTGATGGACTTTTTTGTATTAATGGAGGAGCGCGTAATTAGATTAATGAGTTGTAAACAAATATGAGACTGGGGGACTATAATATACTGTAATCTTGTATGCTAAATAAATTGAGTAATTAAATTGTTTGAATAATAATATAACGTTATATATTTAATTAATTTTCAAAACAGCATTCTTTTTTTCATACGGGGAAAAATTCATCAAGCATTCCGATCTAATTACCGTAAGATAAAGTAAGTAAGTCGATTAACGAGATAAAAAAAACGTTGCCATTTCATTGACGCTCAGCTTCCTCCTAAAAATTTATCGTTCCAATATTTATATTAATATTTCAAATATTTAATATATTAATGCAGTATTTTAAAAACTATTTGAATAAAATTAATTAATTAAAATATTTTAAACATATTTATTCATAAATAAACTACACTTCCCTCTCAATAGTGCCGCGTTGCATCTTTTTTTACTTCAATAAGCCATCATAAATGCAAAGAAAAAGAGAAAACTGCGGCACTATTGAGAGGGACGAGTGTATATTGATGGAACTACCCGTGTAAAAAAATAAGGTCTGGTTAAAGTCTGCGGAAAGTCTGGCTCAAAAGATCTAGCAAAAGTCTCGTTTAGGCCACTATCCCAGACTTTCTGTAGACTAACCAGACCTTATTTGTTTTAATAAATAATCATATAAAACATAAGATGATAATAATAAAAATGACTGTTCTGTACAGTTGTCTCGCCGTATATAATTTAAAATTGTTATAAAAAAAAACTAGTACATGCATTTTAATAGTTCTGATCTTGACTAAAAATAACTAACCGGCTACTTGTTATACACGTAACAATATAATTGACTTTTAGACTTTTAAAGATTTAAAATTGAATTTTAGACCATCAAGCAAACGAAAATTATAGTTTTTAAGTATTTTTACATAGATATTTTGACACAGTTACGTTTACAAATGGATTTTTTTTATTAATCAATATAATAATTAAATGGAAGCATCCATTGCTATATTTCATTAGCTACTTCATGGACTCTAAGCAGATTACTTTAAAAAATTAGAGTTTTTTAAAATAGAGTTTGAAATACAAAGCTGCCTTGAGAAGTGCAAAAAAAATATGCAGAGGAAAAAACACAAAAACATAGCTAGAAAAGATTG
>JAWWEO010000021.1:18951491-18983323 GCA_035582975.1 Ormyrus labotus | reverse complement strand
AAAATTATTAAAATATGAGTGTGTCCCACGAGTGCTATTAAAATAGTAATTTTTACAAAAAATTTTTCTCAGTGTACGGAGCGCCGGAAAATTTTCCGCTTGATAAACCGCGATAAAAGAAAAAATACTGCACCGCTTCGAAGAAGCTCTGTCCCGACAAGTACTTTATTATAACAATCAATCGCAACTTGTACCGAACTAAAGGAAAAAACTCTCGCAAAATGAAAGTAAACATAAAACTCCATCCTCGGCAGGCCTAGACTACGGAAAATTTAATAGACCGCAACCTTGACTATATACACGCGTGAACAGCGGATGATGCCAAAATTCCGGCACGTGCTTGAACCTCCCGTACAAAAAGCGGAAGCAGCATCCTTGGCCACTATCAATCCATCGCTCTTATCTCCCTAGACAATGAAGCTCGCTCGGTTAGCTCAAGTGTGCCCGCTAGACGCTCGGCAAACAGATGAGATCGACGGATATAAAACGGCTTCCCGATACATCATCGTCACGTCCACGCATCGAATTTACGAGCGGCCAGTCGTGCCGCTGCGAAAAACGGGCTGCCTATAAAATAGGGGCCGAGCGTCCGAGTGAGGAAAACACGCAACGAAGATTATCATGAAGCTATTACCGGGCGCCCGCTCAATCGCCGGCGTACAGCTGGCCGTAGCGCTGCTCGTCCAGCTAGCCGTGGCGTACGACTCGGCGGCCTACAAGGACCCGCACTACGCGGACGGGCGCACCACCATGGTCCACCTGTTCGAGTGGAGGCACAAGGACATAGCTCTCGAGTGCGAGAGATTTTTGGGACCGGCCGGCTATGCAGGTGTTCAGGTATTATATGGGCCTCGCTGCCGATTGGCTCGGAGAATTGCGAGGGCACCGATTTATATATAGCTTTTTTTTTCTTTTGATTATTCATTTATTTTCATGTTTATTGATTGATTGAGTTGCTTGTTATTTTTTTAAGTCATTAACTCTCATACAAACGGGCCTCGCGAAATTTTACTTACCCGCAACGTGGAAGGTCGAAAATCTCAAGTCGATCCCTTAAGTGCCCTTGAATTTATCGCCATAAAAAATCCCGCCTTCCGCCTCGAAAAATCCACCTTCCAACGTATCGAACGACATTCGAAAGCCTAACTCACCGGAACTCGCCGCTTTCCACACTTCTCAAACCCGTTAAAAATCCCCCCGAACCCGAAGGTCTCGCCGGTCAACGAGAACGTGGTGATCGAGGGTCGTCCCTGGTACGAGCGCTACCAGCCGATCTCCTACAAACTGACCACCCGATCGGGCGACGAGGCCGAGTTCCGGGACATGGTGGAGCGGTGCAACAGGGTCGGGGTGAGGATCTACGTCGACGCCGTGATCAACCACATGGCCGCGGATCAGGTCCACAGTCCGGCCGTCGGCACCGGAGGCTCCAAGGCTGAACCCTCCAAGAGGCAGTACCCGGACGTGCCCTACGGTCCCGGTGACTTCAACGAGGTCTGCGGCATCAACGACTACGGGAACCCGATCGAGGTGCGCAACTGCGAGCTCTCCGGGCTGCACGATCTGAATCAGGGCAAGGAGTACGTGAGGGCCAAGATCGTCGAGTTCCTCGATCACCTCGTCGATCTTGGAGTCGCTGGTTTTAGGTGAGTGTGGTATTATGTTTCTGCGACATTCGAGTTTTCGACGGCTTGATTACAAAGTAAAATATATCGACTTGCCGCGTTGCACGCCTGACGAATTAATTTCGCTCGTAGGGAAAACGTCGGGGGGGCTTTACTCGCGAAGTTAAATCGGCTTTACGATCGAGTCCGTCGAACGGTCGAGAAGATATATATATTTTAGAATTTTATTCCCGCGGCGAGCGGCAATTATTCGCGTAAAAGTATCGCCAGCCGTGCTCTCGTTATTACGTCGCGACACACTCGAATTCGCCCGATCCCGGGGCAAAACGAGCATAGCGAATTTTTTGACAAACCGCTCGACGGAGAAAGTTCCGAAAAAGCGCCCGCAGTAACGAGTAATTTTTGCACTTTGTAATTTTCAAAGTTGTTTTTTTTTTTTTTTTTTTTAATATAAATTTGTATCTGAAATTTCGACCTTTCTTTTATCGATTAATTATCGACGGGAGGCAGAAAAAAAAATGTTATTATATAGTAAAAGGAATTGCGTCATACTTTCTTTAATAATTATTATTTTCTTTCTTTATTTATTTTAATTATTTCATCATTCTTGGACTTACTTTAAGTCGCGCTTTTAAAAAATTGACGTCAATACAGAAGGAGGAAAAATAAAAGCTATAATAGTACAATAATCTTATCTAGAAAGTCTCGCTCGTCCGTTATGGTAACGCAAGCTTAATTTTTTCAATTCCAAAAAAACACTCGCTCTTATTTCCGAAAATTCAAACGTTTAATTACCCGAAAATCCTCACCTCGATCGTTAAACATTCGGCGCACCGTTACTCCATCCTCCCGTTGGCGTAGAAAACCAGCCGCGGCGAAACAGTAGTTCCAGAGAAACGGTTAGAAAAGCGGAAACCGAAACTGGCCGCGGCTCCGTTCTGACTCGGCAAATAAACGCGGAGGCTCCCCGCGGAGGACAATCCCATCCGAATATATATATAATATCGTTTCTCTCGTCGCAGAATCGACGCGGCGAAGCACATGTGGCCGGGCGACCTGGAGGCGATCTACTCGCGCGTCAAGAACCTTCGGGAGGACATTTACGGGTCGAACAAGCGGCCCTTCATCTACCAGGAGGTGATCGACCTCGGCGGCGAGCGGATCCGCAAATACGAGTACAACAATCTCGGGGCGGTGATCGAGTTCGTCTACGGCAACGTGCTCGGCAGGTGCTTCCGGGGATGGGAGAGCCTCAGCGGGCTGGAGAACTGGGGCTACCAGAACAGGTATCTGCTGCCCACCTGGGACGTCGTCGTCATGGTCGACAATCACGACAATCAGAGGGGACACGGCGCCGGAGGTGACGCTATTCTTAATTACAAGAGTCCTAGGCTCTACAAGGTATGTGTTATATATATACGTTTTGCTTCCGCTTGGACGGCGACGTTGTTCCTTCTCGAGTTTTGGCGAGAGGCGTTTCGAGGGAATTTCAATTTTTTTTTTTTCAATCTTTATTATTTTTTAAATAATAAAACTAATTTTACCACGCGAACTTCGTGCATTTAAACAGTTTATTTTTAGTTACGCGCAACAAGATAAAACAAGAGAGCCACGAGGCTCGACATGAAATAAACGCAATAAATTCCGTTTAATGTTCCCGAGCATTTATTATTAATAATTACACCGATAATTACGCGAGACCGGGCGGTAAAAATAAACGAACGAAAGAAAAAAAAAAAAAAAACTCGTCTATAAATAAGAATCGTTAAAATATTAATTGTTTAACGATCGCGATAAACAAACGGATTTAGATTCCTCGGAACGGCCGCGCGAGGCTCCTATTTTTCAGAGAGAGAAAAGGGGAGTCCGAATAGAAAGAGTCCCCGCATCGAGACATTAATTAAAGAGTGAAATACAAACCGTAATTACATTTCCCGACTGCATAAAGCCGCCGGTAACGACCATTTCTCTCGGCAACACGTATATCCACATAATAATAATGCTACCTACCCGGGGCGGCGCGTCGCCTGCCTCGGTAGCGCGTAAAATTCTTTCCCGCAGTCTTTTCTTTAATCGCCCCATAAATTGCCGCGGATTTTTCGCGAAACGCGAATTCTCGGGCGCGCGTGCGAGTGCCGCGCTCCGCGCCTGGGCTGCGGACAGTCGAGTTTCGTAATCGGACGCGGTGCGATGATGATAAATTCGAAGAAAGCGACGATATACTACGTTTTTCGATCGCCTTTTCTTGCAATTCAGCGATAAATATTCTCGTGGCTGTTGTTTCCTCTTTTTTTTTTACGAGCTCAAAATCAACCAAGCGGTTCGAATCCACTTTCGAACCGCTTCTCAAAACTGAAATTTACGCCCTTTACATCAACCCTCGAAATCCTTACGACGCTCCACTCTCCTTTTTTCCCCCAACGTTCGACAAAAGCCCCAGGGTGTCAACGAGCACCCGATCCACAACACCAGTGCTCGACTAACCCGCCCGTCGCAATTGCCTTCTCCTCAGATGGCGGTGGCGTTCATGCTGGCCCATCCGTACGGTCTCGCCCGAGTCATGAGCTCCTTCGACTTCTCGGACCCGTCGCAGGGTCCGCCCGCCGACGAGAACGGTAACATCCTGTCGCCGGCACCGGTGACGAGGAACGTCGTCGCCGGCGAGGCTCCCGAGCTCTGCGGGAACGGCTGGGTCTGCGAGCACCGATGGTCCCCCATCTATCAGATGGCGCAGTTCAGGAACGTCGTCAAGGACGTGGTGCTCACCAACTGGTGGTCCAACGGCCGGAATAAGATCGGTGAGAATATCGGATGCGCCTAGCCTTTGATATATAGAGAGATTGCCAGCTAATTGAATTTCGAACAATGAAAGCTCGAGATGTTACGCGGTGGAAAGTGACTTGACACTTTCTTACGTAACCGCGGCAATTATGTATCAAAGGACGCCAGTTCGACGATTAAAAAGACAAAGAGCGGTAATCCTAACTGTGTCTAAGGACGCAACGGTATATACCGCCCGAAAAAGGCCTGCCATTATCCTAATAACGATAAAAACAATCTGTTTCCTCAGCATTTTCACGCGGAAACCTCGGCTTCGTGGCGTTCAACGGGCAGTACGGCGAGGACCTCAGGGAGAAGCTGCAGACGGGCCTAGCCGCCGGCGAGTACTGCGACGTCATTTCCGGCAGGAGGCACGCCGGAAAATGCACGGGCAAGACGGTCAGGGTCGAGGACGACGGCACCGCTTACATCGAGATACTTAAGGACGAACCGGACGGCGCGCTCGCGATACACGCTCAGGTAATCATTACGGTATACATAAGCCGGCGATATTCTTGCTTTTTTTTCTTCTTCTTCTTTTCTTCTTACTCCTCTCTCTCTCGCGGCACCCCCTTTTTCCCGGCGGCGGTCGTGTGAGAAACGCCGCCGACGGCAGGCTACGCGGCGCGACGACGAGTCGAGGTGCGTAATGCCGAGGTTAATGGGGTATTTAGTTTCTTTAAAGCCTGCTTGGCTGTGTAATTTTTTTTTTTAAATTGCCCTTTTCATTTGCATTCCTCCGTCCTTTTATGCTTTTGGGAAAAATTCAGATTCGTATACGAGGGTTTAAATATATCGTCCGCGGACGAATAAAGGTTTAGCCTCCGGGGGGGGAACGAATGAGTGATTCGAAATTATTTTTTTATACATCGTCGTTAACCAGCGAACGTGCATTATTTTCAGTCGAAGCTGTAGTAGAGCATCGTTCGATCATCCGGTCGGCAGGCGGGAGCAAGCCGTAACCAAGTGAGCGATCCAGCCCACCACGCACGAAACCAAAGTCACGAAAGCTGTTAATTACTTTATTATAGATTGTAAAACAAACGAAGCAAAAAAAAAAAAATAAAAAAAAAAAAAAAAATAAAAAAGATTTCTGTTTAACATGAACTCCGCAGTTTTTTCGTCTTTCCTCCCGTCCTCTCCCTTCCTCACAGCTCCGTCAGGTCGTCGTTGTAGTAGACGAGCAGGTTGGGGATGTAGGTGGTGCCGTCGTCGGGCAGTCCGCAGGCGAGGTACCGATCCCGCTCGTCGGGGATGCCGTTCTCGGTGAGGGTGAGCGCCGGCTTCAGCGGCTTACCCTCGAACTTCCAGGTGTAGGAGGCGCCGTGACGGTTGAACAGCAGGGCCCGCTCCTGGATCCGCTCGATGCTATCTTCCTCGCAGACCTGAAGGCATATATATATATATATATATACGGTAAGGAGGAGGTGCCCGTCAGTTTTTGCGCTCCGTCTCGAGAGAGTCGTCTCGTGTAACGAGGGTGGCCCAAAACGAGGAAGGCACGAGGGAATTCGTTGAGTGACACGCGTCCCGCTTTTACGGTAGTTTTTTCTATATTCTCAACCGACTGCTCGACGTTAATGTTTGTATAAGGGGCTTACCCAAATGACCGAGCGGACGCCCGCCAAAACATTGGTGATCCTGCAGGGCCTCGCCTTCTTGGTGAGCAGGCCCTTTCGGTAGGCGGTGCCGTTGAAGATGCACTCGAGCTCCGACCAGCACTTTCCCGTTAGCTCGGCTTCTGTATCATCGAGGAAGGGAGATTATACGCGAGGAAACAACGTCGGCGCGAATCGCGTTCTTTTTTTTTATAGGCGCGCGGATTTAATGACTTTTTTCGAAAATAATGGCCGAACGCGCTATTTTTTTACCCCCCGCGAGAGAAAGAGAGTGAGAGAGAGAGAGAGAGAGAGAGAGAACCGAGAAAAGTACCGGCTCGATGTATGAAAATTATAACGGGCCTCTCCGTAATTTCTCCGGAGCTTAAAGCGCCCGAGTGCCGTTATGATTTTCGTTCATTACAGTCGCCTCTCGACTAATCTTTCCCGATTTAATAAGACGTTACTCCGTACGTATAAAAACAATTTTTAACATATAACAAACCGCCTTTTCTTTTTCAACTCCGACCGAATTATCGGCAACGCGACTCGAGTTAGACAATATACAGCCGCGCGGAATGAAAGAAAAAAAAAACAAGCAAAAAATAAGCCATCCAATAAATCACATTCGAAAGAGATGATAATAATCACCGCAGTCGGCCGGCTCGGCTCGGGGATCGGCGCAGCTGCACGGGCAGCACTCGTTCTCGACGGTCTGGAAGGTCGAGTAGACACCTTCGGGGACCGGCGTGCCGTACGGCAGCAGGATTTTCCGCTCGCCGCTCGCCGGATCCACGTAGCGCTTCAGCTTCAGCTTCCGATAGCACTGCCCCGCCTCGCTTGCCAAACATCGGTCGCTCGGTTAGATTGATGGATGAGATTTAGGGGAGGCGGGGGAGAGGCGATTTCGGGGTCTGTCGATTTACGCGCTCTGGGGATTTCTCGCTTTTCCGCGATTAGAGATACGACGAGCGTAACGAAATTTCGAATGGGAGCTGTATATTATGCGGTTGCGGAAGATTGCGGGACAAGTTTGTTTTTAATGGTTTATTTTGCTTCGATTAGAATTTTTACGAGCTCGCGAATGGAGTATATAAACGGAAATAAATTTATCGTAAAGCGTAACGATATATACGAATGCCGTAACTATTAAATTTCTTTTCAGAAATTCCCCGCGCAATCTTTAATAATTCAATTGCTTATCTGAATAATTTTTCAGTTAATCTAAACTAACTAAGAACTTGTCAAACGAATAACGTGAAAAAGTTTCAAGCATTCCAATAAAGATTATCTGCTCGATCCATTAAACCATTTCTCGAAATATACTAAATATATACATATATACATTACACGAGGGCACTTAGCTTTTGAAACAAAGCAGAATTATCGAGCCACCGCCTCGGCCGCGACGCGTATAAAAAAAAAACAGCTCACTAAACCTTAATTCCCTTTTACTACCCAATAAACATCCCCGTCGCTCCGCTGCATATCTCGAAACTCGAGCGGGGGCTAAAAGTTTAAAGAGAGCGCTCTCCGTCGACTAACCCTGGGAGCGTTGAACCACTGGGTGACGTCGGTTCCCGCGTACGCGACGATGTACTTGTGCATCGGACTGTCCGCCGCCCGCTTCAGGTAATCCGTCAGATCGTAAACGACGCCCAGACAGGTCACCCAGCAGTCGTCCGGCTTGTTGTGCACCACCACCTCCGACGGCATGAAGTAAGGAAGTGCCTTCGATTCCGACATGTCCTGTTGTAAAAAGGAAAAAATCGAAGCCGTTATAATTCGCCGCACCGATTTGCGCAACGCGACATTCCCGCTCGCGCGGGGATCGTTTCGCGGAATCGCGCGGGGTTTGGTAATAAAGCCTATTGCTAATCGAATCGATTGGTGTACTAGAGGCTTTTATATATAGCGAGCGCAATAAAGGAGAGTATGTTTAATTTTAGCCGCGCGGCATTTATTATTCATTCGGCGAGCGAGCGCGGTCATTCATAAAGTTTTCCTTTCGCTTTTTCAAGAATAATAAACGGGCGATCGTTAAATTTTTAATACCTGATTATCGCCGCGCTTTTTTACCGCGCGAATCGAATGCAAATAGTTTGTTCGTCCTTTCGGTTATTCAATATGAATTTCGTTAAACGGAAAGAAACGAGCTTGGAAATCGGGCCGCGTCGACGCGACGCGGTATATCCTTATTAATTCAAAGCCATAAGGCAACGGAACGAACGAGAGGTAATTCTTTCTTATTAACTGCACCAGAGACTGACCCATAAATCGATCCCACAATCCGGCTGATTTCGAGGCCGTCCGTTTGTCCGCGCGCGCTCTCGAGGAGTCTTAAAGCGCATTAGCGCAATTGAAGTATTAAGCGCAACGGGAACGTCGCTTAGCCGAGCCGTTCATGGAGCATTTCCGCTTGCCGAGGCCTGAATGGCGGCGCATCAATCATCGTGCGACACTACTTTATCGGGCGTCTTCGAAAAAGTTTAATGGACCCCCCCGTTCGTTGAACGCGCGATACAATTAAATTAAGCCTCCTCGGGGGCATTAATAATCCATTATCGTGCGACCGACTGGGATTGCTCGAGTGCGTTTTTTCTAATGAGGTTTATCCTCTGATTAGAGAATCAACATACATCATTGCATTTTTAATGGGTCGGGTAGAGTTGTTTTTATGGCGAGTGCCACTTTGCGTTTGAAATTTCATTCGGCTTTTTTGCCGGGATAAATTTAATGTATTTTTAGTCGTGATCTTGCTGTTTATTGCTGCTAATTAAAGTTTCAAGTACACATTTGAAAAACGTAATGATAAAAGTATTTAAAAATGCACAGCAATGTTGTAAGTATTTGATCGGGCATAATAAATGTTAGCATACTTATTCTTTTTGTCGTTAATTTTAAATTATTTAATATTTAAATACTATTAAAATTAATCAATAATTATTTCTTTGCAAAATGTTTTACATTATTTTGTAGAGATGAAAACACTTTACTCCGCCTGAAAATCTTTGCCAAGTAAAAATGCTAGCATGAAGAACCTAAAAAAAAATTATTTTACAATATTTAAACTCCTTTTCATAAAAAATTAATATTTTTAAACTAAATAAACCGCGAAAGGAAGCGGTAAGAAAACCATCTTATTTCCTGTAGTTTCTTCATCTAGAATAAGTTTTCTCTTAAATACTTAGCTTCAAACGTAAAAGTTCCATTAACTATTCCATCAGCAACAAAAAAAACCCAAAATATTCATATCAAACCTCGTGAAATCGTCGCAGAAAAGCCGCAAGTAATCACTTTTAACCGTAGACCTTTGAGGTTATGCGTATGACGACTTCCTGGCCAAGCGCTTCGTCGGGCCTTACTTACAACGTGATATTTCAAAACCTCTCTCGAGATTGGTCGCGAGTACCGGTGGCGCGAATTCGCGGCAGCAGCTCGCGCCTGCGCCTGGATGGGATTCGCACTGCCGCGAGAAAAGGACGGGCAGAGAAGGGCAAACCCGCAGCAAGCAGGCAAAGTGCCCTCGTATGCGCACCGAGCCACAATCAGGTTATAACCACGATAGCTCCAGTGACTTGTGTTTCGATTGACGCACGCGGCAGCCTAGGCTTCCACATCCAATATAATGGACAATGCGGTTACACAGAAGGTAATTTTTTCCGTAACGCCGAATCAAAGGCAGAAGCTCTCTGCAATCTGCATTGAGCGCGCGAATTATGACGCGATATACTCCGGGTATCGAACGGCTCGAGAGAGATGAGGCGCGTTAATGTACGCGCCGAGTCTCTCCGTCTCTTTTTTTGGAGGTTAAATAAAACGAGAATTCGAACGACGTACGTTGGCGTTTCGTTCGTTTCCCAGAACGTTCATTTTATTTTTTGAGCTACAGCTGCTTATTATACAAGATCCGATACTTTCGAGACAGTTTCACGATGATCTTTCAGGCCGATAAGCGAATGCGAAATTCAGAGCGGGATCGAAGGTAGAACGCAATGTGGCATGAGGTGTGTGTGAGTCTTGAAAAATTCAAAGGCTTCGGTTATGAGTTGAGCCGGTTGGGTCTTAATTTTTTGTTCGATTTTAACGTTTCGTAATTGCTGGGAAGTTGCAAGAGGCGCGGGTGGATAGGTTATTATTCTTGTCGAATATCTACCGAAAAATATTCAACCAATTGGGTACTTAATAAATAAATTCAAAATGTCTGTTGAATCCTTCAGTTGATAAGCTTTATTTTGCCTCGAAATATTTGCAAACGAAGATGAAATTTTAACTGAAACATGGTTTAACTGTCAATATTTACAAAGTAACTTTTAGAAAATTATGTTCTTGAAGTGTCAAACATTAATATTTCTTTAAATGTAAAAAGTAAATAATAAGAGTTTTTTTCTAAAATTTACAAAATCAATTTATCAAAATTAATAAAAGAATTACTTTTTTTATTGAATTATATTTTGCAGGTTCAAGAATACAAGGATTCTTTAAAAACTAAGGTATATATTTAATCTTTATTTTGGCATCAAATATGTCTGAAGAATAATTACTAACCAAGTTTCTTTATTAACAGGCAGAGCAGTTAATCATCAAAGAATTTCCAGAGAAAATAGTTAAACTAAATGAAATTCTTGAAACACCAGGTTTTTGCAATAGAGATCTTAAAGAAGTTCACCAAGATTTAAATGTACCCATTCCAGATCCTGTTGTTATTAATCATTCCGAAGATGGGCCAAATACAAAAAGGCAAAAGTTGGACAACAGTGTTGATGATATTCCATCAGGTACCAAAATGATGGTATTGCCAGGTGGCTCTGTACCATGTAATAAGCCTTTGAGTGATTTGATTACAGTTGTTAAACCATACATCAGGCAACTTTTAGAAGATTCAAATCTTGTAAGAATCAAAATAGTTTCATACCTAATTTATAACAAAATTAAGATTATCAATCAACAATATACTGTATAATATCATTTTGTATTAATATATTAGAAACTAAAATCCTTTAAATGAAATGAACATTTATTATAAATTATTTTCAGCTTAAAATGTGGATCTCTTTTATGATCCCTAAAATAGAGGATGGCAATAATTTTGGAGTATCAATACAAGAGGATACACTAGCTGAAGTGCAAGCTGTTGAAAGTGAAGCTGCAGCATTTTTTGACCAAATCTCAAGGTAATTAATTAAATCTAAACTATTTTAATTAATGTTAAATGTAAATTAAAAAGTTTTTGTAAAAAAAGAAATTAACAAAATTTTATTTTTAAAAGTAAAAAAAAACTTTATGTAATAATTTTTACATCAATAAAATGCTATTGAAAAGCTAAAATACAATAACTCAATTTTAGGTACTTTCTGTCAAGGGCAAAAATTGTCAGCAAAGTTGCAAAGTATCCTCATATCTCAGACTACAGAAGAGCTGTCCAAGAGCTTGATGAAAAAGAATACGTAAGCTTGTGGTTAGTAATGTGCGAAATTCGTAATCGCTATTGTTCATTGCATGATCTTGTAATTAAAAACTTAGAAAAGATCAAGAAACCACGATCATCAAATGCAGAGAATTTATACTGAAATAATTTGTATTTATTTTTGTGCTTGAATTCAATGGACACTAATAATAAATACTTTTTAAATATAAATGCCGATCAGAAGAGGGTGCCGAGATCTGTGCAGGAAGATTTACGACTATTTTTAAGACTTTAATGTTTTGGTAGATATTTTACAGAGTCTACTTACAACTTTATAGTTGTAGTACGACATTCTTTTCTTTTTTGTAGCAAATAAAACGTAATAATGTCGCGCTTTGATTGTATATAGTATTGTCAAACGCTGCTGCTCGGTACTCTTTTCACTTTCTAGTTCAAGAAACGACCAAACCAAGATAAGTCAAGTCGTTCAAACTTCCATATGACGATCACTAAACATCGTGTGAAACTACTGGGTAAAAAAACGTAAAAGAGTGATAGCAACTTCTTCTGTTCTTCAAACATGTAGTGGTTAATGAAACTGATTTATATATTTGGCTGAGCCGTTTTTCAAAATGCGTGAAAAGTGTAGATGAATGCTTTGTCATATTAAATTATCAAACAGTATTTTTTGTAACAGTCATAAGAATTTTTTATTTAGCTAATACAAAAATATAATTAATGAACAATTTTGTTCAAATTTCTTACTTATATAAATACTACAAAATTCATTAAAATTGTTTGTTTATAAAGTAAAAATTTAATACTTTTTTTAAATCAAGTAAATAGTAGCATCTAAATTTTAAAAAGTTAAGAACAATTCTTAAAATGCATTACTAATTTATTAATAACTGCTATTGATTAAAAAAGTAGTAAATTCTCATATAAAAAATACATTGTATTTTGTATTTGAACCAAATCCAAACCCAAAAACAAAAAAAGAATTCAAAAGTTTAAAAAAGTTAAATAAAACTGGAAAATTTGTATTTCTCTAGTGCAAACTTTATTCATGATAAAATGATCAAAAATGTTAATTAAACCAGTTCCAGTGTTGTATATTATTATTAAAGACTAATGATGTATTATTAATTATTTTTTCTTTATCAAGAAATATTATTTTAACAACTTATTAAATATTGCAGATCATGTTCTTTTTTATTGCACTATTTTAATTAATAATTAATTGGATACATTACCAAATAGAGTGTTTGGTAATTTTAGTTTAGAAAAATCTTTTCAAACTTTGTTTTTTAACAGACTGATGGAACAACTAGTGAAGTTCATCGTGCATGTGTAATCGTAAGTCAACGCAATTGTGAAAACGCCAATTTGCAGTTAATCTGGATTATTACTTAAAACTATTTTTTACTTACATGAGCTGTTTAGAATATTTCTCGGTCGAGTAGAAGGAGAAAGACTATTTTTTATATACACACAAGCAAGAATGATCCATAGCTAGCATCGATCGCTGATCCAACAAGGAATAGATTCAAAGTTCAAGTTTACACAGGTACATAAAAATTAAAAATGGTCTCTTCCATAGATTAAGCTATTATATTCATACGTATTTTGATCTATTAAACATGAATATGTCCTTAATTTTGGTTCATCCCATCAGGATTTTAAGGTATTTTAATCTCTTAATCTTTAAGAATTTCAAGATATGTTTATTTTCAAAATCCAAAAATACTTTTGAGTAATTTGGTATACATTTTTTATACAAAAAAATAATTTTTTTAATTTGTGAACAAAACGTTTTTATTAAAATTCACAAAGCGTACAAAAATGTAGATATTACATAAAAACAATAGTTGTAAACGAAAAGAGTTGCAAAAATTTATGAATATTTTTTTGATTTCAATTAACTTAATATAAGTCGCATTGCTCTGAATCACTTCTTCACAAGACAATGTAAATGCATCGTTTACGAACGCAGTGGAGTATAATTACAGGAATATATTAATTTTTAACACTCCGTGCGCAAAATTAATCTTTCCGCTCGTCGTATCAAAAAATATGGTTCGATACGCGTGCGATAATGCATATGCCTTGTTTTCAAACTCGTTTCGATCGTGCGCAAACGTTCACATGAGACTAAATTCAGATTCTCGCACTAGTATCGAAAAGTACTAATATTACTAATTAATTAAAACATGATTCAAAGTAATAATAGGAAGACTTAGTGAAAATGTAAAACGAACATAGCACTGCTATAAATGTAACGTTTCTTTGATCGACAGTATTAAAAACAGTATTTACTTACAAATATATAATCTAATTTCCATCTTTGCAATAAATAGATTATCGAATTTTTTTTCCTTTAAAAATAATGCACTTGTTTGTTTTTACATGAAAGTAAATATTGTATCGTGGCTTCTAAATGCAATATTATCACAGATAATATAGAACCTTAGATCAATTTTCTTAAACTATTTTTATTTTAAATGCTTCAAGTTCTTTAAAATGACATTATAAACCGACATTTATGATCGTCAATGAATTAAATGGTTAGATTATTGTATATATTCGTTTCATTAAATAAGTGTATAAAATTATGATTTTCTCATTATAAAATTACCAAAGACAAGATTAAAACAACGATAAATGTCAGTTATTTATATCCAAGGCATGGCAATGCAGTGTACTTTGAGATTCAACTGCATTTTTTTTTAAAAATCTTCATTGCAAGACTAATTTTTTCGTTCTTTTTTTTTGAAATGTCAAAATCGATAATAATTCTATCAACGAATTATTGTTGATTAGGAAATTTCAAGTAAGGCAAAAATTTCATTTTAGGTACAATTTTTTAACAATTCATAAGTCAATTATGACAGTTATTTACGATAATAATATGATTATACAATTATTCTTATATTTTTATAACTTTTAAATTTTTGTTTAAACTTATATTTTCTTAAATTGACTATTTATGACGGTCCTAGGGAGGGAAAGAATTGGCAAGCTCACAGCTCATGTAAAACTCGGTGTAAGACTCGGGTGTCAAACAAGAACTAGGGGTTTGCCATTTTATCTCCCGAGGATTGTATACTATCTTTTGCCTAGCGAGGCCGAAAATACAACGTTCTTGATCCGGCCCCGGGCGAGAAAGTAGTACTTTCGGCCCGCTAGGCAAAAAAAAATTATTTATAGAAAATGACTTTTAATATATCTTTCATGGCTAAATATTGTACATTTATACATCAATTGCACAACATTTCTAAATCAAGAAGTTTAAACTTAAATTTCAACTGGTTCAATAGAATTTGATGGCCTTTTTCTTCTCTTTAATACCCTACTCAAATTATTTTTAACCCACTTCCTTTTTTTCTTTTTATGCATTTTTTCATGAAGCCAATCATTTTTTTCTATAAGTAATTGGTTTTTATCTTTTATCTCTATAATTATTTGTTTCAAGTAATCATTTTCACTTTCAAGTTTTTCTAATTTTAATTGCTGTTCTGAATTTATTAAAGTATTTTCATTAGTAATAATATTAACGTGTTCAGTCTCAAGTGAAGAAATTCGATCTTTTAAATTATAATTTTTCTCTTTCAATTCATCAATTAACTTTTTTAGTTTTTCAACATCTTCATTTAAGAATTTAATGTCATGGTCTTGACTATTTTCACTATTTTCAGAGCAACAATCAGCCTTTGTTTTACCTACTACTTTAACATGATCAAGTTTTTTAACACATTTATGATGATAAATTGATTCACATTGAGTACAAAAATAAATATTTGCTCTTCTATCTGGACAACATTTAAAATACATATTACCTTCACTATTACCGTTTAAATGCTTTTCTTCAAAAAGCCCAGGATTTAGAAAACAATACTTGTTGAAGCCTTGAGTTGTAATGGATGGCGTTTGGCAGTTATCATTAGGAGTTCGAATATTTTTGAGACGATAGTCAATCTATCAAAAGTAATAATATAAATAAAATTTGAAACAAGGGTTATTTATTAAATTAATCTAATTCATTTTATTTACCATTTTAAATAAATCTTGAACATCTATTTTGTGAGCATAATTCATAAAAACTTCACATAAAACTTGAATGAACCAACTTCCATTAACTTCATCCCGATAAGATACATATCCTGGTATTGTAGAATATACTATTAACATGTCTTCATAATTTCGCATTGTATCAGAAACATATATGAATCGCTCTTCAACTCTAGGTTGACAAGATGTGGCAGTATCAGTTTTGTATCTAGGAACTGCAGTTTGTTCATTTTTTCCTCTAAAATAGAAATTTTATTAATATATAAAAAAGTATACAATTGAAAAATATTTATTTTACCTGCATGTTTGAAAAATAAAAACTTTTGGTTTGCCTTTTAGATAATCACAATTTTCAGCAGTAAAATAGTTTATTATTTCAGTGCAAACAACTTTTTTATATCCACTTAAATTATAATCTATACCAAGTATTTCAGTTTCTTGTCTTCCAAGTTTACCACTCCCATGAGAAGATATTATAATAAATGCAGAGTCTGCACGTCTCAATTCTGGCATTTGTGAAAATAGTTTAACTTTTTCTACAATTTCCTAAAAAAAAAGTCTTCTTAAAAACAAGTAGGAAATTTAACTACCTATTTATGTCATTTATAATTATAAGAAAATAGTTTTTGGTTAAAAATCATAATAAATATAAATACCTGGCCAGTTAAATCAAAGTATGTTATCACTTTAAATCCCATATCTTCAAAAAGCTTTTTCAAGTTGGCTTCATCATGCTTGGCACTTGGTCTTCTATCTTTTTCCTTTTTGTATAAATTATTAGCTATTATTAATACATATCCTCTTGGGTTACCCCTCATAGGGTAAGCACCAATATACTTCAAATCTGCTTTATCTCTAAATTTTGTTGCTTTTTTAACATTTATTGAAAGTGGTTTTGTAACTACTTGCAGTTTTACATGAAAATCATCTTCTCTAAATTTATAAACATTTTCTATCATTATTAAATCCATAAAAAATATTACTATATGAGTAATCAATTCAACAATTATATTAAAATAAAAAAGCACCTTGATGAATCATCATCTGATGATTCTATAGATATGCAGTCAGAATTTTCAGTCGTTGGAGTATCAGGTCTTTCAATTCCATTATTACAGTTAGTTTTTAAAACACTCCTTTGCAAATGATCTACCATATCTTGAAGTTGTAATTCTTCCAAACTTGAGATCAAATTTTTGAATGTATTTGCATTCAACAGCACTTTTTCTTCCATCTTTACTTTTATTCTTTTAAAAATGTTAAAAATAAAATATTATTTATTTAATATTAATATAATATTATCATTATATTTATTATTAAAAAACACTAAATATTTTGAAAGTTCTAAGATAACCTTATTTTTTGACTAAATAAAGGATAAAAATAATGTTCTGCTTGCGTAATTAATAACAACCAAAAATTTCCGACACAAAGCATTTAATTTTTCGCAAACAAAAGATATTGCATATATCTATCTATAGGTACATCATAGTAAACTTACCGAGTAGTACGTGTAAGCAACAAGTGTCAAATAGAGAAAGATAACCTTCACTAGCGGCACTAGAAATCACTGCACTACTGTAAAACTGCTTTCCGTGTGAAAAATTTTGACAGAAAACGAAAATTGAAGGTGATGACCAATCGAGAAGCTTCCTTCGTTTTTACCACATTGCTCACGCGTGGTAAAATGCGCCATTTGTTTTTCCTCCGAGACGTTCGGACACTTTCTGATTTCTGTTCTTTTTCTTCTCAGGTCCTTGATCCTGATCTCAGCACCTTGAATACAGCCATGAATGGCGCGACGGTCGCGTCATCAAACTTTTTTTTATATATTTGAATGAATCCAAAGATTCTTTAGCAAAGCACAATAAAACTTATAAACTGTTTTATACTCAAAGTTGAAATGCGTAGTAAATAAACTATCGAAAAGAAAGAATTGAAATAGTTAGACTGATGTACGTCATTTAAAAATTTGGTAATGATAAGATAAGTATAAACACTGTATGACGTAAATCTGCATTCGCAGAAATTTATTTAGAGTATAATTTAGTGCAACTTATGATAAGCACGAAGGTTGAAATTTAAAGTTATTTATAGATATATTAAGGTATTTTTCTATACTTAACGTTTTTACTACAAAAGAAATTTTTCAGATGCAAAAGTATATATTAACAACATACAAAATAAAAAAGGGTATTATATTAAAAACACTGACATTAATAATAATAAAATAAAAATTGAATTCGACTTTAAAATTATAAAAGTAAATCGACATCAACACGTTGCGACTTGTTCGTTTGTGTAGAACAGCGCATCTGTGCAGAGAACTTCCGAAAGACCGATGATTACCCCTACAATTATTATGGGTATTTCTAAAATCCTGATAGTTATTGCACGGTAAAAACTCTACCGACTACTCGCCTTCGATTTTTTGCATTCCAACCACTGAAACTCGTAATTTCAGAACTAAAATTTTTTAATGAAATTAAAAGCGGTTGCAGACGGTGGCCCTCCTCTGTCGTCCAGATAACTATAAGATGTTGAATTACACAAGCCAAATTAATTTATGGTTAGACGTAAGCGCAACCTCGTGCTCCGTTTGATGACCGCCGACGATATTTGATTCATTGGAGGTAAAATCATTAAATGCATAATTTATAAAAAAAATTGCTTTATTTATTCGTTGTTTTTTATTGCAGTATACATAAATATATGTATAAAAATCTGAATTATTATTTAATTAAAATACAACCTGATTTCACTTAGTGACAACCTATTATTTCTTAAGTAGTAATGGTAATTGGACATAATTTTTTTATATATTTTCTATTTTACATTTGGATATAAATAAAAGTTATAAGTAAAAATAAAAATTTGTGAAACAAAATTTTAAAATTTGTTTAATCTATTAACTAAAATTAATTTTTGTCCAAATAGTTTTAAAAGATTTTAATCATAAATAAAAGATTTCAATTAATCAACTAATTACAATTTGCACTATTTTCTCATTTAATAAATAAGAAATCATCATATCATTAAAAATCTTGGCAGTGATTTTATAAATGCTTATTATTTGGCCGAATTACTAGACTTAAAAAGTCCAGGATTTAAGTAGCAATGTTTATGAAAACCCTGACTTATTATCCATAGCGTTTGGCACTCTTTATTGGCTGTTCTTAAGTCTTTTAATCTCCTGTCAGTCTAGAAAAATGAATTAATAAATTTAAAAAATGTACTCAGATTTTGTATTGAAAATACAGTAACAATATATCACATACCATGACAAATAAATCTTGTAAATGCCTGTCGCATGCATAATTCATAAAAACTTCACAGAGAATTTGAATAAACCAACTTCCATTCAGAGAATCTCGATAACAAACATATCCAGGTAATGTTGCATAAGCAATTAATGTATCTTCATAATTACGGGAGGATAAGTCGTAAGGTTTACTTATAACAGACGATTCTGATGCTATTGCATCAATTTCAGTTCTTGAAACGGCCTTTTGATGTTTTTCTCCCCTGGTAGATTTTGAAGAAAAAGTAGATATATTATTAAAGCTGTTTTGAGCTCTTTTAGAGCACCTTTGAATGATTTTATTATTCTTATTGCTGTAAATAAAGTATAAAATAAACATTAACACTTGTTATATGTAGTTAATGAATTTCACATGTAATGAAAAAAAAAAGGAAAATGAATTAAAAAATTTGCAATAAAATATAATTGTATCATTTTAAAAAAATACAAATTTTTGTGTTTGAATTTTTTGAAGTATAGTGTTAATGTTTAAAAAATACATTTAGGTAAAACGTGAATTAACTTTAATATCTACTTTAGATAATTTCTTAAACATGAGTAATGACTGTGCAATTAAAATCAACATACCTGCAGGCTTGAAAAATAAATATCTTTGGTTTTCCACAAAGGCCAGGACACCGTTCTGCAGTAAAATAATCAATAATATCTGTACAAAAGACTGATTCATAATTTGGCAAATCATAATCAATGCCTTCAATTTCTGTTTCTTGTTTCCCATGTTCACCATCGCCATGAGAAGAGATTATAATAAATGCAGAATCAACACGACGTAATTCCTTCATTTTTGAGAATTCTTTGACTTTTTCTTTAATTTCCTGTAATAAATATTTTTTACAGGATTTGTCTTATATTTATTTTACATTAAAATTATTTGTAAATTTAAAATAAATTTCTATATAAAGAAAACTTACTTGGCCTGTTAAATTACTGTAAGGAATAACTTTAAAACCCATTTCCTCAAAAAGTTGTTTTAAATTAGCTTCATCGTGCTTCGCACTTGGTCTGCTATCTTTTGTTTTAAATTCAGTGTTAGTAATGATCAAAACCAAACCCCTAGGTGAACTCCGCATGATATACCTTTCAATGTCTTTAAATTCAGGGCCATCTTTGAACTGTACAGCTTTTTTAACTTTGATTGTTAAAGGTTTATTATCTGTAACTAACTTAGTGTAATAATCATCTCTGAAACAAAAAATCTAAAATTTAATATTCATTCAGTTTTGATATTTAAAAAATAATTTTATCAAAGAAAAAATGTAATAATAATTCATAATATTGGTAGTTGGTATAAATAATAATTATATTTAACCCATTAACAAAAATCATTGATTTTCATTTGAATTAATGGATTAAAATCAGTGTTCCTTATATTTGCTTTAACAGAATCTAGGTGCAGAATCAAAAATTTTCAATTAAAAAATTAAATATGGTGACTTTTATATTAAAAAAATGCAAAAAAATTGTGCAATTTTAACGTTTATAATTTTTTTGCGGACTAAAATCGCGCAAAAATCTGGAATATCGCTCAACATTAACAGGAAATTTTTTTATATTAATGTCAACGAAAACGTAAAAATGTCCCGAATTTTTTGCTAATCTCTTTTTATAGTATTCAATTTAATTTTATAGTTGAAAATTCTTGATTTTGAGCCCTGAGTGTACCTGAAAATATAAGGTATACTAATTTTAATCCATTAATTCTTGTGTTATAGGCATGAATTTTAGGTTCAAAAACAGTTAATGGGTTAAAGGAAGAATGTATAACTTACTTGGAATCTTCATCAAAATTTAAATTAACTGGTTCTTCTTCCTTAATTGATGGATGATTAGAATTAATAGATACTTGACTTGTTTCATTATGCTCATGATTGTTATTGCTGCTATGTTTACTATGGGAAGCACCATGATTTTCTAATTCTTCTACTAAATATTGATGATCAGACTGCTTTAGACTCAAAATAAAGTTTTTAAATGCATGTGGACCTCTAGTCTTTATTGTAGAACAAATGTCATAAACTGTCTCAGGACTAGGCAAATTTTTCTTGAACAGAAAAGATCATAAATACATTATTTAAATTATCAACAAACCCTTTGAATTTAAAAACCTAATCTCACCTGCCAATTTGGAATATTTACATCATCCCTGTTATATACCGAGTTTTCAAGGAGCTTTGGCCAGAGTTTTGACATATCGAGTTTTTGCAACAGATGATTGCACAAATAGTCAATTTTCATACGGTCTCTTTTATCCATTTTCGCTAATTTCCAGCTACAACAAGCTGGAAATATAAGCGTATCAGTCTACTGGATCTTCTCTTCAACAACTGGGTAGCGGCACTGTCAAAAAGACAATCTTATTGTTGTCGTTGGCGGAGCAGGTGTAGACAAAAGTTTAAAGCACCAACTCTCTTTGTCGAGAGTTCGCGCTCGCTGGCCAATGATCGCCCGACTGAATCACGTTCGCGCCAAGGCATAGCGCGCTTGTCTCCTCTCTCTTTGCGGCGTTGCCGGCACTGAACGATTACTGCTTAGCGGAGGTACCTTTCCAAATTTTGGAAAAACCCGGACGATTGCTTCTGTTTTGAGCGTAGAAAAATGCAGGATCAAAGTAGATAAGCACCGATTCCAGAGAGATACTTTGTCGGGACGCCGCAAATTCGCGAATGGAAACGTGACAACGTCGCATTGTCCAGATGATTCACGCCGCACGCGGTGAAAAAACTGAAAAGGGATGTAGTGTATACATGGGGAAATGTCTGCATGTAGAAGATGCTAGAAACGTGGAGAACCTACCTTTCGCCTGCGGAGGCGCGCGAACTTGTTCAGACATGTTCAGCTCTGTCGCGGGTAAATGAACGTTTCGGTAAGGAATGCGGACTTTATCCGCTCGCGCAGGACAATATATAAGAAAGCACTTTTTTTACGACTCTTTTTTAAACGAATGTTCTACGTTAGCATTAAACTTGAAATTGGCATGATTTATAGCTATTTTGTTTAAAAAATTAGAAATTAATGAAAAATTTGCAATTTATGAAAAATGCAAAAATTGTTTTCAGGAGTAACTTACAAGTGTAATGAACTCTAATGACGTTACTGTGCCTTCAATCGTTACAACAGCATTACAAAATTTGCAGCAATAAGAACCATTATCTTCTGAAACATTGCCCCCAAAGCGAACGACCTGACGACAGCTCAAATCGATCTCTTACGCATACGTAATGCGGAATTGCGACATATCAATAATCAATAACTAAATCCCGGCAAACGAAACTGATTACGATTCAAAAGACTATCGGGCAGTTTGCGCAGCCTGACGGCCGCGAACAATTCCTATGGTGTCCCTATGGCCAGAGAGGGGGCCTGGCTGCGCCTCCCAATCCTCTAGGCCTCGGCGGAGAGGGAAAAAGCTCCCGAGGGGATCGAAGTGCGGCGACGCGGCGGCGGTGTGTCGTGCACGCAGACTCAGTCGCGGGCAGCAGCCAGCCTCCCCCTCGCGAGAACTTGCATTCTCCGTCGTCCCGCGCCCGGAAATCAAGGGCGTTCTCCTGGCCTGCGGCAGTGTATCGAGCGGCGACTCCTAGCTGAGCCCAGCCGAGGAACCATGTAATTCTAGACGTGAGTACGAAATTCCTTGCCTTTTTAGGATGTTCTTTTCTCGTTGATATGAGAGCTCGTAGCGTCGGATGTGGCTCTCTGGTAGGGCCATCAAGTGTACACGAAAACGATCACGCCGCCGCGTAAAAATAAACGAAGGGTATCGGCGGTTTGACGTCAAACTGTTCGCGGTGTGCATATTGAGGTGTGAGCGCGATGGAACTTTTAATAATGTAATATACTTATCCGACGCTGATGTGGGCACACTCAGGCGCTATAAGGCATTACATGCCTCGGTGCAATGGGCTCGTGCCGCGGCAGGCAGCTGCTTTGTGCCGAAGCACTGGAGCTGACGAATTATTGATAAGCGAATTAAAAATATGCTCTTACAGGAGAAAAAAAATTCTATGGCATGAAGTTCACTGGGTTTTAAATATAGAAAAGCTGATTATATGCTTGAATTGTGGCGTTATTGTTTTAACGAGATTTATAAATGTAAGGAAAAAAGGCCTTATAAGAGATTGAAAACATTTGCGGCTTTTAAAAGAGGATATTAGTATTTGCTTTACATTATCGCGTTTTGGTCACTCTACTGATAACGATCTATTTACTATATTTCACGAATTTTTAAGGCCCGTATCTTTTTTTATCAACGAATTACGCTCGTAATCTTTTTCCTGTGCAATTCATAATTACCTCATAAGTCTAAAAATAATCATTTATTTTGATAATAAAAACGAATAAGACAAACGGATGATTAGATTTTGTTTGCTTGTTCTTTTATTAAAATACATGTTTTTCACTCGCGGATATTCAAGAAAATAGGTGTTTAACGATTGTTTTCTGAGTCAGTAAATGCACGTTTTATTCGCACAACGTTTCGGAGAGTATACCTCTCCCTCTTCAGGTGCTACAATTTATTATAAATTACATATATAAATATACACGTAAAAACAATGATCATTATTTATTTTTTGTTTGTACACATAGACTATATAGTTTACCTTAACTTTTTCATTTTTACAATAGTTTTGTTGTCGATTTCACATTAATTAATTATAATTTTGTCTAACCGTTCTGTAACATTAACACATAATATGTACATAAATCATTGATGGTTGTGACTCGAAAAACGATCGTTAAACACCTATTTTCTTGTTCTTTTACTGTTTTATTATAACAAAAATGTTCCGTAAGAGATAATTAATTCCCGAAGAACTTTTAATAACATCTTAGATTTTTTTTTTTTTTAATTAAATACTTTTAAAATAGATGGACTTTAAAATAAAAAGTACCGACTAGACTTTTTAAAATCATTCCTTTACGTTTACGATCGAACGAAGATGTTTTTTTAAAAACAATCGATACAGTTATTGTACAGAAGGTGAGCGTGCAGGCTCACGTGCACCGGCGGCAGGATAGGCAGACAACGTCGTCAGCTCGGTGGGGGCAGTGTTCCGGCGAGCAGCAACGGAAGCAACGGAGGCAGCGGCGGCAGCAGCAGCGGCCGATCTCGAGGCGGCATGACTCGACCACCTAACAATGACAACCTCATGACCTTCAAGCTCGTCGTCGTCGGGGACGGCGGCGTCGGCAAGAGTGCCCTCACCATCCAATTCTTCCAAAAGCTATTCGTCACCGACTACGACCCGACCATCGAGGACAGCTACATACAGCACACCGAGGTCGACAAGCAGTGGTGCATCTTGGATGGTAACAATTATTATTACGCTCGATTAAAAACCTCGCGTCGGCTCTTATTCGTCGTGCAAACGATTATTTTGTAAGATCAATTTTTTTAAGCGATCTTTTTAGTTCAGATGATAATTGTTGGTTTGTAAGTGAATTCGTTCTATTGCGACGCTTAATTTGTATCAGTAAAAATGCTTAATTTTGTATAGCAGAAAAGTTATGTAGATTCTCTTACTGGCAGTTGCCAAAAGTTAATATTAGACTGTGACTCTGAAATTGCGCGTATTGTTTGAGCTTTTTGGAAGAATACAATCATAAAACGTTTTCTTGAATTAAAATTTGTTATTTTCAGTGTTGGACACAGCAGGTCAGGAGGAATTTAGTGCCATGAGAGAACAATACATGCGCAAGGGTGATGGTTTCCTGTTAGTATATTCTGTAACTGATAAGCAGTCCTACGAAAACATTGTCAATTTTTACACTCAGATTTTAAGAGTTAAGGATAGAGATGTGTATCCTATGCTTCTTGTTGCCAATAAAGTCGATTTGGTACATTTGAGAAAAGTTACTGAGGAGCAGGGCAGGGAGTTGGCACATCGTTTAGGCATTCCTTACATCGAAACTTCGGCAAAAGATCCTCCCTTGAATGTTGATGCTGCATTTCATGAGGTACTTATCATTTATTCAATTATTATTTCTAAGTAAGGTATATTTAACTTTGTCAATTCTTTTTTTTAGGTTGTACGCATCATAAGAAATCAACCACCCGCTGAATTAGAAAAGAATCGCCGAAAGCGTCGACGTTCGGCAAAGTGCATTGTTTTGTAATTTTTGAAAGAATTTTTGAAAATGTCCACGAACACAAGGCAACGATTAAATCGTTCAACATAGAGAATCTCAGTAAGAAAGTCAAGTTTGTTTAAAACCTTTTAAAATTCATTTAATTCTAGTCTTCAATAACATTTTTAAATTTGTTAATGATCTTCCCAATCGCCAATTTACGCGCAAAATGTGTAGCGCAAACTGATAAAAGCCATTTTTATTAATTTACGAATTATAAAAGATTTAGACCGGTGGTAATATTTCTCCGATAAATCTGACACATAGCACAATGAAAGCGCAAAATGTATTGACTTGGTTAGATTTATATTATTAGATGCTGTCGTACATTTCTATCTAGTCGAAAATTTGTAATTGATATAAAAGGAGTAATGGACTGCGTATGTATCTGCCGACGAAAAAGGAATTGATCATTTTCTCACTCATTTTGCATGAGAGACTAATCAGAAAAGAAATTTCTCGTCAAACTTTGTCATAAAATGACTTTAATAATTTTAGCTAAAAATATTTGTTTACAACTGCATTTTAATTTGTTGATAGTCAAAGTTGATGGATTAAAAACTTAGAAAAGTGCAGTTTCAAAAAATTTATAAAAATGTTGCAAAATTAATTTAAAATCTCAAGAGTTGATCAAATTGAAATATTATTTTTATTTATGGCTTTCAATCTGTACACGTATATTCTCTTGTACGACAGTCGCCTTTTAAATCATATTTTTAATTTCTTGGATTATTTAGATTCAAGATATAATATATTTATGCCCAATAATTTGCATGTTCCATAAAAGGAATAAGGTGTTTAAATTAAGGCAATATTATTTTTTAATATTTAATGATAGATGTTTATAGATGTGAGGAAGCATAGAATAGTTAATCATTCCTTAAAGGAAACAAAATTAGTTAACTATGATTTAGTTGAACTGAAATAAAAAAAAGTTTTTATATTAAATTTTAAAGTATTATTTATATTTTTAAAATGATATATTTGAGAAAGTTTGCTTCTCATTATTTTTGTGAAAGTATTTTTTAAAAATTCCGTTCAATTTATTGCAGATTTTCGCATTTTACTGTTTGGTCGAAAAAAAAAATTGGTTTCCTATTAAAGATACTGTATGTTATAGGTATAAGACAAAGTGTCATGGCCTATATTAGATTGTAATAATAACATTTGAGTAAGCATTCACAGACGTATGATAGTTAAACGTTTATATATACGAAGGCGTTAAAGCATCATTGCTAACCTTCATTTGTATGAGCGCCAACATTTTTTACTAAAGAAAAGGAACAAAAAAAATTCAAAATGTACAAGGGAGAATTGGTGCGTATCTTCCACGAATACAACAATTACGAAAAAATTTATTACGCAAAAACGATTTATTCATTACTAAAGCCTGTGATTTTTTCCAAAGTATAAAATCGATATATGTTCAGCTGTTGAGCTCAGTTTCTGGTGCAGCGCCAAATAATACTACAAGATCATAAATACCAATAATTAAGAAAAAATTGGCAAGCGCAAAAAAAATTGTAATTTCGTGCGCAAAGACATAAGAAACTGCATACATGTATATCGCCGTCCATTGAATATGCCAGCCACCCATTTTCTCGCGAGACTTTTCTTCTTTTTCTTCTTTCAGCGTACTAGAAAAGTAAACTTTTGTTGAGCACAAGGTATAGAAACGAAAATAAAATATGCATCGAAATGCTTCGAGTCTTGAATTCGAAGTGAACTTCCAAGCGAACTTCCATTTTAATATTGTTGATATAAGCGAAAAGGTGAAGAAATTCTTACAAGAGCGATAGTTTTTGAAACTGAAAATTGTTGTAAATAACACAAAAATAAGTTTATTAGTCGACTTTTAATGTAAAATAGGATTCTGCGATGAAACGTGCATTTTTAGAAGAAGAAAAGGAAGAACGAGAAGAAATAAAATACATCTATATTTTCTGAAATATTGAATCCATCACGTATCCATAAGTCATGGTGTAGCAAAAATGTGCATTATATAACGTACGACACGTAATGTAAGAACAAAATGTTATATGATAAACATCTAAAGACTAGCGTCTAAACGTATATGAAATTTTTTGTTGAAGTGTCTATTTGTGCAGGTCACTGTATACACGTATTATATATAGACGTAACATGTCATGACAAGTTGTATAAAAAAATAATAAACGACGAAATGCGTTTGTAAAAATTGTCTGTGTTTTGAGATCACCCTAAACCTATTATTAGTAAAATTATAATTTTAGTTGTTAAATTTATGAATTCACTAAATTTATTTGAAATTTTTGCGCATTAATTCTAAATGTTGGTACTATTGAAAATTATTTGTGTTTACGAATTTCAGAAAATCATTTCGTGCTATGTTTACAAATTTTAACGTACAGTTTATCAGTTCAGTGAGAAACTCCTATAAGTAATTGTAGTTTAAAAAATGGGCGTAAAAAAGGTACTATTCAAATACTTTTTGTATATAATTCTTATTTGATACTTTTAAATTAACCAGACGTCTCATTTAAAAATCAATATATTAAATAGTATCATTTAAACCTTTAAAAATTCCCTTTTTGACTGTTCATTTACCTTTGCATTAAATACTGCCGCACACTACGATAACAGAGCACTGTAAAGGCATCAATAGAAATATAAAAAAAAAATATTCTTACCAAAATATCCAGATCGATCTCCCCAAGCTCTCTAAAGATAGAAAGATATAACGTCTGTCGCCATTAGCAAACAGAAAACAGTTGTAGATTCTGTTCGAAAATCTTCTGCTGCGCCGAGTGCCGCAATGCCCACGAGGAGAGCAAACACCCGAAGTCCTCGTGCGCGCTATGCATGAAAGAAAACTTGCAGTTCAAGGCGCCGGACCAGAAGGAGTCGGGAACAGACATATCGGAATTTCTCTACCACCTAGCCGTCTATCATCTGCCACTCTACTGCAAGCTCTGCGGCAGCAAATACTTCAGCGCGGCGGACTTGACCGCGGCGACACCCTGCAGGTACGGAAATGAAATGCTATACCATAAACGAAGCTGAAATTGCTCGATTAATTCTTCCCTCCACCGTAAGCTGGTGGAGGAATCGCGATTCGACGAAGCCTCCGCAGACGCCGAGAGCGACGGTGAGCAGCTGCGACCTGATGGAGCTGACTGCGGATGCCGCGGAGCGCAAGCAACCCCTAACTCCGGCAAAGAATCACTTCCGGCCGGGCGACAACAAGTCCTTCCTCAGCGCCGTGGAGGCGCGCCTGAAGCAGCAGAGCCTGCACCACCTGAAGCAGCACAGCTCGCCGCCGGAGCTGATGCGCCAGACGAGCACGCCGGTACACGGCGGTCCGGCGGGGCCGCCGGGCCAGAAGCAGCCCTACTGTCCGCAGTTTGTCTTCAAGACGCCCTCCTGCGAGCAGCTCACCTTCGACACGACCGGCAGCGCCTGCAGCCGCGGCACCGTATCCTCCTCGTCCGTCACGGAGAGCAAGTACTACACGGGGCACAGCAACGGATTCGACGCCGTCGTCGCCCGGTTGAATCTCGAGTCGGATAACACGCGGTATGACTGTGTATTTGCTAGGAAGTTTACTTTAGGATATAGTTGAGAACTCGCTCTTTTTCGGATTTTTTCGGCTTTGAATTTAGGTCTGATTTTTTTTCACTGATCCTGTCAATCATTTTACAAAGTCCAATAAACCATTTTAAAAGCTGAGTTCGCCCATCGCCTGTTTAAGATTAAATTTACCACATTAAAACTAACGTTTACAGCGATCACAACTCACCGATGACCTCAATCTTAAAGAAGCAGCTCGAGCCGACTCCCGAGCAGCAGGAGAAGAAGCTCGAGCGAAGCATCCTGAAGCCGGACGTCCTCGAGCGAATCACTCGAATCAACGAGTCGGGCGAGAAGCGCGTCCGCTTCTCGGACCAGTGCAGCCAGTCGTCGGTCAGCACGACCACCGCCGAGGAGGGAGACTTGGACCCCGAGGCCGACAACGAGATCTTCTTCGAGGCGCGCGACAGCCTCGAGGACGAAGGCGCTCGCAAGGACGACCGAGCCGAGGACGGGGACAGGGACTCGCCCACCTCGTCCACCGGCTGCTTCGAGAAACTGGTCACTCATCTGGAGGAGAAAAGGCAGACCAGCGTCGTCGTCGAGAGCTGCGAGTCGACGGCCTCGCAGAGCTCGAGCGTCGTCATGATGCTGCTCGTCGGCCAGACGGACTCGAAGGACTTGGCCAGCTTGGACTTGGGGCCGCTGATCGATTCGGGGCTCGAGAAGCTCAAGGAGAGCGTCGCCTCCGCGAACAGCTCGAATACCAACAAAGGTATACGGCTGGTTTTTGTAAAAAGTACGATAAAATTTCGAAATACTAATGGACTTTTTCACCCTTCACCAGTCACTGTAATCAGCAGCGTCGTCAACAAAATCGAGTGCTCGACTACGAGTTTCGAAAATGGAAGCGCGTCCGCTGGCAAACCAGCTCGGGAAAGCCAGCAGGAAAGTAGTCCAGAAGAACAACCCTTAGCCGACAGCAGCACTCACACCACAGACGCTTACAAATCGGACGGCATTTTCTCAGCAGTGGCCAGAGTCTTCAGGAGTGCGCTTAAAAAGCTGCCAGGTACTAATTACATCTATGTATACATAAAGAAACAAACTCGCCTTCAACGCAGGCTTCTCTCGCTTTAGCGGTAAGCTCGGCGACTTCGCGAAACCTGGCGCGAGAGCCTCTGTCGCAGACCGGCTTCTCCCCGAGGAGTGTCCAGCCGACCACCTCGTCGTACATCAACTCCAGCAGGCAAGCTTCGCCGGTCGTGCCTCGGTCGGTGAACTCCGTCACTGCAGTCGCGTCCCAGCATTTTCTGCAGCGGTCCTCGAGCAAAAGGCCGCGCGAGCGCGCAGATTCGAACGAGGAACCAGCAACTGCTACAGGTATATACATATATCAATGGGGTATTATTAATTAAGGCACACCTTCCCTTTTTACCGTACTTAATTATCTGTTTCCAGAGAGCAGCAGCAGCAGCAACTCGCGCAGCAGCGAGATCGTGTCGAGCCCGGCGGCGAAGCGACACCGAGGCTGGTACCGGATCAAGATGCGCGAGCCGATCGCTCGGATGAGGGAGCAGAGGCAGATCGTGTCCCCGAGAGGCGCCTCCTTGGAGACGCAGCGATTCCAGCAGGGATCGCTGACCGTCGGCGATCAGCTCGTGCCGCTGCCTTCCAGGGCTGCGCATCAGTCCACGCAAACCGGCGACTGAGGGGAACGCTTATTTTTTACATTTGTCAAGTTTCGTTTAGGGGTGGTTGACGTTATTATCATTTTGTGTTATGAAAAAGTTTTAATAACTTGAGTCACGATAACTGTTTACAAGTGTAAGGATGAGAGGGGATAGGCGTTGTATGTAATAACCATCTAGTTCTTGCATTGTTGTTTTTTTATTAAATATTTTTTATTTCGTTGAGAAAATGTAAGGAAAATTGCAATTTATTAATTTATTTAATTATTAGTCAGCTATTGTATGATTTAAGAAAAGCAACAAGTCATTTACAGAACAATTGTTTCATTGATGATTTTACTTTCTCTTAGTATTAATATCTTTGTTGGATAGTGACAATAACTAAACAATATTTATTTCTTGCATGAAATCTATCATTAATGTATCATCGTAATATCTAAAATAATGACTAAAATGGTTTTGTTTGATTTTATAATAGTGTTTATGGAAAAGTTGATAATGTTATAACGTATATAAATATTTCAGAAAAATTTTATGTAACCTATATATTATAATAAAGAAAAATTTTTTTTAAATAAATAATAATTATGTTTTCAACTTTTTATTCCCATTTTTGAGTGATACCTGATAAGTAAACTTAAATTTTTCCGCGGTTCTGCGCCATTTTTAAATGGCGGCTAAGTTATTCTTTTGTTACGACCCGGCTGGTCGTGGAGTATAGAATGAGCCTAGATGGGCGGCTCGATGATGTCTTCTAGCTCCGATTCGAGTCCTCTGGTGGTTCGTTCTCCGATAAAGCGCAAAAGCGCAAGGAGCGGGTTGATTTAAATAATCAAAGTCCGAATTTTAAAATAATACTTTTGATTTATTTTCAAAGTTCACTCCGAATTTGCACAGAGTGACTATTATAAATTTTTACAAGTACTTGATCGAAGATAATGACTGCTCAAGAGCTTACAAAGTTCGGCGTATTGATTTACAGAGACGGATTCTCGACTGACTGGACCTCGGCGCGGGCCCTCTATTTATACCGAGGGTGTTTACCACGAAAAAGTCCGTTAGAAGACGATTTTCGGAAACGTGCGTCAATCGATCAAAACAATTCACGGAACACATGGGAGGATCAGGATTGTTCTTCTTCTTCTTCTATATTTCCCTTGCGGGTTGGCCTTTTGTATTTAACTTAGGCCATGAGGCCATGACCAGGTATTTACTAGAGCCATGTAAGATATAGGACTTCTTAGGTTGGTTATACTGTCTTCAATATTTAAATTTGTAATTTGCTATTTTTGAAGAATTCAATGATGAATGAGCAAGCTTGCTAGGAAATTTTAATAATTCTGTTATTACTGTTGGGATACTATAATTAGCTTTCCGTAATTTTATAACTAATGATCTCCTTTGTATATTATATTGTGGACAATCCCATACTATATGTTCTACTGTTTGGAATGGAAATCCACATTCCCATTCTGGATTTTGAATTATATTTTTTCTCCAGAGGCTTTCTGCTAACGAGTGATGATTCGCTCTAATTTGCGACGGGCTACTTGCAGCTCGTCGACATTATAATATCTTTGCCGAATATTCTCTACGAATATTATTTGTAGAATCGGAATGTCAAGG